>BSBK01003428.1:600000-1162500 GCA_027943335.1 Chamaecyparis obtusa | reverse complement strand
ATAAACAGTCAAACACCTATGACAATCACTAGGCCAGTGATATCTCAAAGACATTTAAGAGAAGCAAGAACATAAATGTTTAGATGTAGTTTAATGGTTATTAAAACACAAAAGAGTTATATGTCTATGTTTGGTTTCAAGTTTAATAGTTTAGACATCTAATGGGCACACAACTTTCCAGAGTTCCCAGTGTAGAACTCGGTGCTCTGATACCAAGTGTAATCCCCCACCAGGGAATCCAGGAGAACTTAACCTAAACATGCAACTAAGTTTGCAGAGCAATTTTTTTTTTTTTAAGTTAACAATAAAAAATATCAAAGTGTCATAATGCGGAAGAAAAGCATACCAATAATCAACTAGCATAGATTACAACTCTCAAGGGTTCCTTGACATAGATTATGGAAGAAATAATTAATTAATTTAGATAAGATACAATTATGAAATCTAGGAATACATATGAAAGATAAATACAACATCATATGCATGAAACTCAAATACAATTGGCACCATAAGGTAACCATATAAATTTGCATCCACTGCACAAGTCACAGGGTATGTAATACAATAACATAAAATAATTACAACATGATAACTCTGAAAAACTAAAACAATGATACAAGATCACAAGAAGAAAGAAGTACATGAACACATTTTCATCAATGAAGATCAAGAAATAACAACTGCCACACGGATCATCCTGCCTCGGTGCACAAATGTCAAAATCTCAAATGGTAAAAGAATCACTACCACCTAACCTCGTGAACCTAAACAGTCCACTCCCACCATGCTGAGGAGATAACATCAAATCCCACTCGGATAACAAACAACAACAACAACCAAGGAAGAGGTCCTGAAAGCTTCTAACTCAAAGGTACAATAAGTACAACAAGGTATAACATACTCAACCAGAGGAAACCAATACACATAGAAAACCTAAGATGCATATAGGAAGTGTCATCACACAAGCCAACTCTAAGGTTATCCTGGTAGTATCTTTAGACCCCAACGCCCTAGTGACTCTATGTAGTTATAGTAACCTCTCGTGTAGACAAGGTACTACCTATGCCATATCCAGTCCATAAATGTGGCAAGCATCATCTCACTCCCATCCTAGTCATACTCAAACAGGAACTTAGGCATGGGTGAGGCACATAATATCTTATTAGGTTCATTCTAAACTCTCAATGTTATTTAGTTATCACTTTTTAAGCTACTTGTAATAGGATCTCCTGGTAGCCACTTCTAGGCTTCGACACCAATTACAAGCCACTTCCTGTTATACACTCAGATGACCTACCCTAGGGTTTCACAAGATCAATAAGAACTCTGAGTTAACTCAACTCATGAATCTCAACAACTAGATCCAACATGCAAGACCAGAAACCACCAGGATCAAACCCACCTAGGGTTAGAACATCTCATGCAACCTAACAACGAATGCAAGGCAAAAAAACATGACAAAAAAATATCCAAAACCCGCGTCTAGATTATATCCCCAAAATAAAATTACAACCCCTGAAAAGCAATTCAAGACAATTTGCCCAAGGCATCTAAATTCCTCACAATAAACCATGCTTGCTAGAGATTGCATCACTTAATTTACACAAGAATATACAATCCAAAAATTGACAAAAGATCTTTTTTTTTAATTTTAAACCTAATACTTTAATCAGATACAATCAATCAAAAAGCATTACGAACATCAAGCCTTTCAAAAATAACCTGTAAAGAAATATTCCGACTAAAATAGAATTTATCCAATTAGATTCATAATCAAAATAAATAAATACATTAATATTCCTACTACAAAAATAGTTTATGCTTAACTATCACCTATAGTTACAATCTCCATGACATACATTTAAAAAAGAATATTAATGAAAATAAACTAATTTTCTTTATCAATTACATAAATAAATTTTTTTTACTAAAGTTAACTAATTTAATAAAAGAATTAATATTCAAAAGTAAATAAACTAACAAAATTATCAAAAGATCTAATTTTTGATAATGAATAAAATTACGTAACATAATAAAGAATTAGTATTTAATAATAACTAAACTTTAAAAAAAAATTTAAAAAAATTAAACAACATTCATATTTAACAAGCCTATATATAAAAAGTGGTGCACGGAACTCCATGCAATAGTACCCAGAGTACTGTCACACGACAACCCTCCCAAGAGGACTGTCATGCGACAGTACCCTCAAGTACTGCCGCATGGCAGTCTGTGGGATGTCGTGAGGGCTAGGGGTTGGGGGGAGTTACTCAACCCACTCAAAATTAAACTTTGTTTTTAACAAAAAAATAAATTTTAAAACAACTTTTTTTTTTAATATAAACTATGAAAAAAGAAATCCCTCTTCTAATATTTATATAATTTTAATTTGAAACCAATACAATATTAATCCAATTCTAGTATCAATTTAATTTTTCAAAAAAGTTAGGATATATATATATATATATATATATACACACACACACACACACACATGTTAATTTGCAACATTTATACACAAATATATAGAGATATCCCACAAGAACTAAAACTTTCTTAACACAAATATTTATTCTATTAATTCTTCTACAAAGGTCAAAACCCTACTCCTTTTGGGTTTTCTGTTAATTCCTCTACAAATTCCCCAAAACCTTCAAATTTACTTAACAAATAGGAAAAATAATCAAATCAAATTGCATAAAACATTCAAAATTCTCCCAAACATTCAAATCCAACAGGCACGAGGAAGAAACTCTTTACCAATTCCTACAGGAATCCAAAAAGAAATAACCATAATAAAAATCAAAACTTACCTCAATCCAATTTATACAGATTCGATGATGTCCAAAACGAAGAAATAAAATCCAAGCTTTTCGAAGACCTCTCTCCAAACCTATCTCCAAACTTTCTCTTTCAGTCCTGTGTACCCCAACAATGGCTAAAACTCACAATACATAAAGGAATCTCCTTTCACATGCATGAGTTCAAACTTGACTCCAAGCGGGCTTTGCATGAAAACAAACTTTAGTTTACAATTCAGTTTCAGTCGAACTAGAGTCTCCTCTCCGCTTCAACTTTTATTGAAAAGAACTTTACCAAACTTTAACTATTATTATTAATTCAATTTCATTCAATTATGAATGTGCAACTTAATGCATTTAAACAATTAAAATTAGAACATTTAGTTAACATAATTACCACATGCTAAATAACCCTTAATTTAATAAATATATTTTAATTGCACAAGGGTTAAATTTATAATTAAATATTTCTGAGATGAAATTATTTAATTAATTCTCATTAATTAAATATTTCAACCACACTCAATATTAGCATATAATTAATTTCCAATTAATTTATTGCATCAACTATTCAATAAAAGTAATAATTAAACTAAATAAAAACATTTATTTAAATACCATTTAAAAGATATTCCACAGCTAAAAATAGAAATCACACAAAACGCCCCATATCAAAGAATCAAAAAGACCTAAGGACCCACATTCATACTCAAGACATAGTTATAAACTCTTGCCTATTGGACGATTTTAGAAGGGTGGAAACACATAATCTTGTCCCCTACTTTACGACAATAATTGGCTTAGGTTAGGATTTGGAATTGAATATTATCTCCCCTCTTTTACCATTGAGATTAGTGATAGGGCACACTCATCCTGACAATTAAGGGAAGTCGATGCCCGGTACCTACAAACCTACATAAGAGACAAGCATGTGCATATATAGAGAGATATAATAGACAATGGTGGGATTGGCCGATCGTGTGGATCTCGCAAGCAAGTAACTACGACTCCATCCCTCAACCACATCAAGCACGTCAAATAGAAATATAAAACAAACACATCAACCATACACATGCAAGTATGGGGTCAGTAAAATTATAAGCATCAATGATTTCCTAACATTTAATCTATCATCTTAGATTAATTACGACATTTATAACATCAGACTAGGGGCGATGTACTACATTAAGACAATTGATGATCTAGAGACTAGATTCGGAGCATATGTGATTTATTAAAAATTATTCCAATATAGTAGACTGAACAATTTTCCTTGTGGTGCTATTGATATTGCTTACAAACATTTGAAGAAAGGCTTTCAACTTGACCTAGCTGAGTTGATGTTGAGGCAACTGGAGGAGAACATGAGAATGATCCGAGTTACAAATCCAACACCTGGAAGTTTGGATCCCTATTGGTATGTGTCTTTTTCTACTTGTAGAACTCATTTCCCTCATTTGGTAATGTAAAGTGGGATACAAATAAACTAGTTATCATTCAAATTGGTGATTTCATATGTATTTTTGGCAAGAATTTTGAGCCAGTCATGGATGACTATTTTAGAAAATTCAAGGATAGAATGCACTAAAGGATAAGAATTCTTGCATAGTTAGTTGAGAAATACAAAGATGAGATATGTTTCCTAGTAGACACTAAAACAAGACTAATAAAGGCATTTGAATTCAGGACTGTATGGCTTCCATCGATGGACTATGAAATAGACATTGACCGAGTTACTAGGTCAATAAAGGCACTTCTTATAGAGCCTAAGGATAAAAGTGCAACAAGGTTTGACACTTATGAAGAAGAAAAAAAATAATTAAAATAGACTTATTCAGAGTTAATATTGGATGGAAAACAAAGAAATTGGTAGGCACACTTCTAAAATAATTTGGAGAAGAGGAAGCAGAGAAGTTAGTTGAAGAGGAAACCGAGGAGAAAATAATGGTTGGTAATAGTAAAGATGAAGAGGAGATTGAGTTAGAAAATGAAGCATAAGAAGAGCCACCAAATGTGATGAAAGGAAAGGGGAAACAAGTAGATAGTCCAACATGAGAAAGAACAAGGTCCTCTACAAGTGTTTCCCCACCTTAGAAATGAGGAGTTGAAAAAATAACAAGGCCTGCACCAATAGAGACTTACCAGAAGAAGAGAGGTACACAAGATTATACTAAGGTACCTAAAATGAGTATAAAATTAATTATAAATAAAGATGATGTAGATTTTGATGAAGAGGACACAAGTCATTTCAAAGTAGTAGTAAATAAAGCACAATCAATTGATGATCTTGCAGAAGGCATAACTAGAGAAAGAGGAGGATTGTCACATCCTAAAATAAATAGATATCCTAATAGGAATAAAGAGGATCAAGAAAAAATGGAAGAGGCTATCATCTGTATGATTAATTTTAAACAAGTTATAGTTGAATTCTCAAGCATTATTCCACAAGAACTATATGAAAAAGTTTCAACAAGGTGGAATTATGCTTTAAACACCGAGAAGAAACTGAGAGAGAGATCATTGATTTTAGCAATGCCAAATTTATCTATTCAAGAGATTGAAGAATTAATGAAACAATATGCCAATTAATTTTTTATGAAAGGAAGGGCATTAAATATCTTACAAGGAAATCTACAAGAATTTAATGAAGAAAGCACTGAGCTATGGAATTAAATCCTAAGATTAAGAGTTGAAGTAGAGAAAACTGCACTTGCAGTTATCACCGAGAAAAGTATAACAGGAAGAGGAAAATGTGTACAAATAGATGATGATGTTCTTTGTTGGATACAATTTTCTGAAGGAGATTGTTGGATTAATTGTGTGTTGTCTTTGATGTCACACAAATGTCATATCAATTATCATGCTCAGTCAGTCAGCAAAGCAGTTCCCAGTGTCTACCAAGTTCAGTCGATCAGCAGGCGGTTTTTAGTGTCTACTGAGATCTTTCAGGCATCAAAGGAAAGTTAGTGTTTACTGAGTTCACTCGGTCTCCAAAAGATGTTGCAGAATTTGCAGTGCTTACTGAGTTCACTCGGTCACTGAAGGAATTTTTTTCAAGATTAGTATTTACCGACCAAGGTCAGCCTAGTAAAGAAGTTTGTTTATTCCAATTGAATGTTGTAATGAGTGTTAATGTTTGTAATGATTATTAGTGCCGACTTGAAAATCTAAATGGTATATATATAGAAGGTCAAGTGGTGAATTAAAAGATGAGAAGTGTGGAAGTTTGTGAGTCAACATGCAAATCATTTTGAAGGAAGGTGTGAGCGAATTTTGAAGGATGGTTAGATATCCTTGAGGAGCAGCAAAGATATATTTGATCAGGAAGGATCTAGTAAAGAAAAGTAGAGATCTGTAATCAGAAATTTAGTTGCATCTTATTCAGGTCATTTCATTGTTACTTTCTTACCATTGTAACAGTGATATCAAAATCTCTTAACTGAGTTGGTTTAATAGCCATTTTGTAAATCCTCTAACAAGGTGACAGTTCTATTGAATTGTTTCAAAGACCTCTTACAAGGCCACTCCTAAAAGGGTGATTAAGTCCTCTAACAAGGTCACACCTAACAGTGTGCTTTGTAACCTTTAACCAGGTTGGCTCCTAATAGGGCTCACTTCAGAAGAGTGAAAAATAATAACTAGTTTCATTGGTGGTTTTTCCCATATTGGGTTTCCAAGTTAAATCTGGTGTCTCTTGTGCTCATGTTATTTTCTTTATGCATGCATGTTAATCATTGATGAATACTTAAGAACAATTATAATTAATACTCACTACAATAACCGACTTACAAAATTTCTCTGTATGTTTACTAAGTAACAATAGAAAATGATTTAATAAGACATATAAGGGATCTGTGGTGATATTTTTGTGGTTAACTGATTCACCCCCCCTCTCAGTTACTCCATCTATATTTCCAACAATTGGTATCAGATCTTTTGGTGCTTGCAGGAAGGGTTTCAAGGACCTAAGCTAAAGATCAGGATGTCTTACAAGAGAGAAATTCCAAGGCTTAACAAAGATAACTTTTCAGCATGGCAAGGTCTCATGAGACTTCATCTGGCTTCCATTGGTGATTCAAGATGCAAATATCTTGATCAAGAATATACAGCTCCTACTGGCACATTAACTGTTGAAGACATTATAGAGAAAAAGAACCATAACACCATGATGATAGACATTGCATCAGCTCTCAGCTATGAAGAATTTGATGAGATCAAAGACTACACAATTGCTTATACAATGTGGAACAAGCTGAAGAAAATTTATGGTGGTGATGAAAATGTGAAGAGAGCCAAAGCAGCAAGCCTAAGAGGATAGTTTGATGAGATGAAAATGAGAGAAGATGAAAACATTGCAAAATATGTTGAAAGGATCAAGGTAAGTGTTAGTGCAATCAGAGCTTTTGGAGGAACAATTGATGATGAAACTGTTATAAGTAAGGTTCTCAAAACATTACTCCCTATCTATGCAATAAGAGTATCTGCTATTCAAGAAAGAAGATGTGAAGAAAATCACAATATAACTTTGGATACCTTAGTGGGAAGATTGATAGCCTTTGAATTGGATAACTATGACAACTATGTTCCAACTTCCAAAAATATTGAATCAGCATTTGAGGCCAAACTTTCACTTAAGAAGGGCAAGAAAATAAAGGACATCCAGTTAGAGAGTGAAGAAGAATCAGAGGAAAGTTCTGATAGTGATCTTGAAGCTATTGAAGCATTACTTGCAAAGAAATATACTAGAGGTAGAGGTAAATACAAAGGTAAAACTCCCTTAGTCTATTTTTCATGTGAAGAAATTGGTCATATTGTAGCTAGGTGCCCAAACAAGAAAAGTAAGGATGAGAAGAAAGGTCACAAGTACAATGGCAGGAAGAATTTCAAATCATTCAAGGATAAAGGTAAGAAAACATGTTTTTTGGCTAAGGATTTTGATGATAGTGAAGAAGAAATTGTCTTCATTGCTGTAAAAGATGAATCTGATGATGAAGAAGATGAGATGGCACTTATCTCTCATATAAGAAAAAATGATACATGGATCATATGTTCACATCATATGACTAGTGACAAAACAAAGTTTGAACACCTTGAAGACTATGATGGTGGTAATGTAAGGTTTGGAAACAATAAACCTTGTTGCATAAAAGGAAGAGGACAAATATCATTAACCAAAGAACTTATATGTGATAATGCATATTGGGTTGAAGGACTAAAGCATAATCTTCTAAGTATAGCATAGCTAATCAACATTGGATTCAAAGTTGAATTCATGCATGGCAAAGCAAGACTGCTGGATGACAAGGGAAAACTGATTGGATCAAGCAAACAAACCAAAGGTAACTTGTTTTATCTTGATCTTGGTGAATGCTCATGTTTTATTGCTCAAATTAAAGAAATTTGGTTATGGCACAAAAGGTTATGTCATGTAAATTTTGATAACATGGTGAGAATAAGAAAATTCAAGAAAACAAGAGGCATTCCTGATGTTGGTCTATGCAAGAATTGTCAGATTGGAAAAATGGGAAAGACTAGCTTTAAAAGTAAAAACTATCAATCTGAAGATATTTTGGAAATTGTGCATACTGATTTATGTGGACCTATTGGAATTGAGTGCTATACTGGAGAAAAATTCTTTATTCTCTTTGTTGATGACTACTCTAGAATGATGACTGTTATGTATCTAAAAGAAAATTCAGAAGCATTTGAGAAATTCAAATGGTATTTGGCAAGAGTAGAAAAGGAAACAGGGAAAAGAATGAAGTGCTTGAGATTAGACAGAGGTGGTGAATTCATCTCCAATGAATTCAATAATTTTTGCATTGAAAGAGGAATCAAAAGATAGGTATCAGCCCCAAGAACTCCTGAGCAGAATGGAATAGCTAAAAGGAGGAATAGATCTATCATGGATTGTGCAAGGACTCTAATGATTGAAAAGAACATTGCTATGAAATACTGGAAGGAAGCTATCAGCACTGCAGTTCATACCTTAAACCAAGTACAGTTGAAGAAAGACACATTCAAAACTCCTTATGAGTTATGGTATGGCTATAAACCCAATGTAAGTTACCTAAAAGTATTTGGTAGTAAGTGTTACTGTTGCCCAAAATTTCCCTATCATTCCCTTTTTGGCCACATCCTGTTTGTTCCAAGAAATGCTCAAGTGTCAAAACCCTCTATGTTTGAGAGCTCATGAGGAGTTTCATGAGAGAGAGCTGTAGGATCTCAAACAAAATATTGGATCCCTGGCTTCTACAACTAAAACATATAAAAGAGGCTATCAGATGCAGGTTGAGAAATGTTCTCAACTGGAGGAAGAAAAGGGGATCATTGAGCAAAAGATTGCTAATCTAAGGGAGGCTCTCTCTGAACAGGTTAAGATAAATAAGTCCTCAACAAATCATGATTGTGTTGACAATGGTATACTTCTCCTACAAAAGAGTCTAGAAGAAGAAGAGGAAGATCAATTTTGGGACAAGATGGAGTACTTCGGCTTGCATCTTGATGACAAGCCCACACTTCTGGAGGACACCTACAATCTATAGGAGATAGTCATTTTTGGTCAGCATAAGAAGGAGACCAATCAGACTAAAGTAATCTCTCAGGGGCCTAATTTTATCAAGGAGAGCTCTAGGTCCAGCATCTCTCATGGTTGCCCTATCAGATATTTGGCCAGGATGGAGGTTATCAAAGGAGTACAAGTTGTGCCAGCATCCCAATATGATTTTCCATCAGAAGTTGAGGCTGTGAATGAACTAGATCAGCTTGTTGTCCCCATTGGCCAAGTAAGTAAAGTATCATCACTGCTTGTTGTTTCTTCTTAGAATGGTGGTGCCTACGATTAGCTTGACCAAGTGAGAAAAATCTATATCAGCCAGATCTTTGTCAAGCAGGTGATTCTGCATGTCTCCTGTATTTATCTTTTAATAGCTTTCCAGAAACATGTGGATTATTGTAAGCTGAGAAGGATGGGAAGCTACTTTTCACAACCAGTGAATGGTTTTGTTTAACTAGGTCTCTGCACTGGTTAGTTTAGGCTAGGTTATTTTCCCTGCTTTCTAGCTTAGTTTTTTCCAGTTTTCCAAGAAGTGCTCGAGCACAATTTTTTATCTCCCTGTCAAAGTTTTGTGTTCCTGAGATGACCCCATGCCCAATGGATTGCTTCAAGGTCACTGGTCTAAATGTCTAGCAGGCTGACATCCTGCAGAGGTCACCAAAATGTTGCCCAAAATTTCCCTATCATTCCCTTTTTGGCCGCATCCTATTTGTTCCAAGAAATGCTCAAGTGTCAAAACCCTCTGTGTTTTCTGCCTTTTAGTGTCGAAATTCCAGTGTGTTTTCTGCCTTTTGGCCCGAAAACCCAATGTGTTTTCAACCTTCTCTTTGAAGGCTCAGGATGTTTTTGACTTTCAGTCCAAAAATTCTCTGTGTTTTCAACCTCTAGTTTGAAAAACCCTCTATGTTTTCGACCTTCAAGTGTGCAACTCCAACCAAGTGGATCCCAGTTCCTCATAGCTGTGCAAGTGCAGTGGAGATTTGACGGCTGTCACATAATCTCATGGAATCTTTTGAGCCCATGAGATCATGCGACAATAGTCGGATTAGAATCCTCTTGGCCTGTTCTAATTTTTCATTACCTTTTGGTAGCCACTTAAATCTTCAATTTACCCCGTGTGCGAAATACTTCCTAAGTCTCTGGTTTAATTTTTCCTAAGTCTTGGCGCACTTTTATTTTTCTAAGCCACTAAACCCTAGCAAGATCTGATGGTCCTCACTATACCGCTAGTCGAAGATGCATCCTATTTAAGATCGCAGTCTAGCGATGACTGTTGATCTTCCTTGCTTTACAAAATCCTAATCTATTAGTGGGCCAAGTGGTTGTTTTCAAAGAATGCTAGTGGTTTGTTGCATGATTGCATAGCCCCTTTTTAGGCTATGCAAACATGTGACAAACCGTTAGCCACGCTGATAAGAGCTTGCAGTTTGGCATTGGGCCTGTAGTTTGGTGACGTGCCTACGTTTCATTGGTTGGCTGGAGACAAGGTTTTACAATGGCCCGAGATGCAAGTGCGGTAAAGATCTGACAGTGGTCGCATGTTTGCATGGGATCTTCTAACCTGATGTGATCATGCGACAACCTTTCGATGAGATCCTTCTATCATGGGTCTGATGTGCCATGTCGTGCTGATGTGCTAGTTTCTTATACGCCGAGCTGGTGGTGATGATGTAGTTGTAAGTGGGGCTAGATTTTAATGGCGGAAGTTTAGAGGAGGTCATTCTTTTCTCTTCTAACTTGGCCGTGTCTAATAAAGGGTTTCTTTGTTCGCAGATATGATTTAGCAGGCCTCCAGACTTGGCAAGAGCGCAGTTGCATGGTTAACATGTTTTGCATGGTCGCTGAGTGGAGCCCAAGGTTAAGAAAAGTTAAAGCAACTTGGTGACCAAAGGGAGAGTGAGCCCAAGGTGTCTTGCGTGACCAGATGATGATTCAGCGAAGCTTGTCGCATGATCACATGAGGCTTTTTTAGCTCATGCGATCATGAAACCAGTGGTATTTTTAAGCAGTGCGGCCAGTTTTGGCAGGCTTTTTTCTGTGAGATGGTTGCAGCGGTGCAGTAGCTCAAAAAATTGATGTCACCAGGACATTTTCTAGTTGCAAAATTTGAAGAAGATCCAAGCAGCTGTCAAGGGTTGATTTTTGTCCCAGCAAGGTACCATGTCGTGTCGAGGCTTTAATGAGCTTGGTGCCACCTTTTGCAAGGTTAATCTTTTTTAAACCCAAATATCTGAGATTAGATTTGAACAGTAATGACAGATTCTAGTTGCAAGGAGGTAGATGGATCATGGCAGTCTAATTTTTTTTGTAGACTCATTACAGAGATGGATAGGTAGATCATATCAAATTGGATTGGCATGGATATTTTCAAAGATTCATTTATGATCAGAAGTGACTATTTTAGGGTTGGATTATTTTATGCATATCTATGTAGCCCTAAAAGTTTGATTCCTGCCTATGTACAGAGAGGTATATAATTTTTTTTTTGGAGCCTTAGTGCTCAGAGAGTTCACATTTTGTAAAAAGGAAAGTTTCTTTCCTAGAAAGCTATCTGAGACACTTTTCTGTCCTCTAGTTTTCTACTCTTTGTAATCTCCCATTGATAATTCAGATATGGCAAAGCATTTTGTGACACTCTTGTTATCCTCATGCCTTCTTATGTGAGTTATCTCTTATTGGATTGAAGTTTATGAATGCTATCAATAGAAATTGGGGTTCTTGGTCCCTCTCACTTTCTGCAATTTTGTGTGTTACTGTGTCTGATCTGATTTAGATGTTTTGTGGGTATGCTACAGCCCCTAGCAGTCTTGTCTCATTCCTACACCTAGTTGCAGAGGAGGATGTTTGTTTGTAGGTCATAGGTTGAGTCTTCTGTTCAAACCTTCCTATGAAATATTTATGCAAACCTATCTAGTGAGTGGTGACTTATTAGACATGATTCCTCCATTGATCTCATCCCTCTATACTAAGATCCAAACCCTAGTTTCGGTGCATCACCTAGTAGGATAAATTTTCTTTCAGTCATTTTTCTTTCCATGCACTCCTTCTAACCCTTTCCCCTCAAAGTTTACTTTCCTATCTAAGAGAAAACTAAGGTGACTATCCAAGAGGAACCAACCTAGAACCTGGAGGTCTCATCTCAGTTAGCAAAGGTCCCACAATCTTGAGATGATTCCCTTGTTATACTGGGTTATCAAGACTATGAGAGCTTGAGATCAGAGGTGCAAACTTAGTGTATAATAGTTACATCTTAGAAGAATCTAGAAAAGGAAAATTTGATGTGAAAAGTGATGAAGGAATATTTTTGGGATATTCTTTCAAGAGTAAGGCATATAGATGTTTGAATTTGTCTATTCACAAAATCATAGAAAGTGCACATGTGAAAGTTGATGAGTTTGCCGAAAAGACTGAAGAAGAAAGCAAAAGGGAACCAGAGGATTACAAGAGATTTATTTACATTGAACCTGATACATTACCAGACACATTTGTCAATAAGGAGACTGCATCTACCGAGCCCAGTATAGTAACTGAGTCACAAGAAGAATTTCAAACCGAGTCACAGGAAGAAGATCAAACCAAGTCACAAGGACCAGAGTCTCAGTCTGAAGCTACCGAGCCAATATCTACTGAGCCCGAGCAACCTGAACCTGAAGATGAAATTCAAGAAGATGACAATGTAACTCATTCAAGAGGCAAGGAACCTATATTGGCCAAGTATGTCAGGAGGCATCATACACCAGATAAGATTATTGAAGACAAATCAGATGGTACTATGACAAGAAGTAAACTAAAAGGTACATGTTTACTTGCTGATTTTGAACCTAGAAATGTCAAAGATGCATTGGAAAATGAAAGTTGGAGTGAGGCTATGATTGAATAAATAAAACAAATAGAGAAGAAAAAAACATGGACTCTTGTACCTAGGCCTAAAGACAAAAATGTAATTGGAAAAAAATGGGTATTCAAGAATAAGTTGAATGAAGATGGTCAAGTATCAAGAAAAAAAGATAGATTGGTATGTAAAGGATATTCTCAAGAAGAAGGTATAGACTTTTTCTCTTGTTGCAAGATTAGAAGGTGTAAGGACTCTACTTGCATATGCAGCACATAAAGGATTTAAGGTATATCAGATGGATGTAAAATTTGCATTTCTCAATGGTATTCTTGATGAAGAAGTCTACATTGAGCAACCTAAAGGTTTTGTTGATCCAGACAAAAGGAATATGGTCTGCAAGTTACACAAAGCATTGTATGGTCTGAAACAAGCCCCTAGAGAATGGTATGAAAGATTACATAACTATCTTAATCAGATTGGTTTCAAAAGAGCTAATGATAACAGTAGTTTGTACATCAAGGAAGGACCAGATAACAGAATTGTTTTGGCAGAAATATTTGTGGATGATAATGTGTTTACAGGTAATGATGATCAGTGCAAAAAAAATTTAGAGCAAATGAACAAAGAATTTGAAATGTCTATGTTTGGTCAAATAAAGTTCTTTGTTGGTCTTCAAATTCAGCAGAGCAAGAATGATATCTACATTACTCAGTCTAAATACATCAAGGAAATACTTAAGAAGTTTGGTATGGAAGATGCAAAACTAGTTGGTACCCCCATGTGTACTAGACTAAAGCTTACCAAAGATAATGATTCAAAATAAGTAGATCAGACCTTATACAGATCAATGATTGGAAAATTACAGTATGTAGTTCATACAAGGCTTGATATTGCCTTAGCAGTTGGTATAGTAGCAAGATTCTCAGCAAAACCCAAAGAAAATCATATGATGGAACTCAAAAGAATCTTGAGATACTTGAAAGGAACTGAAGATTATGGCTTGTGGTATAAATTTGGAGGCATTCTGAACTTAAAAGTGTTTATGGATGCTAATTGGGCAGGAAACATTCATGACAGAAAGAGTACAAGTGGTGGAGCATTCTTTCTTGGCAAAATGTTGGTATCTTGGACCAGTAAAAAGCAAAATTGCACATCCCAATCCATAGCAGAAGTAGAATATGTTGCTGCAGCAGTAAACTGCTCTAATATTGTTTGGTTTAAATAGTTATTGGAAGGCATGAAGGTTGAGATCAAAGAACCAGTTGTTATATTTTGTGATAATACAAGTGCAATAAATATTTCAAAGAATCTAGTTATGCATTCCAAAACCAAGCACATTGCTATAAAATATCACTTTGTTAGAGAATTGGTGCAGGACAAGGAAATCAGATTGGAATATATTCATACAAAAGAACAGATTGTAGATATATTCACCAAGCCACTACTTAAGGATGCATTCTTGTATCTAAGAGGTAAGTTAGGGGTCATTCCCCTATCCGAGGCTCACTAAATAAAGTTTTAGTGATGCATCAACCAGAGCATATTGAAGATCAGTCAGTTGATGCAGCTTAGTCAAGGAATCATTGCATATGAATCAGTACTCAAGGTGCATTGCTATTCACCTGGTATGTGTTGTCTTTGGCATGTGTTGTCAAAGAGGGAGAGTTTGCTGTCATTTCAAGAAATTTCTAAGAAGGAGAATTTGAGAAGTCAAGAGGGAGAGTTTTCAGTCAGAAAGAGAAGTTTTCTAATAGAGGGAGTTCTCATAGATGAGAATCAGAATGAAGCTAAGGATATGTTCCTTACTCTATGTTTTCTATGAAATTTTATTGTGCTATGACATGTTGTGTTGCCATCAATTCCAAAGAGGGAGATTGTTGGATACAATTGTCTGAGGGAGATTGTTGGATACAATTGTCTGAGGGAGATTGTTGGATAAATTGTCTGAAGGAGATTGTTGGATTAATTGTGTGTTGTCTTTGATGTCACACAAATGTCATATCAATTATCATGCTCAGTCAGTTAGCAAAGTAGTTCCCAATGTTTACCAAGCTTAGTCGGTCAACATGCAGTTTTTAGTGTCTACCGAGATCTTTCGGGCGTCAAAGGAAAGTTAGTGTTTACCGAGTTCACTCAATCTCCAAAGGATGTTGCAAAATTTGCAGTGCTTACTGAGTTCACTCGGTCACCAAAGGAAATCTTTTCAAGATTAGTATTTACCGAGCAAGGTCGGCCCAGTAAAGAATTTTTTTTATTCCAGCCAACTGTTGTAATGAGTGTTAATGTTTGTAATGATTATTAGTGCTGACTTGACAATTTGAATGGTATATATATATAGAAGATCAAGTAGTGAATTAAAAGGTGAGAAGTGTGGAAGTTTGTGAGAGAACATGCAAATCATTTTGAAGGAAGGTGTGTGCGAATTTTGAAGGATGGTTAGATATCCTTGAGGAGTAGCAAAGATATATTTGATCAGGAAGGATCTAGTGAAGTAGAACAAAGATCTATAATCAGCAATTCAATTGCATCTTATTCAGGTCATTTCATTGTCCATTTCTTACCATTGTAACAGTGATATCAAAATCTCTTAACCGAGTTGGTTTAACAACCATTTTGTAAATCCTCTAACAAGGTGACAGTTCTATTGAATTGTTTCAAAGACCTCTTACAAGGCCACTCCTAACAGGGTGATTAAATCTTCTAACAAGGTCACACCTAATAGTGTGTTTTGTAACCTTTAACTGAGTTGGCTCCTAACAGGGCTCACTTCAGAAGAGTGAAAAATAGTAACTAGTTGCATTGGTGGTTTTTCCCATATTGGGTTTCCACGTTAAATCTGGTGTCTCTTGTGTTCATGTTATTTTATTTATGCATGCATGCTAATCACTAATGAATACTTAAGAATAGTTATAATTAATACTCACTGTAATAATTGAGTTACAACATTTCTCTAAATGTTTACCGAGTAACAGCAGTAAATGATTTAATAAGACATCTAAGGGATCTATGGTAATATTTTTGTGGTTAACTGATTCAGCCCCCCTCTCAGTTACTCCATCTATATTTCCAATAGTTCTTATAACACAAAGGATAGTTAAAGATATTATACACATCTCAGACACCGAGCAACCAAAATATAACACTTATGTTGAAGATTCATAAACTGCTACACAAACTGAAAAAGAAGATACTCCAAAGATGCTATAGATAACTGGGGATGAATAAGTATTGATAGAGGATGTTATAGAAGGAGACCCTGATGATGAAGCTAAAGAAGATGAGCATATCATTTATGCTATCGAGACCAATGAAGAAGATCAAAATACCGAGGTAGCTAGAGCACTAATACTAGGTAATTCACCTATTTTGGTTCAAGACATTGATATTTCTCCCAAGGAGAAAACCGAGGACACACCACCAAATAAACAAATGGATACTACTAAAGACAAGGGTGAGGAATCAAAAAAAGAGACTCCAACTATAGAGGCAGATGATAAAGGAACTCAAGATGAAAATGAAGTAGATGATTCTACTATAGGAACAAGGCCACAAGCCCTAAGACCTTAGACTGAGGAAATTGCAAAGGGGTAAGACAAAGAGGAAAGTGTCTTAGCTAAGAAAAAAAAGATAAATCCAGAGAAAAAGGCTCTAATTTCCTATGGTTAGTCATCAACATCTAGAAAATAGGAAAATAAGAAGAAGAAATATGGGAAAGGTCCGGTCACACTTGATGAAGTGATAGAGATAATTGCACGTGACCCAAGAACTTTTGACCCCAAAGCTCTAAGGAGGTATGGAGAACTCTGCACCCAAAAATAAGCTAAGGATAAGCTGAGGCAAGAAATAAAACTTAAACAAGTGCTAGAGGATGTAAAAGAAATATTGATGCAAGCTATCCCTAATGTCAATGTTGTTGAGAATAATCCCATCATTGATCAACTTTCAGTACTCACAGAACACATCAATTCTCCTACCACCGATGCAGATAAGTTGATTGAAGAAAGAGCGGAAACAAAGATTCAGTACAAGATCATAGAGAAGATTAACCAAGTAGTGGCAATTCACAAGGTGAAACTATCTAAAATAGTAACTGAAATAGAAGAAATTATTCAGAAAATACATACTATTTTGAAGAAGCTTTTCACCATAGACTCATTTACTACATAAATAAATGTAAAGTTAAATAAGTTAGATGAAGACCTATAAAAATGTGTTGAAAGCTTGATAATTGAACCCCATGCATTCAAACTACATTAATGAATGATTAAACATATATAGATGTTAATGAATGAATTGAGAAGAGAAGAGGATAAAATAAAAGATCAGATAATTGAGCTACAGGCTGAGTTATTACTAGACATAGAGGTGATCCAAAGGCATGTTAAGAAGTCAAATAAGTTATTTTCCACCCCCGAATTAGCAGTGGTAGATCATATTTTTGATATGCATGCCTAGGTAGGCTTAGAAAAAATTAGTTCAGAAAGTTTGAAAGAGGAATGGGAAAACCTCTTGGGGAACCTTAAGAGAACCCACACAAACATTTTTGACAAGTTGTAAGTATATACATTTTTGGCATTATTATCAAAATAGGGGCAAAACTATATGTATATAGTATGTTTATCAAGAGCATATATCTACAAGGGGAGTCTAAATTTTTTTGAAGTATACAAGTTTTGAATTTTGGAGAAGATTTTAGTTATGCGGGGAACTCACAATAGTGGGTTACACTTTTTTGCCTAAACAAACACTGAACTCTACATTTTGAAAAAAACTCTCATATTCGGATGCATATTGTCATTAAACCATTTGAAATCGGAAGATGAAGTAAATTAGAATCTTTTAAAATTTTATGTCTAGATTATATATATATATATATATATATATATATATATATATATATATGTATGTATGTATGTATATATATATACATATATACATATACATATACATATATATATATATACACATATACATATATATACATATATATATATATATATATATATATATATATATATATATATATATACATACATATATATATATACATATACATATATATATATATACACACATATATATATATGTATATATATAGATATGTATATCTATATATATATAGATATATATATAGATATACATACATACATATATATATATATATATAGATATATATATATATATATATATATATATATATATATATATATATATACATATATATATACATATACATATATATATATACATATATATATATATATACATATATATATATACATACATACATATATATATATATATATATATATATATATATATATATATATATATAAATTAATTTGAATGGTTTTTGTTTTCTCCCACAAAATTTGGTATGTTGCTAAAAACGCCATTTTCAAAGAGTTACATTATTTTCATAGAGCATAACTTTTTTTCTAAAACAAATATCGAGGTGCTTCTTTTGAATTTAGTTTTGTAACATCCATACAGAGGGCATCCAATTAGTTTGATAAAATTATCATGATTATTGCATATTTTATTAACATTTGAAGTTGACTAAACCGTAGTTTTGACATACCTTGACTACATAGCTTATAACTTGTCATGTATTTGTGCAATTTCATTTTTATTTTTTTGATAGAAAGAGAAATTCAATACCTAGGGCATAGATATTTTTTAGATTTTTTCTCTCATTTACTATTTTTTCTTAGGCGTCAAATATAGAGGTAGACATACGGTGAAATATCTATGTTTAGTAAAACTAAAAATGTGAAGTCATAATAAACTTAATATATGTTAACATTATAACCATTGGAAAGATTTTTCTCAGTACTACCTTTCTACATAGATAGGTTTTTCAAATGGATTCATTTGATCTGCCAAAAGATAAAGTCAAAGTGATTTTTTATTAGCATTTTAATAGGTGCGAAGGAGATTCCATTGTAGGTATGAATGAGGAGTATAGATGTTATATCAATGTTTTTTTATTTAAGAGGTTTTGAGATAACCATTTGTAATTAATTCCTTCAAATGGAACCTCCCAAGGCTTAAATCATTATATTTTATTAAAAATGTGTTATTTCAGCAAAAATCAGCATGTCTAAAAAAGTGTAACCCACTATTGTGGGGTCACCCTATGGCATACATTTTTTTTTTGTCACTACTTCCAAAGGGGGAGAATGTTACACATAATTATAAATTATGAGTTGTCATTAGTGTCACACATATAGTCAATAAAGGAAGAAAATAGACTATTTGGTCAAAACACCAAGTATAGTAACCGAGTAGAGCACAAGGAAGAATGAAAAATTAATTGAGCACAGTCTTGACCATGCACATACACCGATACAGATGATTACTGAGAACACTAAGTATAGTTACAACCAAGCATTCATATTGACGAGCATCAACATTTTATCGAGATGGAAATGCAGTATTTACAAAGTGATACAGGATCAACATAGAAGTTTGGAATGACACAAAAAATAAGGTAAATAGTTTATACCAAGCTACAAAATGGCTTACATAAATTGAGGTAAATATTTATTGGAGATGTAATAATTAATTGGTGATGATCCCTATGCAGTATTGATTTAGGTCATTCATATGGATCGTAGATTTAATATTTTCTAGATGATTCCTCAACCCTAATTAGGTCAAATCTGTATGATATAATAATTGTCAAGATGTTTGTTTGGATAATAACACATGAGAAGTAGCCTCCTATAGGAGACATCTGAAGATCAGACAGGGTTATGAAGCTAAGCATTGACCAAGTATTCAGAATTGAATCAGAATCAGACCAGAGGCTACCAAGAAGTATTTGAAGGACAAATCTATCATAGAAAGGTGATATCAATTAAGAGCTAAGTAGATCTAAAATTTAGCAAAGTAAGTTTCTACATCTAGATCAATTTACTATTACTTTCTAAGAACTATGGTAGACTAAATCTCTTAACATAGTAAACCAAATAGGTTCTTTTGTAAATCTCCTAACCTAGTGCAAACTTAAGAGTGTTTCTAAAATCCTCTAACAAGGTAGATCCTAATAGGTCTTGAATGTTACTCCTAACAGGTTAAGATCATTAGAAGTGATTAAAATTGTAAGCTCTAACATGCAACTTTATTATTGTAGTAGTGAAGCTTTGTGAGTGTCATGCCCACCATAGTTTTTACCTTCTAACAAGGGTTTCTACGATACCAAAATACATGTGTCAAGTGTATGAAGTTTTATGAATGTTTTCTTATTAGAGTAGAGGCATTTCATATTTCAGTTATGTTATGACTGGATGGAAATGTTAAATATGATAGTCGGTTAATAAAAGAGATTATCTTAAGGATAACGATCAAATTTTTTTTAGGGTTACTGATTCACTCTTCCCCTCTTAGTAACTCACCTTTCCATAATCCCAACACATTGCACCACATAGCCTTGTGGTGTTTCACCTCCAATATGTCAAACATGTAAAATAAACACACGCGCACACAATAAATTATTTAAATAAATGCATAATTTATACTTTAGAAAAAAATAAAAATTACTATTAAAGTGCGCAAGTTGAACTTTATAATATACCATAAAAATGTGTTAGCCTTGAGGCATCATGAATTGTCTATACAAGTATTGCATGGAATTGAAATTGTCTTTATCCTATTGGGCTATAGATGTCATACATAGTGACACCATTCGACAACTCTAATAACTTGTCAATAAGATGCTCGGTATATACATTCATATCTTTAACTTGGTACTTACCTAGTTGAATGAATAGAAACATTATGTAATTATTAAAACCATTTTCCTACAATATATATAATTTAATGTACATGACTGCTAGATGAAAAAAATGCATGGAATAATCATTTCCAACATTATGTGCTCCCTCTTTATTGACATTCATGGAGGAATGTTATTGTTGATAACAAAAAAAGGCCACACCGAGTAAATAGATCTCAAGTCTCCAAATGGATTGACATTATCTGCTGCCAATGAAAGGATGATATTATGAGGTTCTTCTTTAAAGTGTGGCCATTTTACCTCTATGTCCCTAGATGCAAAACCATCCACACACATTTAAATAATTTTATCTCCACTTCTATTCTATGCATGTAATCCATAAATTGCGCTAATCTTTCACACCTAAATAATCGTTGCATAGGTGGAATAATGGAAATATAATGAACATTTTGAGGAACCTTTTTTGTTAGCTTATTTGTTTGATATCTACTGATATGAAATTCAGGGAATTCTATTGCAAATCCATGTTGTTTATGATATATAATTTATGATCATTGGGACATTCATCTATTGCTTGATACTCCATTCCAATATCTTTCATAATGGTAGATAATTCTTGGTATGAGAGAGGTATAATATTTGATGGTGGTAATAAAAATTCACCTTTCAATCTACAAAAAATATAATTTTCTAATATAAAGAATATTAACAGTACATATTTTTTCCATTTATTTACTAGTGATGAAATAACAACAAAAATAGATGAAAAAAGATGACATATATATGACATACCTTAACATACATGAGATTTTTATGTTGGATAAACCATTCATAACATTCAAGTTCACCGAGAACAATACAACAAAGATAAGAGTTGTTTGGGATCCTTCATAAAGGGGATTGTATGCCTTCTGAAGTAAACCTATAAATCATAAACAACATCAAATTCATCTTGATCATCATGATCATTAGCACCATTGATAGATGTGTCATGGATCAATATATTTGTGCCATCATCTTCAAATATAGTGCTTTTTTGCGCATGGTCATCTTCTTCCATAGGATAATTATGTTCAATATCCACACCTCCATGTTCCTCCACTTGGAAAACCACATTCTCCAGGTCATTGTAGTCCATACCATGTACCCTAGGGAACCATGCCTATATAATAATGATCAACATAAATAAACCATCATCATGATCTCATTATCAAGTGCTTTTTTATGTATATAAATTATCAAAATGATATAAACATTTTTAAATGTAGTAAATATAAACACATATAATGAAAAAATTACCAATGAATGATAATTTTTCCCCCCTTCAATATGACCATGTTTCCTACAATGCTTCTCAGTTGTTGTGATTAAAATTCTTCTTGTCTTTAAGCCCTTGCAATTTTTGAAGGGACAATTACATTTCCCACCACCTTTTATTTTCAAGCTATACCACAAAGATCTAGCAATTGTCTCCTTATTTTGTTCTTGATCCATATTATTTGACATGATTTTTATTCACATGAAAAAAAATTGGACTATAAAATTCTGGTCTATAACCTTCACAAACCAAGAAAAATGTTGTCGCAGTCATGAAAAATAAAGTTGCAGTTTATATTTTATACTCAAGTAACCCTAACGATATTTTTTACTTTTTTAATTCCTCTTTTTAGTAAAAATTCCAAGGAACTCTTTAGTTAACTCTGACAAAATTCATATCCATCAAAATTCTGACAAATGTTGGAAAAGTTTGAAAAAAGGAAGAAAATGACACAATTAACCTCTTAATATTTGACAACACAAATTAAAAAAAGGTTCATCAGAAACGTTCATCACAAAATGCACCCAAATGAGCTAGTGGCTTAATCATAATCCAAGAAGTTGTACACTCCATCCAAAACAATTCTAAGAAAAGAATGCTTATAAAGATAGATATGAAAAAGGATTACGATAAGGTAAATTGGGTATTTTTATGAAAATGTCTGGAGGCATTTTCTTTTTCTAGAGAATGGATCAAGTTAGTCTTCATTTGTATTTCTACTCCCAAATTTTGTGTACTAATCAATGGGTCTCCTAAAGGATAATTTAGCTTGTCCTGGGGCCTTAGACAAGGGGATCCCTTATCCTCTTTCCTTTACATCATCATGGAAGAAGTATTAGTTAGAACAATAAAAGAGGCTCAAAACCATAGTCTAATTAATAGAGTCAATATCATAGAGGGTGTTACTAGTACCACCCGCTACCAATTTGTAGATGATACCATTTTAGCAGGCAAAGGTACAAGATAGGAAGTTAGAAATTTTAATGACATCCTAAATGATTTCTCCAAAGCCTCTAGGTAGGGATTCAATAAAGATAAATTAGGAATTTCCTTTTTCACATGGAATCTAGAGCAGAAATCATAATTTGTAACATATTGGGGTTCCAAAAGGGTTCATTCCCTAGTAAATACTTAGGTATCCCTCTATATAAAGGTACAAGAACAAATAAGTTGTGGGAACCTCTTGTAAAACAATTGGATCAAAATATGGATAGCTAGAAAGGGAAATGGCTCATCACTACAAATAAATCTACCATTCTGAAATTAGTTTTAGAAGCCTTACCAATCTATCAAATGTCTTGTCTCTCCCTATCATAGGAATCTAAAGATAACTTAGAGAAGAATATAATATGTACACCCTTTTTTGGCAAGGCACATCTAAAAAGAATAAAATGGCCTTAACCAGCTGGGATAAACTATGTAGGCCAAAAAAGTACATGGTGGTTCAATTGGTTTCAAAAATTTGAAAATGTAGAATAAGTCCCTCAGAGCCAAACTTGTGTGGAGATTATATAATGAATCAAATAGTAAATGGGCCAAAATAATTAGGAGAGAATACCTTAGCAATGATTCACCAGATAATATCTTCAAGAATGAAAATCCTTCGAAAGGGTCTTGAATATGGAACTTCATCTTAGAATGTAAGGACCTAATTAATGACCTTATTTCATGGGACATTTAAGAAGGGGATGAAGCTCTATTTTAGACTACATCTTGGGGGGTAACACCCTTCCATCAAGAACAATCCAATTCTGGTCAATATCAGGAGGTACCTTGAAGAATAGTAGGGGCACTAAGTTAAGGATTATATGGATTTCCCAGAGGTAGATCCCTCCTTAGGTTGGAAGTGGAAATCCTTTGATAATATTCCAATGCCTTTGGAGGAAATAGAGGAACTACATAAGGCTCTAAGAGTCATGGACATAACTCTAAAATTAGGGGTAGATAGGCTAATTTGTATGGGATTGAATATAATACCAAAGATGGAAATGAAACCTTATTAAAATAACATCAGTTGGAAAATTAGAATTACCCTTACATATGTGTTTGGATAAAGCATATCTTCCCAAACTAGGAATGTTCTTATGGGCTACTATGCAAGGTAGAATCCTAACTATTGTATAGTTTAGAAAACTCAGGATTGAAGGACCCTCTAAATGTGTACTGTTTGAAGAAAATGAAGAATCAATCGACCACTTACTATTAGAGTTCCCCCTTTCCTCATCATACTGGAAATGGTTAAGTGAAAAATTGGAATGGTCCTCAACCCTACCTAATAACCATAAGGATACTCTCAAAGGATGGCCTAATTTGGGGACCGATTGTCTAGCGCAAAGAACCTTTGGGTAAAAAGGCCTATTAAGGGTCTTTAGTGTTAAATTTATTTACCAAGCATGTAATTAGGTCCTTATGACCATCTATGAGTTATTTTCAAACTAATGAAGTCATTCTATAAGGAAATGACCCAAGATTGCATTGTAAGACCAATCCAGACCTAGTAGGTCAAACTTAGTCAAAGGGGTGAAATGTCAAGGGAAAGCATATAAATAATGCTCTAGATTTATTTAAGCTATTTTTGGCACATTTTTGGTATCATGAGGTTCATTGTGTGGTCAATATGTTAAGATGTCAAAAGTTGCAAAAATGTTGCATTTGACAACTTTTGCAACTTTTGCAAAAGCTGTCAATTAAGTCCTAATTGATCAACTAATTAGGTAGTTGATCCAAAGTTAGTTGTAATTGAACTAAATGTGTCCAAATACCCTCTTGGGGTCGAGGGTTAGTGTAATGCCCCTCCCATAGTCTAATTTTCTATATGTTATTATGTCATTTATATTATGGATTTACTAACCCTATACCTGCATGTATATGGATTGTGTGTATGTTTTATATTTCTATTTGATGAGCCTGATGTGGTTGACGGATGGAGTCATAGTTACTTTCTTGTGAGATCCACATGATTGAACAATCTCCACCATTGTTTGTTATATATTTATA
Source organism: Chamaecyparis obtusa (assembly GCA_027943335.1). Lineage (NCBI taxonomy): Eukaryota > Viridiplantae > Streptophyta > Pinopsida > Cupressales > Cupressaceae > Chamaecyparis > Chamaecyparis obtusa. The sequence goes on along the minus strand of BSBK01003428.1, from coordinate 1,137,252 downwards.
CATGTATGTACATGCTCGCCTTTTATGTAGGATTTCAAATACCGGGCATTACGAGCCTTGAATTGTCAGGATGAGCATGCCCTATCACAATATCTCAATGGTAAGATAGGAGAGATAACAAATAGGTCCAATCCTAACCTAAGCCGTCATTTGTCCTAAATTAGGGGAAAAGTATCTTATTGACTACCTCTCTGAATTCATCAAGGTGATGTGAATTCGTGAATGCTTCCTTTGAGGATGATGGTTATTTTGAGTTAGTTGATTTTCAGGTGTTGCGTTCATGTGAGTTTTATTGTGTGATTTATTTATTAAAGATTAATTAATTAAGATTAATTAATTAAGATTAATTATTATATTAGAATAATTATATCGTAGAAATATTGAAATATTAAATATAAGGATATTTAATTATTAAGTGTTAATTAAGTACCTTTGTTTAATTAAAAGATTTAATTAAAAGTCTAGTATGGAATAAAAGGAGTTACTTAATTATTAAATTTAAAGATGAGATTATAGCCATAAATTGATTTTTTTAATATTTAATTATCAATTGCATAATTAAATTAAAGTGCTAAAATATTAATTGATTAATTAAACATTAGTATGCAATTTAAGTTGCACACTTTGTTTTATAAAATTGAATTAGAAATTTGAACTAAAGTTGAGTTAGGAATTGTTAACAGGAAAAGTGCATATAATTATAATTATAATTAATTGAATATGCAAAAAAGGAAAATTAATAATTAAATGCAAAACGAGTTTACTGATTTTAATAATAAGTTCTAGTTTTTGTTTGGGTGTTGCATGTCAAATTCTGATTTTTGTGTTTTCAAGTAAGTGATTCTTTTATATTTTTCAGAGGGGAGTTTGCCTTGTTTATGGTGTTGCATGTATTGAGACCCTAGGTTGCTTAGTTTTCTTTATTAGGAGGATTTTGACCAATATTCAAGATACAGGTTTGTAGCTTTTGGCTCTAAGGTTGAATTGGAAGATTGTGAAAACTTTGAGAAATTTCAAGGTTGTTGGATTGTTCTTTGTGGTGGTTTAAGGTAGGGTTTGAAAACCCTTTTTTTTTGCAATTCTTGTTTGGAAAATATTGTCTTCATTGTGTCTTCCAGATAGGTTGATGATTTTGGAGTGATTGTATTTTTCTTTCATTGTCCTTGGGAAAATTTGCAAGATTAGGTTGTTATGGTTTTGTGAATGATAAATATGTATATTTTTTGGTTTCTTATGAGCATAATCTTTTATAGAAATGTGTGAGTTTGTGAGTTTTTCCAATTAGGGTATTCTACCAATATGATTATTTGAACCCTTCCTTAGTTTCTATCCTTACATGCCTTCAAGAAACCTAATTTTTTTAGCTTTGCATGCTTTTAAATCTTAGGAATATACCTTTAATATATATATATATATATATATATATATAGACACACACACACACACATGTATATATATCTATACACACATGCACACACACATATATATATTTAAAAAAAAATTTTAAAAAATTGAAATTAACTCAATTAGGTTTTGATTCAAATTTTGACAAACCCGTGTGTTTGGACATAGTTGGTATTTGAAAATGTACGTGTTTGCTTTTATTAAATTAATTAAATAGTTCTATATATATATATATATATATATTGATGAATAGAGGCCTTCACTATTAATTAGAAATATTAAAGTACAATAAATTCACAAAAAAATGGGCCAGGGGAATGAATCACCCCGCAAGTTCACATGGCACTAAGGTTGGAAACAAACGGCTATTCATAAAAAAAAACTATAAAACCATAAACCCTCAAGATGCGAGAGTAGTAGCAGAAGAGGGAGGAGGAATCTTTGTCATCCGGATTTCCCAAGACATTGGGCAAAGGAGCCTGATCAGGAATGGCCCAACCATCTTTAGGATCTTTCTCAACTTCTCCTTCCTCCCGCCTGGGTGAAATAGCTAGCGCCAAGTGAGGGAACTTTCCCTGATTAGAAGGAGCAGAGGCCAAAGGCCGAGAAAAAGTAGTAGCAGTGGAAGCAAGCACAAGAGGCCACCCAGACCCCATATCCCTCCAAGGAGGAGGTGAGGCGGAGTGGTGACACCACCGTTGTAGAGTCCTGGAGTGTCTGGCAGAGGAACTCTGGCTACAACATCGGCCCTGGGGCGGCGTATGGTCAGTTGAGAGAGAATCTGGAGGAACTCGGGTAACAGTGCAAGGGGAATTGCCCTAGTGCTGGAGCAACTCCTATAAGTGGGCAACCTCCAGGGCCACCTTGTCAGCTTGAACCTGGATCTGCATCATAACATTGTTACAAATACAAGCTTTATCAAAAAGAGAAACATGATTGTCCCGGCAACTATGAGAAAAAAGCAAAGTGTTTCTATCTTTCCACAAAGTAAACAAAATTTCTAGCTGAAAAAAGTGCCATATTTGGGTGAACTGGGAAGGCATTCTGGGAGAGTCACCAAGAAGAACCATGTGCCAAGAAAAGGGCTCAGGCCTAAAGGGAGCAAAAAAGTCGTGAATCCAACTCCGGTAGTTTTGAGCACAACAACAAAACCAAAAAATATGCATGAGCATCTTAGAGTGACCGCAAAAGGGGCATTTAGGTTCAAGAACCCCCATATGCCTGAGCCTAGCTCCCAAGGGCAAGCCCTGGTACAACAAACACCAAGCAAAATGAGCAATTTTAGGCTCAGTAATAGCATTCCAAATGATGCGAAATCTCCACCCCCAGCTCTTCTGAGAAGAGAGGAAAGGTGCCAGCGGTGATTGAGAGAGTCAATCATGAGTAAATGGGGCATAAGCCAAGAATACCCAAGCTTGGGCTTGTAACTAGTGAATGGAGTGGTAGGATACCACTTCCAGTCTTTCCACCATGGTCTGACAGACTGAATTGCCAACTTGTGCAAGAGGTGAGGCGGAATGGTAGAAACCAGTAAGTTGAAAGTGTGACAATCTGGGCGAATGAGCCGAAACTGAACACAGAGATCATCCCGGGATCGAAGACTCATGGTGGCTCTAGAGAAGATATCCTTAGGGGTTTGAATGCCACATTTATGAAACTGAAGAGAACTAACCCCTTGAATTCTGGCAAGAGGAATCCCTTGCTGGGCAAAAAGAGGAGACCACCAAATGTTCTACTGGTTGAAAGAAAGACCATCACGAAATCCATTCCCAGCCCACTAAAGCCAAGGCTTGACAGACTCCCAAGCTTTCCAAATACTTTTGGTGATAAAAGTACCCTGGATCTGGACAAGCTCCCTCATAACCAGTAGGGTTTGAAAACCAATCCCCTTCTAGGCCGGCTTGTGAAGAGGAAATCCTGAAGAAATGTAGTGACGAAGTAAAATTTTCTAGGATTCCTCACCAGTGAGGCACCGTACAACCCACTTGGCACAAAGGGCATGTCCTTGCTTCTGGGTATCAATTAATCCAAGCCCGCTAGAGGACTTTGGAAGACAACAAAAGTCCCAAGCAACTGTTATTTGAGAAAATACTTTTTGTATAAGAAAAATGAATTTAAAATAAATATATATATATAGACTAAGTATATATACATATTTATTAAAATGTAAAAAAAAAATACTTGTTTTCTATATCAGAAAATTCTAGAGAAAAATAAAAGTAAACAAAAACAAAACATATAAAAAAAAATAGGGGGATGTGCCTAGACGACGGCCCCACCACCATGCAATTTTGTTTATTGTTTACGTATGGCGGGTGATTATGCCTCCCTTATTATTTATAAAAGTGGGGCAGCTTTTATTTTAGCTTTTCCCCCTTCTTATGTGAGTGCATAAAAATAATGGGTAGGGATGGGGCCACGTACCCTCCCCAATCCCCATATAATTAGTTTTTACTTTATTTACTTTTATTTAAATTTTGCTTTATTTAATTATTGATGTTAGTGATAATAAAATATGTTATAATTAATATTTATTAATTATTAAATATAGACTTATTTATATCATTTAATTTATAAATTAAATAAATATTACATGTTTTAATATTTGTTGTTAGTTATTAATTAATAAATATTAAAATAATTATTATTTATTTAAGTGGAAAGTTAGTATTTATTAAATGCTCTTTTTAATTAATTAATGTTAATATTTATTAAGGATGAATTTTTTTAATCGGATATTGAATTATATGGGAATATATTTAAGATTTAATATCATTATTTTATGATCAAAGACTAGTGTTTTATTTTTGCATGAGATTTTTATACGGATATTTTATAGTCGAATTAGACTTTGAAAAATAAATAAAATAGTTTATTCGTCTGAAATCATTTGATGTTTTCGTTTGTGGGTATATTTATTATTTCTTTGATGCCAAATTTATGGGAATCAAGTGGCTTTTAGGGAAATGGTACTAGAGGCTTTGAAGTGTTTTATGTTGATCTTTGATTTTTGTGTGGAGAAACTTTGTAACCATTTTTTAAGTCTCGATTTGATCATGTATGATTTTGCAATATTTGTATATGATCTCATGTGCCTTATTGTGTTCAATCTTAATTTCATTAACCTTAAAAGGTGACAACTGTTATTATGATTGAGTTTGATTTACTTGGTCACCTTATGTTATTTATTGTGATTGGTTTACGTTCTAGATGATTATTTTTATGGAATATGTTACTTCCTATTTTTTTTGAGATGGATGCCATTGATGCTTTGAGTATCGTTGGTCTTGTGATATGAGACTATGAGGATTGTTATTGTTTCGTTGAGATGTCCATTATGGGATGGATGATCTTTGATAAATGTCTATATTGAGATGGACTGTTTGATCCTTGTTTAGGATGTGTTGATTTTCTACTATGCTCCATTATTTTACTTTAATGATTATCATGATTTATGGTTTATGAGAAGCTTTTGTGATTTTGGTTTATTCTTCTCCTTGTTATTTTGGTTGGAGCATTAGGGTAGGTTATTTGAGTGCATAGATGGGGAGTGGCTTATAATAGGCATCAGGGCCCGCAAGTGGCTGCTAGGATAACTTATTGCAAGTGACTTAATAAAGTGACAACTAAATGATATTGTGAGTTTTAAATGGATTAATAAGATAATGTGTGCCTCTCCCATACCTCAGTACTTGATTGAGGTCTTGACTAGGATGGGAGTGGGAAGATCCTTGCTGCCTATGTGGACTGAATATGTCATAGTTGGTACCTCATCTGTATGAGAGGATTATTGATACCACATAGAGTTACTAGGGCATCAAGGAGAGACTACTCGGATAACCTTAGAGTTGGCTCATGTGATGACACTTCCCTTTATACATCATAGGTTTCCTATGTGTGTTGGTTTCCTCTGGTTGAGTGTGTTTTATCTTTGCAGTTGGTGTTTTACCTTTTGAGAAAGAGAGCTTTCAGGATCCCTTTCCTAAGTGTTTTTTTGAGTTGGATTTTGGTGTTTGTCATCCGAGTGGGATCTATTGTTATCTCCTCAATGTGGTGGGAGTGGACCTTTGGCTCCACGTGGTTGGGTGGTAGTGTTTCTTTTACAATTGAGATTCTAACATTCCTAGACCACTGTTGGATGATCCTTGTTTATGTTACATTCTTCATTGTTCATCATTATTCGAGACTTTCTCTTATCTTTCAAGATATTTTACTTGTACCTTGTATATGATTGTTATTACATACCCTATGACATGTGTAGTGGATGATGATTTGTTATATATACCTTATGGAAACATTTGTATTTATGTTTCATTTATATGATGTTATACTTATCATTTGTTTGTATATATGAGATTTATAATTGTAATCAATCTAAAGTAATTAATTGATACTTACGTAATCTACATCAAGGAACCCTTGAGATTTTTAATCTATGTGATGAGTTATACTTGTATGTATGAGTTGCAATTATATTGTATTACTTCCGCATTTTTTGATATTGTTGTTGTGTAAAATCTTCAGAAAAAAATTATTCTATAAACTTAGTAGCATGTTTAGGTTAATTTCTCCTGGGTTCCCTAGTGGGACATTACAGAGCATGTGTGTGTGCGAGTTTGAAGGAAGATAATTAATAAAGAATATTGATTTCAAGGTTATTTTCCTATAAAAGTTGTTGATAACACATTTATTGATCATTGAATTGGATTGTACTCATTCCCAAACTAATTGGAGGTTGAGATGCAATGGATCTACTTTCTTTTGAATATCATTTGGAGTTCATCTATGATCTATAATGGAAGAATGACTAATTTATTTGAAAACTATCATAAAACCCTCAAGAACAAGGATTTTTTGATAAAACATTTCATTTCTCTCATTTTCACAATTCAAAAAATTGATTCTCTAGTATTTGTTATCCCTTTGAATAAGCTTTAGAATGGTGTTGGTCTTAGACTGATTAGATTTTTCTAGTGAAAGATTTTGATTCCCTAGGTGGACTATTATTGTGAATCTACTATTCATGAAAGTTTTTGGAAATGTTTTGATTAAATATTTAAAGGGTTTGAAGTTCTTGATGTTGTAATAAGTTGAATTAAGTTTTGGAAAACCTAAATGAACCTTAATACTAGATGTTGATGGTTGTTGAAAGCATTTGTTTGTAGACCTCTATCAAACTTCCCATCATAGTGATTGTTATAGTCATAGCCAAAGGATTTTGATTCATTAAAACATGAAAGTAGGTGTTGAAAGATAATTTCATTAGTCATTTATAAGTATGGATAACCTTTTCTCATCATTTGGAAGATATTTTAAGTTTTTTTAAGTCTCTGAACATAAAGGGACATTATCAAATTGTCATGACTATGACAATGGCAGTGTTAAATTTGAAATATTTTATTCTTAATTTGTACCTTGGGTCATTTTTTTGTGTTTGATGAGTAAAGAGGCATTCTCAAGATCCTAGTGAAACCCCAAGGTTAGGGTTTCCTTTGTATCCTGAATTACATATGAAAGGTAACCTCCCAAATAAGGTACCAGAAGGTTTGTGAGTGTAGACAATCTAGATACATTTTGTGACTCCACAACTAGATGCCAAGCACACTAATGCAAACCATGATAGATGTGTTGTAATGCATTGTCAATGATCTCTCAAACATGAGGTATTGCACATATTTTTTATCAGTAAAAGGTATGAATGTGGACAGTTAAATGATGCAAGGTAAGAACAAGTTATTGGGGTTGGTAATGTGATCAGTTATTGGATCTATGTTTCAGATCCTATTTGAGGGTGTTGATACAAGTTGAGTTTGATAAGGCATCATAATGCTTGAGTTCATTAAAGAGACCTAATTACCTAGAAATAGTTTCCTCTTGAGAACATTTATGGGTGTTGTTAAAAAACAAAGTGAAGAATTTTCATTGAGCCAAGTTGAAGTGTGTGAATACTTTTATCCTTGGCATCATTGTCTTTACAAATGTTTGTGGAAGGAATCCCTCTCCATTTGTCTTGGGAAATCTGGAAAGACAGGAATTAACAAGTCTTCCAAGACAAAAGCATGGATCTAGTCAGTTTTTTGAATTAGATTAAAGAATCTATTGTAGAAACTATGAAACAAGGTTTACCACCTAGGACAGTAAAATGAGAAAGAAGTGGTCTAGTTTGATATCCATCCACACTTCCATGACAATATTAAGGACATGGAAATGAAAAGAGCACAATGTCAATAGGCTAGAAAAAATAATGGCTAGTATAAACTCAATTTTCATAGTGTCTCTAGTGGTAATCCAGGGGTAGATGGAATTGGTGGTATTATTCATAATTCCAATGGGGACATCTACACAAAATTTTCTAAACCTCTTTCTATGGAAACTAAAAATATGGTAGAGATTAGTGCCCTTATGGAAGGTTTATTGTTATGTCATAAGATCCATCTCAACAAGGTTTCCATTGAAGGGAACTTTCTATTAGTCATAAATAATCAAGAATTGGTATGACATAGAATTGGAAATTGCATTTGAAATTGGGAAGGACAGTTGAGCTTCTAAAATATTTTCTAAGATGATGTAAACTTAATTAGGTCAAAAAATTTTCTATATAATTGTAAAAGATGTCATTTTGACATATACATGACAAGGAGATCATGAAGCAGTAGTCGCATAAAGGACATTCAAGACTAGTCAAAGGTTTACATGAATGAACAGTTATCAGAGACAATATTAAGTTTATCAAAAATATACAAGGCTACCAGGTAGGATGGAGAGTAATATTCTACACATCAAGGTCAAGTCTACTTAGTATTCCATAGATCTGATTCAGGAAAGTAGAAGTTTTCATTCACAAATATTTTTTGTTATCAATTTAACCATAATAGCAGGATTGTAAATCTCTTAAAATAGAGTAGACTTAACAGTATGTTGTAAATATCTTAGTTGAGTGCACACTTATTTGGTGTTGCTAAAATCCTTTCTCAAGGTAGATCTAATCGATCTTATGTTACTCCTAATAGGGTAAGATTATTAGAAGTGATCACAATTCTAGTCTTAACTGACATTACTTTATTTACTGCAGTAGTGAAGAATTTGTGGGTGCCATCCCCACCATAGTTTTTACCTTCTAACAAGGGTTTTTGTGTAACCAAAATAATTGAGTCACGAGTTAAAATTTCATGAATTTTTTTTATTTTCATGCACTTTACATTTACAAGTTATTTGAATGAATGTTACAAACAATGGATTCAGTCGGTTAGTTAAGCACTACTATTGCAGATTGTTAATTTAGTAAAAAAAATTGAGGGTATTGATTCACCCCTCCCCTCTTAGTACTATATCTTTCCTATCCCAAAAATTAGTATTAGAGATGGATCTCTTATTTAGAATTTTAATCACCAAAGAGGAAAGATCTTGAGATGGAGAGATATGGGTTGGACAAGACAATTGAGAATCAAAAGATTCAGATGCAAATTTTCATTGAGCAATACAAGAAAGAAAGGGATGAATTGAAGAAGTTACTGGTTCAAAGAAAGGATATGTCTATTTGGTACAGTGAAACTTATTATAATGAAGAATAAATTGATGACCCATTTGAGAATATTGGATCTAGTTCAGACAGTCTGTCTAAGATATCTAAAGGAAGTATGTTTGATTTATCTGAGAAAAATCTTCATCTTACTGAAAAATTCAAAGCCTTGTAGATTGGACAAGAAGCACAAATGGTGAGAATGATTGATGTTATGAACAATAATAGGCAAGCTAAACAAGAGAGAAACTTGGTTATTGAAGACAGAAGACAAATGACCGAGAAACTACAAGAGAAAGAATCTGAGATACTGCGACTTACTGAGCATCACTTTGAAATCTCTAACCAAATGGTTGTTATAAGTCAAGAAGTCAATCAAGTGGATAGAGAGCTTACAAGGAAAGTAGAAGAAAATGAGAGACTAAAAAATGAAGTTAAGATGCAGCAACAACATGATGAAATGATTAAGAAAGCTGAAGATAGTTCCAAGAAAATTGATGAATTTATGACTAGTCAAAGAGGACTTGGAAGTACTACTAGACTAGGCTATATCAAGCAAGGAGAATCATATAAACAAGCTGAACATATGAATGCCTACAAAAATCAAAGACCTAAGAAAATTTCATGCTATCATTATGGTAAACCGGACAAGACGTCAAGTGTTTGTAGGAGTAAAGCTAAAGATAATCCTAAAACCACTCCTAAGTTTATTGGTAATTGTTATAGTTGTAAAAAGTATGGACATCAGGCACATGAGTGCAGATCTAAGTTTAATAGGACTCCTAACAAACCCTACATGGAGAAACACTATCGCACTTGCAAAAATAATGGACATACATCACATGAATGTAGAACTAAGATGAACCAAGTCTAGATATCGAAAGGACAAAACAAGACCTATCAATCAAGAAGACAAGTTAATGCTTATACTTGAGATTACAACACATGGGTTAGTTGTACAACATGTGGAAGATATGGGCATATTGTAACTAACTACATGAGGAATAATTGGAGAGGCATATCTCACAGCTGGACAAACATTGGTATGGCATGTTTACATTGTCACAAGGTCAATCGCTTAAGTAAAGCTTGCAAAGACCGAGCACCAAAGACACAAACTTATGAGAATGGAAATAAAATTGAAGATATCATGAGGATAAGAAACACTATGTGGAGAAAAGCATCAGGAGATAATGATGAGTCAATTAATGTAGTCGGTGATACCTTGTCTAATAGATTGGGTGACATCACCACCTCCACCTAAGCTGAAAAGGTATGTATGGAACTGCTAATGCTAATCGATTATATCTATCATACAGTTCCATATAACAAGTGTTCACATACCCAATTTTCATGAATTGAGATGCACTAGAGTGTTACATGTTTTGAGATTTAAGTGTTTACAGTCAATATATGCTAGACTGAGTGAGAAGTTTCTAGTTGGTAACTATTAGCAAGTTAATCGAGTGCTAGTATTAACTGAGTAAATTTTCATGTGTTAACTGAGCTTATGACATTTTTTGGTATACAAAGAGCATGATTGTTGTTACCGAGCCATGTTAGGTCAAGAATTTATTGCAAAACAGTGTGAGTGGGAAGTTGAAAATTTCTATAAATACACAAAGGACTTAGCTTATTTCTCACATTGCGATCATGAAGAGCTAAGAGTTTTCAGAGAGAACTTGAGTGAAGGATTTTTAGAGTGATTGAAAAAAGATTGGAAGGATTCTGAGTAGAATCATCACTGTTACAAGTAATTTCTATCATCACCGAGTTGTTTCTTTACTATTTTGAAAACCCTAAATTGAAGAACAATGGTGTCTGCATCAAAAGATAACAAATCTAAGAATGTAGTTGAGGAGGATATTAGGATGATCATTTTTGCTACATGTGATGAGCCAAAGTACAAACTTCACCCCAAAGTTACTTCGCAGACAGATAAAACTAGAGCTTTTTTGAGCATACTGCCTAGGGTTTTGTTGGTTGAAGACATACACACCTTAATTCACTGTAAAATTGGTGAGATTGGTGATTTTGAGCCCATTTCCACATTTCAAGAGCTAAGTGATGATGGAAAATTAAAGGATGATCATGAGAATTTAAGATTTAAGGGTTTGATAAATGCCTTATGGGTATGTGCAGGATCATGGTGTGCCAAACTAGGCCCTTAAGTGGAAATGAAAATTCAAAAAATTAGGTTTAGGAAAGTTGACATAAACAATTGAACAAGTTATAAATATTATATCAAAAATATGTGACAAGAGAATCTGTAGAAAATTGAATTTAGTTTATAAGATACTAGGCCTTTGTTGAAAAAAAATTATTCTATATGTTGAAAAATTCAAATTTCAATGTAGTAGTACAAAAATTTCAAGAAAAAATAAGTAGGTGTATGTCTGACCACCTTAAACACAATCAAGTGCTAATTTTTTTTACAAGATTCTAGATATAAGAATTAGGCTCATGTACGGATGTGACACATATGTTTTTGTAATTTATTTCTAACTAGATAATTAATTATGATTTTTCTTCTACAACTTTTCCAAAATACAAAAACTTTCATGTCTGACCACATTAACTTAGTCTAAACTTTATCAAATTGAATTTTATTTTTTATTTTTCTTGTAGTAAGAAAATCACAGAATGTGACACATATTTTGGATTTCAAAAATGTTATACAGTTTGAAAGTTATAGTTATTTTTCAATAATTCTATCAGTCAGGACTAGAAAGATAACATTTAGGTGTATGTTTGACCACATTAAACAAAATCAAATGATAATATTATTTTATAAGATTCTAGATAAAAGTAGTAGACTCATGTCCGAATGTGATGTATATTTTTTTGTATTTTTTTTCCAACTAAATAATTAATTATGATTTTTCTACTACAAATTTTCCTGAATATAAAAACTCTCATGTCTGACCACCTTAACTTAGTCTAAACTTCATCAAATTGAAAGAATTGTTTATTATTATTGTACTAGGTGAAACATACAATGTGATGTATATTTTAGATTTCAAAAATGTTATATTGTTTGAAAGTTATCGTTGTTTTTCAAAGAGTCTATCAATCATGACTTCTTTTTTACATCGCCACTTTTTGGCATACCATGATCCTACACATACCCTTACATTTATTGAAATTATTCAGGAATGAATGGATTAGAATTGTTCTAAGTCACTTTCATCATGGAAAACTATGGCTAGATCATCCCATGAAAATCATGAAGGATATCATACATGCGGTAACAAGTTACCTTACCACTGACAAAGTAAAAGCACTGAGGAGTGCACCGAGAACCGAGTTGGAGAAAACCATTGGAGAAGAATGGGATGGTAGAGGATTGAAAGTAAACACAATTGTGGATTCCAAAACTAGGTTCGATGCATATGTTATTGGGTAAAAAATATTTCAATCAAGAAGACCTAATAGTGTACAGTGTGGAGCGGTAGATATCTCTTATAAGATGGTAAGAACATATTTCAGCTAGACATCACCGATTTGTTGTTGAAATAAGTTGAAGAAAACATGAAAAAAATTTGGTCAGAAAAATTGAATACATGTAAGTTTGGATCATTATTACTTTGCATATTCTTTTATGTGCAAAAATTTTTCCTCTTCATTGGTAATGTTGACTAGACTATCGACAAGCCAGTGACTCTACAAATAAATGATTTGATACAAAAATTGGGTGAGAAATTTGTCAATATATTTGATGTTTACTTTGAGAAATTTAAAGATAGAATGAATGCCAGAAGCAGGATACCAAGATAGTTGGTTGAAGAGTATGAGCATGACATTTGTTTCCTAGTCAACATAGACTATACATTGATTAAAGTAGTTGAGCCAAGAACAAAATGGTTAGCCCCAGTGGGATACAAGATTGATATTGACTAGGCATCAAGGTTAATTAAGGATTTACTGGCATAGCCTAAGTATCCAAAAGATTCAAGGTTTGGAACCTATGAGGAAGAAAAAAAAAGAATAAAAATGGATTTAGTTATTGGGAAAGCTACAAAGAAGTCTAGAAAAATGATGGACAAATTCGTAAAAAGGTTTGGAGAAGATGCAGATAATGCTAAGGCATCTGAGAACATTCCATTTGAGGTAGCAACTGAGGGTTAGTTACTTCTAGTTGACACTGCATATCATGAAGAGGCAATTGGGTCTGATAAAGATGCAAAATCTACACCGGTTAAGCCCACTCCAAACAAGAAGCAAGCAGAAGTTCAAATTAGAGCCCAAACAAGATCTACCACTACTTCTTCACCACCACTAAAAAAGGGAGTAGTCAATATTTCAAGACCTACACCAACAAAGACCTATAAGAAGAAGAGAGGTACTCAAGCTACCACTGAGGCACCAAAGAAGAGAAGAAAACTAATAAGAGGTAAAGATGATGCTGATGATGAAGAAGAGGATGACATAAATCAATTTAAGGTAAATTTGAATAAAGAAAAATCAATCATTCAGATAGTAGAAACAATAATAGACATTGGAGGCCTCAGTAACCAATAATTGAGTTAGTTTGTATATATGACAACTGAGGACCAAAATAAGATAGACAAGGCAATAATTCAAATGATGATAAAATTTGAAAAGACACCAATAGAATTTTCCAAATATGTACCTAAAATTTTATATGATAAGGTATCTGCTAGGTATAATTATGCTCTAAGAAATAAAAAGAAAATGAGGGAACACTCCATAATATTGGTAATGCCAACATTAATAGTCCCCAAGATTGAAGAACTGATGAAGTAATAATCAAAAAGATTTCTAGTGAAAAGATAAACACTACAAATTCTAGCCGGGAAGCTTGCAGAGGTTGATGAGAACAGTCAATTACTATGGAATTCCATCCTCCAAGCCTGAGTTGAAGCTAATAAACTAGAATTGGTTGTGATTCCCAAGAGGAAAAATAAAAGAAAATGAAAATGAATCCACATAGATGATGTTGATCTATCCACAATGGACTCAATAGAATTATCAGACACCGAGGTGCCAGATACAACGATTGCCATTGACTTTTATTCGGCTGGTTATCAAGAAGTGTACCAGGATCCACCCAAGTAGGTGATTATAACAGGTACAAATGATGTCTTATAAAAGACATCACTAATGGTGGTCCTAATGATGTGCTAGATGATGAGAACATCCCCATTGCTAGAGCACAAACAAAAGAAATAGCCCCCACTGCACCATTAGTAAGCACTATACCGGGTGACCTTCCAATTTTAGTTCAATTAGTTGAGATTATTTCTCAGAAGGAACCCAAAGGCTCAACCCCTGAGTAGTAGAAGGACACAACAAGGGAGCAAGGCACAAGTACACAAGGTAAAGTTGAGCTAAATGAGCCTAAGGAGAAATAGGGTGAAACTCAAGCAACAGAATATCCTAAGCTAACAGACACCACCAAGAAAACCACAACTAACACAACAACAAAGGCTCTTACTCAATCAATCAAGAATTTGTCAACCGAGATGGAAAAGACAAACACAGAGGTAAAATATCTAGTACCTTTTGTCAGGAAATCTCCACAAGAGAACAAGAAGAAGAAAAAGAAACATGAAAAAGGGCCAATCACTTTGGATGAAATAATAGAGATTCCCGAATGTGACCCAAGGACTTTGGACCCTGAAGAGTTGAGAAAGTATGGAGAATTGTGCATGAGGAAGGCTGCACACAAAAAATTGAGGAAAGAAAGAAAAATAAAACAAATATTAGATGTAAGAGACATCCTTCAATAGGTTGTTCCTGATGTTACAATAAATGAAGATACTCCTATATTGGACCAACTTGCATCTCTTACAAGTCACATTATTGCCCCTGATATAGATGCAGAGAAGAGGATAGAAGAGAGGGAAGAAGCAAAAATACAACAAAAACTTGAAGAGAAAATTAGCCAAGAAGTGGCTATAAATAAGGTAAAACTTCTGAGGTCATAACTAAGTTACAATCTATTACTCAGAAAATTGTCCAAATTTTGTTTAAGTTATGCACGATAGACACGTTCACTGCCGAGGTTAGTGAAAAGATAAAGAAGATAGATGTAGAAATTTTGGGCAGTGCAAATGCATCTCTAACCGAGCCCAATGATTTTCATAAGCATATAATTAAAGTACAAGAATTGAGGTGGTTGAGAGTAGACTTAAGGAAGCATGAAGAAATCATAAGTGATCAAGTCATTGAGTTGCAAGCTGAGCTGCTACCACACTTGAAGATCACAAAGAGACATATTGAAAAGGATAAGGTATTAGTAGCCACCCCAAAAATTTTAGTTTTGGAAAACATTTTTGACATGCATGCCCAAGTCGGTCTAGAGCACATTGCTCTTGAAAACTTGAAAGAGGAATGAGAAAACCTCTTAGCTTCATTACAGAAGACCTACCAACACATATTTTACAAGCTCTAAGTAAATTTTTGATTTGGCATTAATTTCAAAAAGGGGGAAATCATGTATATGCGTATGTACTTCACTATATAGAAAAAACATGCACAAAGGGGGAGTTTTGTATACAAATTAGTAAATTTTGCAGAATGTATATTTTGTATAGAGTTAGAACATTTTTGAGATTCAGTATATATACATTATGGTTTTGATACTAATGCCAAATGGGGAGATTTTTATCTCTATTTGAGCATTAAGTATTTTCATTAGTATAAAATAAGATCAGTCGGTAAGCTAATCCATTCAAGTCAGTAAAAGTTGGAATAAGGAGTTAAAAAAATTAGTCTCTTGAACTTACAAAGCCTTCATACTGAGCAGTTACAATATAGAACCTAAAGCTAAAAGGACATAGTTTTAACTAAGAATGTTTACCAAGCATCAAAGTTTACTAAGCACCAAGTTAGTGAACACCCAACATTCTAGACACTGAGCATCAGTTTAATCACCGAACAGGGAATGCAGTGTTTACCGAGTTGTTTAGGAAACAACATAGTAATAAACAATGGCACATATCTCTATGCAAATAGTTTACACAAATCTGTACATGATTTACCAAGAGTGAGACACATTTATTATGGATGTAATCATTTAATTTTGTGATGATTCCTATGTAATAGTTAGATCTAGGTTATTTTTGTGCACTGTAGATCTTAGGTTTTCTAAGATGTTGTAAACCTAATTAGGTCAAAGTAGTTTTTTATATAATTGTAAAAGATGTCATTTTGGCATATGCATGACAAGGAGGTCATGAAGTAGTAGCCATACATAGGACATCAGAGATCAATCAAAGGTTTACACGAATGTATAGTTATTAGAGATAGTATTCAGTTTATCAGAAACATAAAAGGCTACCGAGCATGACACAGAGTAATATTCTACACATCAAGGTGAAATCCACTTAGTATTTCATAGATATGATTCAGACAAGTACAATTTGTCATTTACAGATATTTTTTGTTACCAATTTAACCATTATAGCATGATTGTAAATCTCTTAACAAAGTTATAACTTAACAATCTATTGCAAATCTCTTAACCGAGTGCACACTTATTTGGTGTTGCTAAAATCCTTTCAAAAGGTAGATCTAATCAATCTTATGGTACTCCTAAGAGCGTAAGATCATAAGAAGTGATCACAATTGTAGCCTTAACTGACGTTAATTAATTTACTATAGTAGTGAAGAATTTGTGGGTGCCATCCCTATTATAGTTTTTACCTTCTAACAAGGGGTTTTGCGTAACCAAAATACTTGAGTCATGATTTAACATTTCATGAATGTTTTTTTTTTCATGCACTTTACATTTACAAGTTATTTGAATGAATATTGCAAACAATGGATTCAGTCAGTTAGTTAAGCACTTCTATTGCAGATTGTTAATTCAATAAAAAAAATTGAGGGTACTGATTCACCCCTCCCCTCTCGGTACTATAGGTTTTCTATACCAATAGTTATCATTAATCATATATATATTGTGAATGTTATAATAAAATTGCAAATGAATTGGAAAATTTGGGAGCTGATGGTACTCAATTAGAAAATATTTATTTACCTTTTGTAAAGGATAAAAAGGGGGAGGTGTTGTGTTCACCAAAATGTAATATGATATCGTCTGCATATAAAATAATTGGGGAAGGTAATATCCTCTTCTTAACCCCAAGTTCCTAAAGGAAAGATCCAAATTGATTAACCATAAGAAAATGGTCAATGCATAAATGAATCAATCGATAAATAATATGAAGAAAGAAGAAAACCTTATATTCCATTATGGAAAGGAGTATTGAAATCTTAATTGAATTGAAGACAAATACTAACCTCAAAGTATGATAGATCTGGAAAATATTGTTTTCTAGTGTCTGTACTGAGTTTCAAGAAGTTCTACAACTAGATATGGAATAGAAACACAGAGATAGAAAAAATCCAGAAATATTTTCCTTTTTTGAGAAAGGTCGACCTTGACCTAGGTAAAAAGGTCGACCTTGACCCCTTTATGTTGACCTTGACCTATGTTGCTTTGATGGAAATTTTGTTTATGGATCCTGAAAGTTTTTCGAAAAGGGTATCCAGATATGCACTGTAATTCATTGTCTTGTACCTATTCTTGCAAGAAAAATGGTTTTGTTTGTTGGGGGGGAGGGGTTTTCCTTGGTTAAACCCCAATTTATGAGTTAACCTTTAAATTGAATTGAAGTTGCAGTAATAAAAAGAGTAAATAAAATAATTCACCTTGCTTATGTTGAAACCTATTGAGTGTCATTTTTACATGAAGACAATGGCTAGGAATTTACAAGAGAAAATTCCTCTCTTGGAAGACTGATGGAATCAATCTCAAGGTTCCTTCTCGCTAGGTCTCAACCGCTTGGATAGCTCAATGGAAGACAAATATGAATCTGTTAACAAGGAGGCCTTTGTTGGTTCTTCTCTCAAGAGAAACTACAAAACAAACTTTAGCATTCCACAATATCTCTCTTTTTTTATTCAATTTTCAGATTTAGAAACAAAAGAAACATTAATCTAATTAATCTACTGAAGTAATTTTGCAAGTAGGGTTAGAAGTAGCAAGGTAACAAGAGATTAAATGAAATTTCTAAAAATAAACCTAATGGACATATGCTAGCATCACACCACCATGCGAATTAAATAACCAAGAAGATGAAGAAACCCACAAAATAGAGATCAGATCATGTTACAATCTTTAGTTAAATGGATGCAATCATCAACAAAATCGAACAAACACAGACGTAGAATAAGCCAAAACTCATCATATCACGAAGCCACCATAGATGTGCACACACATGAGACAAGTTAATCTTCAAGCACCAAAGAATAATCTTCTCAGAAATTCATCACAACACAACAATGCAATACCAGCAAACACCAAACTAATAGATCACAGACTTAAAACCAATTGACTCTTTGAAATAAAAGAATGAGCAATTCACACATTCATAAATTTCTCATAGATAGCAAAAGAATCACACCATGAATGAAGCACAAACTATATTTATTGTATCAATGATCAAGTCGACCCTCATTACATCATTTTATTATAATTTATAGAGACATACTCTTATTTTCACAGCTAGGGTTTGGTTGCAACTAAAACTTGAAAGTAAATCTAAACTAGAGATTGAATTAATGAAAATACTTCTAAAACTTAGCTAAACTACCCCAGCACTGAATAAAACCTCATGCATTACAAAACTTTGAATAAATCATGCATTAAATAACTCAAAAATAGAGCTGGAACTCATGCATGCACTTGATAATCTTCATGATTCTTCCCTTGATCTTTGGCTAAAAATTCTCCACGTGGACCCAACTGGAAGAGATCCCAAAATCATGCACAAACAACCCTCAAAAAGAAGCCCAGTTGACTTGAAAATGATCTCTGAGAATTGCAGTTAAACGATGGACATGCCAAAAAAATGCCAAATCCTAACAGTTGGTCCGAAAAACATAAGCTTCAAAATTGACTAAGTGTCATATCTCCTTTTCCCAAAATTTTGGAATTTGGACTTTTGGAGACTAAAAGTTCTCTATGGTTGAAATTCTGAAAAATAGGCTCTACAAAAATGGCTACGTGTCAAAACTATATTTTTCCCTACACCAAAATTTGACTAAGTATAAACTGGATGCTCACTAGCTAGGAAACACTTCTGGATGGGCCTTCCAGAACCTATCTAAAATCTCCATTACCTCTTCAAAATATACCATGTTAACACCTTTAAGGATCTCCTATTTCTTACCTTAGAAGGTGAACAATTCACTTACAATACCTTGTATTTCTTCTTCTCGAGACAACATTTTCTAGATTTCCTCCTTTTGATAAAACATCTGTTGGAGATCCTCCTTTGTCTTGACCCCTATGAATATACTTAGATATTTATTGACAATGGCGTTCACAAAGCACATTATTTTTTCATCATCCTCATCATACAAATCCAAGTCCAAACCATCAAATAACTCATGCAATTCCTTTACGAAGAGCATACTCTCATCTCTCCTTTTATCCAATCTTTTGAGTACCTTTTCAAAGGTAGTTAAAGCTCCTATTATTTCTTGGATCCATTCTTCAAAACTATCTAGCTCTGACACTTCATATATCTTAACCAAGAGCTAGAAGCTTTGCTTCCTTATTATTACTAAGCTATCCAACACCTTTTCCCAATTTCAGATTGTGTCCTCTAAACTGTCCTCCTCACTCATGATCTCCACTAAAGACGTGACTCCTTGAAGAATACTCTGGAGAGGTCTCAGAATCTTCTTGAGAACTACCTTCACAAATTTCTTAAAATCTTCTTTCCAGTCAACACATGCTTGCACAAAATAATATGGAACATCTGTATTGACTTCCCCTCTCTTCTCCAAAATTTCTTGTAATGAGGCCTCAGGGTTATCATGGTCAATGGGACCCGCTATCTTCAAAATAAATCTCTTCATAGCTTCATTTTGCTCCATCAGAGCCTTTATTTTCTCCTTTTCCTTGTCCATGAAACCAACAACAAGTTTTAATCTGAGAGTAGCCAAACTTTTTCTTCCCTCTCTAGTTGGCTCTCCCAAGTCTACCTCCTCCAACACATAGTCATCCAGAGTAATTTCACTTGTACTGACATCCATCGTGGGAACAACCACCTATGCCTTCCACCTACCTACTTGATCTTTTGTTACATAAGATAATGTTCTTGCTTGGGTGATTGATGTTGTTTGGTGGAATGCTTTCCCTAATGCAGCCATATCAGCCTCATCATCTGTGTATACTCTAACCCTTGGCTATATTTCTTTTATGAACCAGGTGGGCTTTAAAAAGGAAGTTAAAGGCTCATATGGAGCTGCCAAAGTGGAGGAAGCTATTGGATGCTCGGTCTCCATCTCTTCTTGACTCTCCTCTCCCTTTTCTATTTATTGTTCCTCCATAGTATCTGGCTCACCCTCCTCCTATGTTTTCTTTTCTTCAACAACTATATGTTGTTCATCTACTATTTTCTCTTCCTCCTCCACCTACTTTTCCTCCTCTATTTTTGGCTCTTCCTAAGCTTGAGATTCTCCTTGATCAGTAGGTTCCTATGATTCCACATGCTCTTCTTCCACCTTCTCCTCACTAGCTACCTCTATATCTTTCTCAGGCTATTATGAGATTTGAGGCACTGACTTATCTTGGTTATTAGGTGGAGTGGGAGTAGAAAAAGGAGTTGGTGAAGGAATTCAAGGTGGAGGTGGAGTTGGCATTAGAACATGAGATGGAAAAGGTTTTTGGGGCAGCAGAGTGGTTGATACCAAAGGGGGAAGTGGAGTTGTAGGTGGTGTTTGATGTGGAAGTGGGGGTGGAGTTGGATGTGCAGGCGTAGGCGAATGCAGAAAAGTGGGAACTTGTGTGACCAAAGAGACTTTTGTAATTGCATCTTCCTCAGAAGTGACCCCAATGGAAGAGTCCTTTTTTGTCTGCATGGATTCCTTTTTCACTTCAACCATCTCTTTTGCATATGGCTTTTGTGATCCTTGCAGAGCTTTCCCTCTTATCTTTCTATGTGGAACAGTGAATCGTGTGGGAAAAGAGTCAAAAGTTACTGACACCCCTTGGACTGGACCCTATTGTTTAGATTCCTAGAAACCATGTAGTGCTTCAAAATACTTGATATCAAATTCATTGTGACCCAAGGCATCTAGGTTAATGGGCTATTCTTGATTTTCCCCTTCGATATCTTCTAAATCATCATTCTCTATTCTTCTCTTCATAAATCACACAGACCGAGTTCTCCTACTGAGAGGTACTTCATCTAGTTCATTCTCATCATCTTCCAATAGGGTATCCATTTTTATAGGCATGGAGACTTTATTTCTTTTATAGACATGGCCCTTGATTACTCCAATCATCTTGGGTCCTATGATCTTGACCTTTGTTTTCTTGGCCACACTAGGAGAATCATGGCCGCTGGATGAAGGTGCATTTGGTGGTGCAATACTTCCCATCATCCTGGTCTTGAACTTCTTTGACTAAGTGGCTAGACCATATGTAGTTGGGTGTTCATGTCTATATATAGTTTTTGGCTTTAGAGGAGTAGCCTCTTTGAAATGTGGATTTGTTTCATAGGTACTAGTTTCATCAGAAACAAATGGGTGATCCATTCTTTGGTCACCTTGACCACATGCTAGGCTCTAAACACAATATCATCATTCTCATCCCTATCCACCTCTATGTCCAGGATAGCCCTTGTATACACCTTGTCTATGTTGTAGATGGAATCCAATATATCCTCAAAATTAGCATCCTTAACCTTTTGAGGGATTCTTAATGAAAGAGTGGTCTGTGCCAGCTCCAAACTCATATGGCAATAGTCACGGATTCTCACCTCATAATCATCCACTTAGTTTTCCTAGTGATCTTCAATATGTGATTCTTGCATATAATGCCTCCTGATTATATGGCTAAATGTTCTGATAGGATCAAAGGGAGGTCTTACCAAATTGTAGGATGGCAGTGGGAATTCATCCCATTCCCAAGTTAGAGATTTATAGACCTTCATATCTGGAACATAGTGAGGGCCTATAGAAATGGGTAAGTCCTAGTAGTGCTTCTTCTTATGTTTTATATGTTCATGCGCATCAGATAGCTATCTTTCTATCTCTAGGAGAACTACCCTGTCAGAAGAGTACCTTGGTAGCTTCTTCAGTGCTAGGGTGCTTCCCGCCACCTGAATGTATGCAAAGGTCTAAAACTGTATTTAGAATTCCCCAAGGGCCTTTACTTTGGCTATTGCTTCCATGAACATCCTCTTTGCATAGTCTCCCTCAATGGAGTGTATGATACTGAACACAAAGGCATCATTGACAATCCTAAAGTTCGGGCTATTATGTGTGTAAAAATCCTTCCTCACCAATTGAGGGTACAGTGTGAATGGCCAGGTGTTTGGATCTCCCATAGCACCAAACTTTTTTAAACCTAGATGTACTACCCTAGTAGCTAGCAGATACATGACATAGGATGTCATGAAAAAATGGGGATCAGTTTTTACCCAATTTAATTTCTCATCAAGATTATTGCTCAGAATGGTATCCCAATCAAACCATGCTTGTCTTTCCCTTATCTTTTGGATGAGTAGGATCATCCAAGGTTCCAACTGACTAGATTTTGCAAACCTGTAAACCCTGCTGATCATTGTGATAGAAGGTTGGATATCTTCTTGCATGTACCCTCTCCTCATGTCAATTCTATCTAGTTTGTTCTTCAGCATGGGCTGCATCAGGTATTCATTGTTTACGATGCTATGAGCCCTGGAGACATCCTTATTGTAGAATTTCATCCCTTTATTGATATGAAAATTGAATAACTTGTCAACCCATTTGGGAAAGTGGAAGACATCGTCTATATTATTTGGCCTTAGATCCAATACCACTTCTCCAAAACTATTCTTTACCATCCGCTCATTAGGTTCATAGTGGCTAGCCAAAGTATTAATCAGGTCTGAGAATAGGATAGAAACCAGATGTGATGCTACATTCACCAGGGAGAAATGCACCAATGAAGTGCAATATTCTGAGTGTCCCACTGGTTGGGAACACCTTGTTAAGTAGTCATTCCAGTTGACATTTCCAATATCCATGTTCATGATGTCGGCATGCAGGTTAGTCACCTTCAAGGTTGGATGGTACCCCTTGAATTAATATTTCATGGCTGGTGATGCTACTACTTTCATGACCATTCCTAGAAAGAGGACAAGACATGAATCAACAACATGATAGAAGAAAATCTAAAAAAAAACATGAAGTACACTGACAAAATTAAGTTTAAAAAAAATGCCATAGGTGACTTTTTTGGCCTTTTGGACCTTCGAGGTGGGAGACCCTCGAAAGGCCGAAAGGGTTGAAAGTGCAAAAGGAGGATAAGGATAAAATGTTTGAAAAACCCTCCTTTCAACCTTTTGGTGAATTGGAGGAGTCAAAAGTTCACATGCCACAACCTTCGA
This sequence comes from Chamaecyparis obtusa, assembly GCA_027943335.1. Lineage (NCBI taxonomy): Eukaryota > Viridiplantae > Streptophyta > Pinopsida > Cupressales > Cupressaceae > Chamaecyparis > Chamaecyparis obtusa. The sequence goes on along the minus strand of BSBK01003428.1, from coordinate 1,113,912 downwards.
AAGGCCGAAAGGCCACCATGGTGCCTTTTGTGTTTGAAACTATGAAGTCTTTAGTGAACTGAGGAAGACCAAAGCTTTGATGTATGACAAGGCCAAAAGGACAAAAATGGCACTTGTGCGCTTGTTTAAAAACTTAGGTTCTAGTTTCGACAATTCGGATGTTTGGATGTTTCTGTGTGCGATAACACTGAAACACCAAAACTGATCAGGGTATTTAGGAAAACTTTTTGAAAGCTTCAAAAGTTTCAGACCATGAAGGTCCAAAACTAGGGTTTGGTTTGTCAGATTTGAAAATGAGTCCAATGAAAATTTTTACCACAAACTTGCCAAGGGGATGAGAGGTGACAAGCTCTCAACCCCCAAGGCCAAAATAGGTCTAACGAGACACACAAAACCCTAAGCTATAGGATGAAAAGGCCAAAAAACACAAAATGCTACCCTATGACTGAAAGAAAACCAAAAAAAAAAAGGAAAAGGAGGAAAAAGGAAGACACCAACCTCAAAACAAAGGAGGCTGAAGAAAAATGATGAGCGATGCCGAGGGAGCGATCAAGAAGAAAATGCAACAAACTAGTAGCAAACGACGCGCTAAAAAAAAAACTCTAAAATGATGATAGGTAGGAGAAAAAAAGGTAAGTTTGAAAAACCCACTATGCCTTTTATAGGTGATTCCGATGATTGACATCAAGAGCCCATCAATCGGCCTTTTGGCCTTTCGGGGGCATCAGACCTCTGAAAGGCTAAAAGACTGAAAGGCCGACTCCCTTTTGGGGAGTCATACCTCTGACACTCTAAACCTTTGACAAGTCCAAAAAAATGCTAGGGCAAAAAATGCCTAAGGAAAAATTGGCTTGCTCCAACCCTTTGTCTTTCAGACCTTCGCACTTTTAGACCTTCGAAAGTGCGAAAGTGCGAAAAGACCAAAAACCAAAAAACTAACTAAATAGCAAAAAACAAAGCACAACAAGAAAATAAGAAAAAGGAACAAGGGGGGGCCTTGAAGCCAAAAAGGCTAAAAGGGGAGCATGGTTGTCAGACCACAACAAATAACCCCAATAAAAGAAAGGGAAACAACTCGGGTTTCCCAGAGCCATTCTACCTCAAAACAATCCTATCTTATAGCGAGCCAAACACAAGATCCTTAGTCCAAGAGATTTCCTCATCGTCATCAAGATTAAAAACATCATAATGTCTATGTATAGTGTGTGAGTACATGTGCTCAAATTTCCCAAGAATCCTTCATCGTAAGCCTCCGTTGGTCATCAACCAATCATTGCTAAACCACTGCCCACCAATCTGAAGTCAGCCAAAAGTCAATTTAACCTTGCTCTACAACCAGGAAGGCATTTATAGCCCTAGTAGAGGTTTCTAAAATCACCCTTCCCCTTTTTTTAGATGAGCTTTATTAGAAGTTTTAAACTTCTTAGGAGGGCTCTTAGACTCGATTTACGTCAGTTTTGAAACTGATTCTTTTGAAACATCTTGTTTTGAATAATTTGCTTTTGATTTCATTCAACATCAACTAATTTGATACTCCTTGTGCCTTTATTAGGTATCATTTCTTTTCTCTTTTCTCTTCATTCTTTTTTTTTTGAAACTAGGGCAGTGCTTAGACTATGCTACCCTAGCTTTGATCATTTCACTATTTGTCTCATCTCTATGCATTCCTCCTTTTTGCTTTCTTGCTCTTTTCTTTTAGTCTATATTCTAGTTAGGAAAGGGTTCTGACTTCCAAGCTTCCTTCATGACTATGGGTATTTCTTGGCACTAACCAGAATCCTACCATGAGAGGCTCATAACTTGGGATCCTTTTTAGATATGTGTTAGTGTTGAGGATGGTTAGTTCTGATGAACCCTCTTGAGAAGTCCTGAAAAGAAAATGTCTTACTTCTGATCACTGTATCTAGCTTATAGTAAGACCAAACTACCTCAAAGAGTTTGACAATGGAAAGCCCTTATCTCTTTCTTGGACTACCTAGTGTGGAACACTAAACTCAAGAAACTTCCACCCTAGCAAACAAAGACTCAAAGAAAAGATGCAAATGACAAGATCGAAAGAAAACAAAGAAAAGATGCTAAAGTATAAGAATAGACGGTAATATACAAGGGGCCAGTCAAAACCCAAAATAATACTTCAAAAACTAGCCATTGAATGGCAATGGGACCAATTCTCTATCAAGAGAACTAATCTAAAAAGTATTCTCTCCTAGGATCTCTGCAATCTAGAATGGGCCTATTCGCAAATGTTGAAACTTGGTGTGGCTACCTAGTTTTTCTTTTTCTTTGTCTCACATTAAGACCAAATCAAAAATTTAGAAGGCTTTTATGGTTGCTCTTTTGTCAAGCCATTGCTTCACAACAACTTGGTGTTTGGCCACATGCTCCAATGCCATAGTTCATTTCTCTTCAAGGTCCAGTAAGTTCATGAGACAAATCTGCACCCGATCCTCACCCTCGATGTATTGATCGATGAATCTCATAATTGTTATTTTTAGGTTCATCAAAAAGATGGGTTACAGACCATAGATCAACTAGTAGGGAGAAGTCCCCAAAGCATTCTTAATTCTCACTCGATCCGTCCATAGAGAATATTTCAACTGAGTGTGTCAGTTTCTAGGATTGTCATCCAAGAGGCACTTGATTACCATTGTTAAGTTCTTGTTAGTTGACTCAACAAATCCATTCCCTTGCAGATAGTAATTGGATGATAATTTTAGAATTACCTTGTTTTCAAAGGCCCATTGAATGAGAATTACAGATGAAAAGTAGTGGGCATTATCACATACCAAGAAAAATAGCATGCAAAACCTCATGATGATAAAGTCTTCTAGGAATTTGGTGATCACCTCAGTGGTACAATTCTTCATAACCTGTGCCTATGTCCAGTGTGTGCAGTAATCAGTTGCAATTAAGATGTATTGGTAGCCTGTAGAGGATGAAGGATTGATCATTCCCACAAAATCCAGCCCCCATTTGGTGAATGGGTGCACTTCGTACATTGGCTGTAGGGGCATCACCAGATGTTTCTCTCAGATGGTGTTGGTTTGGAAAACATGACAAGATTGCATGTGTTCATGAGTGTCTTTGAACAACATTGGCCAGTAATAGCTAGATCTTAGTATCTAATGGGTTGTGGCTTCTGCTGATCTATGTCTAGTACCATACTTATCATGAAATTCTGTGAGAACTTGCTTGGCTTCTGTTCGATGTAAACATCGTAGGTACAGTCCATCATAGTTGCATTTGTAGAGTTTCCCATTTTTCAACATGTATTAACTACTCTTATTCTTTAGTACTCTCCTTTGGGAACCATTCAATCGATCTAGGCAACAATTTTGTAACAAATAGTAGACTATGTCTTGATACCATACATCAATGACTACTCCTTTGTTGGTGTACACCTGGCATACCAAACCTTGTTCTATTCCTACCATCATCCTAGTAAGACCTTGACCTCTCACTAATTTTATTGGTTGGATCTCAATGTCAAATTCCTGTAGTATTGCAATCCACTTCCCTCTTCATTCTCCTAGTTTGTTTTGCATCAGCAGGGACTTGATTGCTAGATCTAGAACAATAGCAAGGACTATACTCTAAAGGATATAGTGTCTGAATTTCTTAACATCCTTAACCAAGGAATAAGATTTCTTATCTAGATTTGGATATTTGAGTTTTGTATTTTTTAGGAGACAACTCATGAAAGCTATCAGCCATTCATCTTCTCCTTCTTTCTTCTGCATGAGGATTCTTGCACATGAATGTTCTAAAGCAAAGGAATAAACCTTGAACAGTAGAAGATAATCAGGGCTGACCAGGACTGGGGCAGTGGCAATAGATGTCTTGATTTCTTCAAAGGCCTCTTTAGCTTGAGTGATCCATTCAATCTTAGAATCTTTCTTCAACATATCATTTAACAGATGCACTATCTCCACAAACCCACTGATGAATTTCATGATGAAGTTGATTTTCCCAAAGAAAGATTCCAGCTCCTTCCTGCTATTTGGAGGAACCAATTTGAGAATAGCCTCAACCCTCTCTTAGTCAATTGAGATTTCCATCTCAGATATGATGTGCCTGAGGAGCTTGCCTTGATTCACCCCAAAGACACACTTCTTAGGATTTAATGAGATTCTGTAACATCAACACCTTTTCAGGACCTTTCTTAGATCTTCGATGTGGTCAATATGGTTCCTAGAGAAAAATATGCAATTTTCCATATAGATGAAAATGCATTTGTTGACCAAGCCTTTAAACACCTCGTCCATAGCCCATTGGAAAGTAGCTCCTACATTGATCAAATCGAATGTCATACAACGATAAGAAAATATCCCCCATTTCATTGTGAAGGCTATTTTCAGGTGGTCTTCTTTTACCATGAGTTGGTTGTACCTAGGGTAGCCATTGAGGAAAGACATCATTTGGGAACCGTTAACCACTTGCAATACTTCATCAAGGGATGGCAATGGGTAATTGTCCTTTTGAGAGGACCTGTTCAAGTTTCTAAAACCCACATAGAGTTGAACCTCGCTTCTTTTCTTTCTCAGTAGGATGAGGTTGGCTACCCAAGTTGAATGCCAGATAGGGAAAATGATCTTGGCATTGAGAAACTTTTGCACCTCCTTCTAGATCATTGGTTTGATCACAGGATTCACCAGCCTTTGCCTTTGGTGAAAGATTTTAGTGTCTAGATTCAAGGGGATGTTATGGATGATAACACTAGGATTGTAGGTCTTCAAATCTTCATAGCTCCATGTTATGATGCCTTTGTACTTAGTGAGTAGCTCAATCATCTACTTCTTTTCTTTTGGTGTACCCACTTTACCAATACGAACTTCCCTTGGTTCAAGCTATGTACCCAAGTTGTAAAGCTTGCAATCATCATTGCCTACTACTAATGTTTTTCCTCTTTCCTAGGCATGTTCATATTTATCAAAAATCCATTCTAGGGCTACCATCCCTTTTAGAATGGAGTTGGTCTTCAAATTTAAGATCCCCAAGTCATCTGACTCTTCTACTTCATCTTCTTCTTCATCGATGCTTTGTTTGTCAAATATTTTGGAATTCATGATAAATTCTAGTATCTATTGATCATCTTGGAATACCTGTAAGTTTTTGATATTGTTAGGGACTACTGGTACAGTCACTAGCTCTATGAATAATTTCTTCAATTTGGATTTTTCGAGTGGTTGTAAGGAGCTTTCTGACACTACCAAGGCATTGACAACAATATTCTTTCTCCTTGGGATGCTTCAGATGTTAAAAGCTTCAAAATATTCAATTTTATCCTAGATGTGATTGTAGTAGGAGGCCAATCATTTATCAATGCAGGAATATTGGCTCTAGATCTGCCAAACTATTAACTGAGTCACCTTCAACCACTAGTGCTTTCACTTTCTTCTCATGTGCCAAGAGAAGACCCCTAACTAGAGCCTCATACTTAGCAATGTTGTTGGTGTAGTAGAATTGTAGTCAATAGGTGGCATAATATGAACCCCCATGAGGGTTGACCAATTCATTCCCAACCCCTGCTCCTTGTTTACACTTGGAGCCATCGAACCTAAGTTTCTAGATATGGTGATTCCTGTTGGAAGATGATTTAACTTGAGCTTCTGAAGTCGCCTCTGGAAGATGTGCATTACCCTATGATTCAATGGGGACTTTGGGTGGTGATAGACCTTCTGTACTTAGGGCCTCCAAATTCTCTTTGTCTGAGTATTCTCATTTGGAAAATGGAACCCATTTCATTTTTTGTTTTGCCTCAGCATCATGCCAAACTTCGTGACATGGGGGCAGATAGCCATCATTAGAAGAGCTCCATTCCTCTTGTATAAAATGTTCAATTGTGGGAACCTAGGGTTCTTCACCAAGGGGAGACCCATCCTTAGTTGAATGTGTCGTTATCTCCTTTAAGAGCTTGGATGCACCAGACATCTAGCTTATCACTTAGGCTACTACCTCTTGGCAGGCCTGGCATGTAAACTCTGAATGGTTTATTTGATGGAGATGACAATACCCTGATAACATCAGTATGTTTGGGTCAGCCTCTCAGCCAAGATGTCTCATATTCTTCATCATACAATTTATGAATTCTATGAGAATCTCCTTGAGAACCTAGGTACTTACTAGCCCTTGCACAAGGCTATCATTCAAGCTCTCTTCTTCTTTGAGATGGAATGTGAGTGCTTTGTCGAAGTGATACACTCCCAAATTGGGTTGTGAGAATAAGACTTCATTTGGGGCATTATACTCCATTATCATTTGTTTTATCTTGGGCTCCACATCAATCTTGATCTAGTTATTTATCCCTTTCCATGGCAGCTAAAGTTGAGTAAAGTCAGTGGAGAATTAGTCTCTCAAAGATCAGGTCCATTATCTACTAAGTAGCATGCCATATGTTTTTGGGATGTCCACCACATGGATGTCAATGCAATCTTGGATCCTAGGGTCACTTATCAACTGTATGTGTGTATCCTTCAAGACTCCAATGACTTTGACCTTTTTTTTGTCAAGTTAGATCACCACCCTATTAGTCGATTGAGGTCTCATCCCCAACTTTTGGCATATGGACAATGGCATCATGTTGCATGAAACCCTTGAGTCAATCAAGGAGTTGTGCAAGTTCCTTCCAAATATCTTGAGGCTAAGTAGGAGTGGGGGTACTTCTAGCCTATCTTTGAACATAGTCGACATTGCCTCTGTCGCATTCATGTTAGATACATTTCTGGTATTATTGTTGGATGAGGCTGATTTGGAATGATCTAGTGACTTTAGGAGAGCTTCTCTTTGAGTTGGAAAACTTTGCAACATTTCATACATTGACATATTCATCCTAACTTTCTTTAATTCCTCCATTGTGCTATATTTTTCATTGGCCCAGACTAGATTTTTTAACACAGTAGGTTGGTGCTGCATTGCCTGAATGATAGTGGCACCAGGTCCTCTTAGGGGCGTAGGATTATTGTTGGCCTTTGGATCAGGTGGAGTGGGCTGCATTCTGATAGAAATGTCATCAGTCAGAGGTTCCCTTATGCTTCTCAGATTATAGGTGCTTCTGTTATTGTTCTAAAAAGCGTGGACCTTGGAGTACTCCGGATGAATTTCTTGATTGAAAGGGAAGACAAACTCTTCTTCCATGGTTTTTTCGATAGGAGTCCCACCCATACTTGGATCATATGAATCAAAACCCATGGCATTGAAGTGAGTCTGGGAACTCTCAGGTTCTTGGGCTTGTTGGTTGTTCGGCTCACCTCTATATTCATACTCTGGTTGATGCCTATTGGGACCTTGAGTAAAGTTAATCTCTGATGAGCTGAAGAAGTTGGCATTGTCTGAGGGTATGCTCCCATTATTTGGATGTGTGTTCCATGTTTGACTTGTTCATTGTTGTCCAAACTATTTATCTTGAGAACTATTCCCATAACCTCCACCATTATTATTGTTGTCATTATTGTTCTAATTTCCATAATTACAATTTTGATTTTGGGAGTTGGTATTTGGGGTAGCTATGTGACATTGGTAGTTCCCCTAGGTTTGAGATGGGTTGAGCTTCATCCGAGTAATCTTTCTGGTTAACTAGGACAACATCTTCTTCATGGCATCTAATTTTTTCACTAGAGCATGGTTTGGCTTGTTTGGAACAATAGGCTTTTGTTCACACAAGGCAGCCTTATGCGTATCATAACCCGGGTATGTGATGGCAAGTGGTGGGGCAACAGTGTATGGAGTAGGCACTAGGTTGAGCCTTGGTGCGTGTTGCACTAGAACTTGATTATTTGTTGTGAATGGACCAGTCATAGTAGCACTCCCTAATGTTGGTGGAATACCATAATTTCCTTTGGCTTGTGGGTCCATTTATTGGGTAAATATGATAGCCTCATCACATACTTTTTCTAGAGTGTCTATGTCCTTGGGGGTAGCCTTTCCAAAAATATGGACATTAATGGATCTAAGGCTCACAGGTACACTTGTATGGCAGCCCCAACTGGTATGGTACATGGAGCCTTGAGTTTCTAGTACATCTTATGGAAACAATGATTGAACATAGAAATTGATTCATTGGGGTCCTTTCTCATTGAGATGAACTAGTGATGAAGTGTTGCCGGACCCACATACAACTTGAATTGATTAAGGAATTTTGATTCAAATTCTGTGCATGTAGCGATGGATGCTCATGGCAAGTTGAGGTACCAATTATATACAAATTTCCTCAGGGTGTAGGGGAAAAGGCAACACATGACATCTTGATGAGAAATCTCCTTATGATTGCATAATTCCTTGAATGCGCAAATGTGTTCTTCCCCTGTCCTGGTTTCTCCATAGATGAAACATGGGTAGAATTTCTTAGGATTCTTGGGAAGCTGATGGAGTTGTCCTTGTATGTTCAATGGAGAGCTTTGAACATTTGTGAAAAATTCCATTGGAGCTGGTGGTGGAGGAGCAGCAGGTGGGGTAGCAATGGTTGGAAATGGAGGAATATTTGGATGATCTGAAGCATCCTCTCCATGCTTTGTTTTGTTGTTGTGGGGTTTGTGAAACTCTATAAGTTCAAGGAACTCCCCTTTGTTTGGTGAAGATCTAAGGACTCGTTGAAACCTTTTGGGAGAGAACGATCCAATATTCTAGGGTGTCCCTTTTGAGGGTCCTCCTTCTAGCACCACTTTTTTTGAGCTTTATTTTTACATGAAGACAATGGCTAGGAATTTACAAGAGAAAATTCCTCTCTTGGAAGATTGATGGAATCAATCTCAAGGTTCTTTCTTGCTAGGTTGCAACCGCTTAGATAGCTCAATGAAAGATAAATATGAATCTATTAACAAGGAGGCCTTTGCTAGTTCTTCTCTCAAGGGAAACTGCAAAACAAACTTTAGGATTCCACAATATCTCTCTTTTTTTATTCAATTTTCAGATTTAGAAAAAAAAGCAACATTAATCTAATTAATATATTGAAGTAATTTTTCAAGTAGGGTTAGAAGTAGCAAGGTAACAAGAGATTGAATGAAATTGCTGAAAAGAAACCTAATGGACATATGCTAGCATCACACCACCATGTGAATTAAATAACCAAGAAGATGAAGAAACCCACAAAATAGAGATCAGATCATGTCATAATCTTTAGTTAAATGGATGCAATCATCAATGGAATCAAACAAATGCGGACATAGAATAAGCCAAAACTCATCAGATCACAAAGCCACCATAGATGTGCGCACACATGAGAGAAGTTAATCTTCAAGCACCAAAGAATAATATTCTCAGAAATTCATCACAACACAACAATCCAATACTAGCAAACATTGAACTAATAGATCGCAGACTTGAAACGATTAAACAACCAATTGGCTCTTTGAAATAAAAGAATGAGCAATTCACACATTTATAAATTTCTCATAGATAGCAGAAGAATCACACCATGAATGAAGCACCAACTGTATGTATTGTATTAATGATCAAGTTGAACCTCATTACATCATTTTATTACAATTTATAGAGTCATGCTCTTATTTTCGCAGCTAGGATTTGGCTGCAACTAAAACTTGAAAGTAAATCTAAACTAGAGATTGCATTAATGAAACTACTTCTAAAACTTAGCTAAACTACCCTAGCAAAAAATAAAACCTCGTGCATTAAAAATCTTTGAATAAATCATGCATTAAATAACTTGAAAATAGAGCTGGAACTCATGCATGCACTTGATAATCTTCATGATTCTACCCTTGATCTTTGGCTACAAATTCTCCACGTGGACCCAACTAGAAGAGATCCCAAAATCATGCACAAAGGACCCTCAAAAAGAAGCCCAGTTGACTGGAAAATGATCTGTGAGATAACTGGAGTTAAATGATGGACGTGCCAAAAAACTGTGTCATGTCTCCTTTTCCAAAAATTTTGGACTTCAGACTTTCGGAGGCTGAAAGTTCTCTAGAGCTGAAATGCTGAAAAATAGGCTCTGCAAAAATGGCTAAGTGCCAAAACTGTATTTTTCCCTACACCAAAATTTGACTAAGTATAAACTCGATGCTCACTAGCTAGGAAGCACTTCTAGATGGGCCTTCCAGAACTGGTCTACAATCTCTAGTATCTCTTCAAAATCTACCATTTTAACCCCTTTCAGGATCTCCTACTACTTATCTCAGAAGGCAAACAATTCACTTGTGATACCTTGTATTTCTTCTTCCCGAGACAACATTTTCTTGATTTCCTCCTTTTGATAAAACATCTATTGGAGATCCTCCTTTGTCTTGACCCCTCTAAATATACTTAGATATTGATTGACAATGGCATTCATAGAGTGCATTTTTTTGTCATTATTCTCATCATACAAATCCAAGTCCAAACCATCAAAGAACTCATGCAATTCCTTTACAAAGAGCATACTATCGTCTCTCCTTTTATCCAATCTTTTCAGTACCTTTTCAAAGGTAGTTAAAGCTCCTTTTATTTCTTGGATCCATTCTTCAAAACTATCTAGCTTTGACCCTTCATATATCTTAACCAAGAGCTGGAAGTGCTGCTTCCTTATTATTACTAAGCTATCCAACACCTTTTTCCAATTTTAGATTGTCTCCTCTAAACCGTCAACCTCACCCATGATCTCCACTAAAGACGTGACTCCTTGAAGAATGCTCCAGAGAGGTCTCAAAATCTTCTTGAGGGGTACCTTCACAAATTTCTCAAAATCTTCTTTCCAATATGCACACGCTTTCACAAAAGAATGTTGAACATCTGTATTGACTTCCCCCCTCTTCTCCAAAATTGCTTGTAATGAGGCCTCAACGTTATTAGGGTCAATGGGACCCACTGTCTTGAAAATAAATATCTTCATAGCTTCATTTTTCTCCATCAGAGCCTTTATTTTCTCCTCATCCTTGTCCATGAAACCAAGGGCATGTTTTAATTTGAGAGTAGCCAAACTTTTTCTTCCCTCTCTGGTTGACTCTCCCAAGTCTACCTCCTCCAACACATAGTCATCCAGAGTAATTTCACTTGTACTAACATCCATCATGGGAACAACCACATGTGCCTTCCACCTACCTACTTGATCATGTGTTACATAAGATAGTGTTCCTTCTCAGGTGATTGATGTTGTTTGGTGGAATTCTTTCCCTAATGTAGCCATATCAGCCTCATCATTTATGTATACTCTGACCCTTGATTGTATTTCTTTTATGAACCAGGTGGGATTTTAAAAGGAAGTTAAAGGCTCATATGGATCCACCAAATTGGAGGAAGTTGTTGGATGCTCAGTCTCCATCTCTTCTTGACTCTCCTCTCCCTTTTCTATTTCTTGTTCCTCCATACCATCTGGCTCACCCTCCTCCTATGTTTTCTCTTTTTCATTAGCTATTTATTGTTCATTTGATGTTTTCTCTTCCTCCTCCACTTGCTTTTCCTCTTCTATTTGTGGCTCTTCCTCAGCCTGAGATTCTCCTTGATCATTAGACTCCTCTGATCCCGCATGCTCTTCTTCCACCTTCTTCTCACCAGCTACCTCTATATCTTTCTCAAGATCTTGTGAGCTTTGAGGCACTGACTCATATTGGTTAGGAGGTGGAGTGGGAGCAACAAAAGGAGTCGGTGAAGGCATTCAAGGTGGAGGTGGAGTTGGCATGGGAACATGAGATGGAAGAGGTTGTTGGGGTAGAAGAGTGGTTGATAATGGAGGCACTAGTACATTTGAGACCTTTTTTCGACAGCCAAAATCCTGAATTTAGATAGTATACTGTCGATTGAGTGACACTACCCAATGTCACAGTTTTGCAGTTGGAAAAATTGACAATTTTGTTAGGCATCAAAATTACAACACCCTTAGCCATTGCAAAAAGTGGGTGCCAATAAAGTGACCCTTTTGTCATACCTATTTGTGGTCATCCTAATTGTGACACCTAACCATTGCTAAAAATACAAATGACGGTGATCCGTCAGAATATTCTGATGGGTAGCCATCTTTAGTAACCTATTCACCAAAAAAAATATTATTAATGCAATGGATGTTCATTACACATTTATGATGGATGTGCATCATTTATGGTTTGTAACAACAACTATGTTGTACATATGACAAACATGCATTGGACATTTATGACAGATATTCATCATTTATGATTATTTCTGACAATGATGCTATTAATGTGACGGTTGTATGTCAGATGTTTGCGATGGATACCTATCGCTATTGTGATGCTGTCATAGTTACGATGATAATCAATTTTTAAAAAAAAACATATATATTTGTTGATTCAGAACAATGTTCTTGGAAATTTGGTTCTTGCTCATGATTTGGTTATGGATCATTTGGAGATAACTTTGCAGTAGATTTGATAGAGGGTCGTGTATTATTGAGTCGAGTCTAGAGACTTGGATTTCAAATGGATCCTATGAAATGAAGACTTGTGACAATGACGGCTCCAGCACAAGAAGCTAGTGTGGCAATCAGAGATGCATTCTTCGTGATGTGTTCATGGGATATATGTGGACCTGATTGCATTTGAATCTGATTCAAATGACTTCTTGACTTCTTTGGTCTGAATTTGATGTGCTTTGTTCATATGGAGTGTAGTAGTGACTTGACTTGGAGTTTGAGTAGACTATGCATTGATTGGCTTGAAGACAGAATCAAGCTACTCTTTGTGTTGTTGAGATCAAGTTGTGACAGATTGTTGGGATCATCTACCATTTTTGCCATAGTTTCGAATGAGTTAGGTGTGATGTCGAGAGAGTGACGTGCAAAACTTACACATTGGAGATTCATAGATCACTATGGTGTCCATGATGACTTGGGAGAAATCTTCTTCTTCGTGAATTGAGCTGAGAGACTTAGATTACAGAAAGTGGATCGTTTGATATGACTTATGAGACATTGAAATGTGGTAGATGTAAATGTGGTTTGATCGACCCACCGAAAGTATTGACATCTAATATTTCCCTAACAATACCAAATGTACATCAGTTCTTCATAAAATGATTAGTTGTCACATTATTTTAAAATATAAAATATAATTATGTATCCAGACATTTTTCCTATTTGGGCAAACCCAAAATTGATGCCCAGGATTACTTGTTGTGTGTGACATCTTCAACATGCATGGGCCAACACCAGATTGACACATAGGCACATTGACTGAAGTCATTGATGCTATTTCAACAAATATTGCATTGTCATTATTTTGTTCATTCATACTAATTATAATTACAATAGAAAGAAACATACTAATGTAGACTTGCACATTTTTTGGCTAAGTCGAAGTCTTTGATTTAAATAACTAGACACTCAAAACAAAATGACAATCAAAGACAACCATGCAATTGTAAAGAAAGTTAATTTGCTTAATCACGTCACTAATTTGTGCATGTCTAAATACTGGTGTATTTCAAGTGATTTGATTCTTGTCATCCTCATCAATAGCAACATCATCCTCATCACTAGTAGCATTAGTAGTAGCATCATCATCATTAGTAGTGAAAGGTAATGATCAATGAATTTGCTTCTATTAGATCATACATTAATACACTTACTATTTTGAATTTGAGCTCGGGCATCATGCAATGTTATTATTGTCATTGCATGCTTGCTGCTATTGTGCACCATATATTGTTTTATACACATAGAACAATAGATTTGGGGACTTAGACTTATGTTCAATCCTTAGTAATGGTTTGGGGAACTAATTACTAGTTGAGTGACTACATTACTCTAGTTTGCATTATTAGATGGTCTTGTTTAATTTGTGTTCATTTCATGCAAAGATACATGTAAACGAAAAGAAATTTTCGCATCTAAAGATTATATGTATATATATGAAAAATAACTTGTATATACTATAAAAAAGAAAATAACTTTCAGAAGAAAATGCAAGAGTACAGGCATACATAAGAGGATGAAGACAAATAATAAGGGTGCCAAACATTGCCTAAAGTGATGAATTTTTGACTCGGGTGTGAATCTAGTGTTCCCCTGTGTGATCCAAAACCTACAAAGAAAAGAGAGATGGGGGTTAGATAAAAAAAATCTAAGAAATGAATGGCATCTTATTACTGAGAGAGATCAAACACTTCACACAATATATAGGGACATCAGTAATAAAATAATACACTTACTGTTTTGAATTTGAGCTCATAACGATTAAATTTCAGAAGAATATGAATGAATGAAAACATACACAAGTGGATGAACATAAATAATGAAGGTACCAAACATTACCTGAAGTAAGGAAGTGTTGACCCAGACTTCAATCCAATATGCTTTTGTATGGTCCAAAACTTGCAAGGAAGGAAAAGATGGGGTTAGATCCAAAGGATCTAAGCAATGTCTGGCACCCTATTACTGGTCCTCATCTACAATTATGCATGTGCATAGTCAAGCCATACACTTCTAAAATGAACTATGCTACAGAACATGGGTGTGTGTTAATGTGATTCAAAAGCTATTATGCAAGATTGTTTTATTATTGAGATAAGGATATCTTAATTCTACAAGAATAAATGTTTTGAGAAATATTTGAATTTAATTTTGACAATAACATGAGGAGTGATATATTTCAAGCTTCAGCGAGATTTCATACCACGTAATGTTTGTAGATTATGTTCAATGCGTTATTTACGCTTGTATTGGTGGGAAAACTCTCAAAAACACGCAAAAGAGATTGAATTCAACCATGTTGTTTACATGACACATGTAGTTTACCTCCAGCCTAAATCAGTGTTGCATACAAATCTGTGGATGTTGTGTGGTATGAAGCCTCACTGAAGCTTAAAAATGATAAGCATTATGATGCTGAGGTATGGTGTGGTAAGCACAAGTATAGTTTCTTGTAAGCTGCTATTGGTATAGTTCTTTTTTTTCTTCCAATAGTTGCATAATCCAACTTCTCCTATATTTACACGTATGTATACATTTTGGACTTGGCTTTAATTTCATGTAAATTTGAGTGAAATGGTAATAATATTTAAGAGAAAGTATGGCATTTTAAACAAGTATGCATATACATTATATAACAGGAGGAGTGATATATTTTAATAGCAACACTTAATGAGAAGGATGCCTATATAATAGGAGGAGTGATATATTTTAATGGTAGTGGACATAGAAATTGCAGTGTAAGTAGTAGGATGATTATTCTTGAGCTCACTATTTAATATCTGGCCAGGCCATGTAAATGGTACCAGGCCAACCCAATCAGCCCAACAAAATGTGTCATGTTTATATTTGTCAAATACACTCGTTCACCATTTTGTTCTTTTTCTTCACACAAATATTGCATCAAAAGTAATTGTAAACAATGATTCAAGGAAAAAAGAAACAACTACAATAGATTAGACCCCAAAAGAATACAGTCAACTACAATAGCTCACAATCTCAATGAAATAAATAGTGTATAAAAAAATATATGGTGCACAACAACAACAAGCATGCAATGACAGTAATAACATTGCATGATAAAATTCAATACTCTTAGTTTTTATTCAAATCTATTTGAAACTCCTATCAACTCATTGTCCAATAGTTAAACTAACCTATGACTTTAAATGAGGAATTATGAAATATAGTTGTAGGTAGTTATCTCTTCTATAATGATGGAGGAGTCAAAGGTAATGATCAATGAGGTTTTTTCTATTAGATCATACATTAATACACATACTGTTTTGACAGCAATAACATTGCATGATACCAAAGCTCAAATTCAAAATAGTAAGTGTATTATTTTATTATTGATGTCCCTATTTTATCTAATAGCATCAATATAACAAATAAAGCACTAAACAATCAAATAAGGGGTCCTGGGACACAACAGCTTAGAAACATAAATGTAGGCATCATGGTCATAATTTTTTGGATATCTACATTTATGTTTCTTAGCTATTGTGATATCTACATTTATGATTGCACATCCCTCTGCTCATCTCTTCAGTTTTTGTTTTCATAGATTTCACCATTTGACATTCCTTTTCAGTAAGAGATGGATGGAAATGTTCATGACTCTTAGAAGAATGGCCTACATACAAATAAAAACTTGTGGTTATTCAAATGGTAAGTTTAGAGTTTCCCATAATTTGGGAGAAACGAGTTTGGAAAGAATTCAATCTTTCATTGAGGGAAAGGATTTTACTTATGTTGAGAAGAAACCTTAGGTTTTTTCACTTCATTTTCAACGTCTTCTGTTCATTTTCTTTTCAACTCAATAGATAATTTTATGTTCGTCAAGTGATTAGAACTCATTGGAATAGCACTTGTGGAAGGATCAAGGCATTTCCTCTGTGACTCAAAATCACTCTGGATCTTCTCAAAATGAAAAATAGAAATATCTTTTTCATAGCCATCTCTTACCAAAAAGGAACATCAGATGGTGAAATCTATGGAAAAAAAATTGAAGAGATGAGCAAAGGGATGTGCAGTCATAATGTTTCTAGCAGATGTCATGTTAACATAACAGAAAAGAAAATCACCCTGGAGGCTGCTAAGTATTTTGAATCAGAAAACCCCTTTGGCTTAGTAATTAATGAGGTTGCTGCTATTAGATCATACATTAATACACTTACTATTTTGAATTTGATCTCGGACATCATGCAATGTTATTGTTGTCATTGCATGATTGCTACTATTGTGCACCATATATTGTTTTATACACATAGAACAATAGATTTGGGGACTTAGACTTATGTTTAATCCTTAGTAATGGTTTGGGGAACTAATTACTAGATGAGTGACTATAGTACCCTAGTTTTCATTATTAGATGATCTTGTTTAATTTGTGTTCATTTGATGCAAAGATACATGTAAAGGAAAATAAATTTTTGCATCTAAAGATTACATGTATATATATATATGAAAAATAAGTTGTATATACTATACAAGGAAAATAACTTTTAGAAGAAAATGCAAGAGTACAGGCATACATAAGAGGATGAACATAAATAATAAGGGTGCCAAACATTGCCTGAAGTGATGATTTTTTGACCCGTGTATGAATCTAGTGTGCCCCTGTATGATCCAGAACCTACAAAGAAAAGAGAGATGGGGGTTAGATAAAAAAATATCTAAGCAATAAATGGCATCCTATTACTGATCCTCATCTACAATTATGCATGTACATAGTCAAGCCATACACTTCTGAAAGAAAAACTAAGCTCACAGTCTCAATGAAATAAACAGTGTATAAAACAATATATGGTGCACAACAATAGCAAGCATGCAATGACAACAATCCCTATTTTTATTACTGATGTCCCTATTTACATTTTTTCACCAAATGACCCAAAAACATCAAGAATGGTCCTATATGGTCGCTAATAGCCAACTTTCAGAAGAATATAAATGAATGTAAACATACATAAGTGGATGAACATAAATAATGAAGGTCCTATATGGACGGTTCTAATGATTTTCCATTAAGACAATTGAGCATTCATCATTTAGTATATGAATAGGTGAAAAACATGTAGACATCCAGACATGTGTACTGTGAGCTTTCCTACAACAAATGGACTTGTCATGATTTTCACAATAGTATATGTGTTGGAAGGAAAGCTCACAGTACTGCTTAGGAAAATATGAATGTTCATCACCTGTGCATATGAGAGTTGATCAGAGAAGGTATATGCACAATAAAAAAATTTTTATTACTGATGTCCCTATTTACATCTTTTTATCAAATGACCTAAAAATATAAAAAATGGTCCTATATGGTCACTAATAGCCAACTTTCAGAAGAATATGAATGATTGCAAACATACATAAGTGGATGAACATAAATAATGAAGGTACCAAACATTGCTTGAAGTAATGAAGTGTTGACCCAAGGTTCAATCCAGTATGCTCTTGTATGATCCAAAACCTACAAGGAAGGAAAATATGGGGTTAGATCCAAAGGATCTAAGAAATGCCTAGCACCCTATTACCGATCCTCATCTATAATTATGCATGTGCATAGTCAAGCCATACACTTCTAAAATGAACTATGCTACAGAACATGGGTGTGTGTTAATGTGATTCAAAAGCTATTATGCAAAATTGTTTTATTTATTGAGATAAGGATATCTTAATTCTACAAGAATAAATATTTTGAGAAATATTTGAATTTAATTTTGACAATAACATGAGGAGTCATATATTTCAAGCTTCAGCAAGACAAGAAATATAAATCCAATAACAAGAAATACATTACAAATGCCAAGCTCACGGTCTCAATGAAATAAATAGTGTATAAAACAATATATGATGTCCGAGCTCAAATTCAAAATAGTAAGTGTATTAATATATATATGATCTAATAGAAACAACCTCATTGATCATTACCTTTGACTCCTCCATCATTATAGAAGAGATAACCATCTACAACTATATTTCATAATTCCTCCTTTGAAGTCATAGGTTAGTCTAAAATGGAAAAAGTATACAAACTCACTAGTTTAATCCCAAAATTTCATAACATTGCATTCTTGTTGTTATTATGGTGCACAATAGTAGCAAACATGCAATGAAAACAATAACATTGCATGATGCCTGAGCTCAAATTCAAAATAGTAAGTGTATTATTTTATTACTGATGTCCCTATTTTATTACTACTAAATTTTGGGGTAAAACCTTGCAAGTCTTACATAGACTCAAAAACATGGTAGCATTGATCCAATAATAGAAAATACATTACAAATGCCAAGCTCACAGTCTCAATGAAATAAACAATGTATAAAACAATATATGGTGCACAACAACAACAAGCATGCAATGACAACAATAACATTGCATGATGACCGAGCTCAAATTTAAAATAGTAAGTGTATTAATGTATGTTTGCATGATGCCATATATTAAACATTGAACTCATGAACAATGTCAGTATTAAATAGTGAGCTCATGAACAATGTATGATGCCCTAGCTTGCAACCTGCAAGCCATTAAGACATTTCCTCATGAAATGATCATAAACGGGGAGTACCACATAGTGAATATCAACAAAAAAACACATAAAGAGAGATCAAACACTTCATACAATGCCTTGAAGGTAATAGAAATGATACCTTAGCTCTCAAAGCTTGCAGGTCACCGAGCATTCCAAATGCTAATATCTAAACAATGCCACTATTAACAATGCTAAGATGTAAACAATGCCATTGAAATTGATTTAATAAAAAGACAAAGCTCGAATGCCTACCTTCCAAATGAAAAGATGTAAACAATGCCAGTATTAAACAGTGAGCTCATGAACAATGTATGATGCCCTAGCTTGCAGCTCGTGAGCCATCAAGACATTTCCTCATGAAATGATCATAAACGGGGAGTACCACATAGTGAATATCAACATCAAAACAAATAGAGAGAGATCAAACACTTCACACAATGCCTTTAAGGTAATAGCAATGATTCCCTAGCTCTCAAAACTCATGGGTCATCAAGCATTCCAAATGAAAAGATGTAAACAATGTCAATATTAAACAATGAGCTCATAAACAATGTATGATCCCCTAGCTTGTAGCCCTCAAGCCATCAAGACATTTCCTCATGAAATGATCATAAACAAGGAGTACCACATAGTGAATATCAACAACAAAATAAATAGAGGGAGATCAAACACTTCACACAATGCCTTTAAGGTAATAGCAATGATGCCTTAGCTCTCCAAGCTCACAAGTCATTAAGTACTCCAAATGAAAAGATGTAAACAATGTCAGTATTAAACAGTGAGCTCATAAACAATGTATGATACCCTAGCTTGTAGCCCGCAAGCCATCAAGATATTTCCTCATGAAATGATCATAAACATGGAGTACCACATAGTGAATATCAATAGAAAAACAAATAAAGAGAGATCAAACACTTCACACAATGCCTTGAAGGTAATATAAATAATGCCCTAGCTCTCTAAGCTCACAGGTCATCAAGCATTCCAAATGAAAAGATGTAAACAATGCCAGTATTAAACAGTGAGCTCATGAACAATGTATGATGCACTAGCTTGCAGCCCATGAGCCATCAAGATATTTCTTCATGAAATGATCATAAACAGGGAGTACCACATAGTGAATATCAACAAAAAAACAAATAAAGAGAGATCAAACACTTCACACAATGCCTTGAAGGTAATAGCAACAATGGCCTAGCTCTCAAAGCTCGTGGGTCATCGAGCATTCCAAATGCAAAGATGTAAACAATGCCAGTATTAACATTCATATTTTGTCATTAAATCAACAAATGCCATCAAAATGAAATTGAGTTAATGAGAAGACAAAGCTCAAATGCCTACCTCAAGTCATGGCTGCCATATAAAGATCAAATGCTAAGGAACTATGTTATAAAATTTCATGCCAAATTTTAAGGCATGAAATTTTATAACTGTACATATATTTTCTTCGACTCCCCCACATTGTAAACTCAATGCTAAGGAGAAAAAATTATGATGTCAAAAAGTATGAAATTTCATGCCTTAAAAATTTTATAACATAATTCCTTAGCAACTGCCATATGAAGAGCAGTGCAAGGTGGCAACTTTCCCATTTTACCACAGTTAGGGCCCTCTTTTACCATGCTTTATGAGCTTTATGTTTTTTTTTGAAGTGAAGACAAAGATTATCTTAATTTTTTATCTTTAAATTTTATTCATTTTATGATTTTAAAAATTGAAATAAAAATATAAACTTTTAAGAAAATTTTACATCTTTTCATCAAATGACCCAAAAACATCAAGAATCATCATATATGGTTGCTAATAGCCATCTTTCAGAAGAATATGAATGAATACAAACATACATAAGTGGATGAACATAAATAATGAGGTTAGCAGACATTGCCTGATGTAATGAAGTGTTGATCGGGGTTCAATCTAGTATGCTCTTGTATGATCCAAAACTTGCAAGGAAGGAAAAGATGGGGTTAGATCCAAAGGATCTAAGCAATGCTTGACACCCTATTAATGATCCTCATCTACAATTATGCATGTGCATAGTCAAGTCATACACTTCTAAAATGAACTATGCTACAAAACATGGGTGTGTGTTAATGTGATTCAAAAGCTATTATGCAAGATTGTTTTATTATTGAGATAAGGATATCTTAATTCTACAAGAATAAATGTTTTGAGAAATATTTGAATTTAATTTTGACAATAACATGAAGAGTGATATATTTCAAGCTTCAACAAGATTTCATACCATGCAATGTTTGTAGATTACGTTCAATGTGTTATTTACGCTTGTATTGGTGGGAAAACTCTTGAAAATGCGCAAAAGAGATTGAATTCAACCATGTTGTTTACATGACACATATAGTTTACCTCCAGCCTAAATCAATGTTGCATACAAATCTACGGATGCTGTGTGGTACAAAGCCTCACTAAAGCTTGAAAATGATAAGCATTATGATGCTAAGGTATGGTGTGGTAAGAAAAAGTATAGTTTCTCATAAGCTGTTATTGGTATAGTGTTTTTTTTCAATAGTTGCAGAATCTAGCTTCTCCTATACTTACACATATGTATACATTTTGGGCTTGGCTTTAATGTCATGTAAATTTGAGTGAAATGATAATAATATTACTAATGTCCCTATTTGATGTGGCACTCCCTATTTATGATCAAATAGACAAAGCTCGAATGCCTACCTCAAGTGCTAGTGCCCTCTTCCCACATGGTGCGGACCTCTTCACATATGCCAAACTCAAATGCCCTTTTCACACCATGCAAAAGTGCAGTGCCATCTTTGTGGCAGCTCTTCGAATTCACAAATTACAAATGACACTTTCTTTTTCTTTTTTTTTTTTGTTTATAACCAAATGGGTGTCTGACATTTAATGCATTATTACTTCATCATGATGATAAAAATTTCATTGGCTCAAAGCACATAGAATGTGGGTAGATACATTGAATCACCACTTCTATTCTATTTTGATGAAGAGGAACTATGTTATAAAATTTCAAGGCATAAAATTTTATAACTGTACATATATTTTATGAGTATAACTGTACAAAAAAAGAGCACCCACATGCCTTGGTTGTTATTGGTCTATGAAAGGTTTTGGTTTTCCTTTCCCAATTGATATGTCATCCTAAGATTCAAAAGGACTAAATTACTGGTGAGGGCACCTAGGTAGGGCTTTTTGGTACCTAGTGTTCCTAAATTTTGGCTTGTAGTGGCCTTAGCCAAGCCACTAGGTTAGGGAGAAGCCTATTTGGTCTCTCTAGGTGTGCTAGCTAGTTTTTGTTCTTCTTTGTTCTTTTGAGTCCTTGGTGTGTCTTTTGGAGCCTGGTTGTAGCAGTCTTAGCCAACTTTGCTAGGTTGCCTATCATAGGACAGTATTCTAAAGTTGAACAAATGGCATCTTTAATGTTTTCAAGGTTTGAAAATGGCCTTTATGACCCTTACTCCATTAAAGATTGAGTTCTTTTGAGGTGTGTTTAGGTGGTTTGTCTATCCACCAAAAGTTGCTTGACAACTTTGAAAGTTGTCATGATAGTTTTTCTTGCAAAA
The DNA here is from genome assembly GCA_027943335.1 of Chamaecyparis obtusa. NCBI lineage: Eukaryota > Viridiplantae > Streptophyta > Pinopsida > Cupressales > Cupressaceae > Chamaecyparis > Chamaecyparis obtusa. The sequence continues at coordinate 1,091,461 of BSBK01003428.1, read as the reverse complement.
GCATGTAACCAGCTCAAGAGATAGCTAGCCCGATCCATGGGCCCTAACACTGAGGAGAGAGCTATTTAAGCTTTGAAAATCATAATTCGAGGCATAGGGAAGAGTGCAGTATGGAGAGAAAACTTTTGGTTGCAGTTAGACTGTGTAACTAGTTTTCCTTTGACAGAGATATACATTTTTGTCTTGACAAAGATAAGAAATGGATTGAATATCCGATTGTAATGTTTGCATGTGATGATTGTTAATGTTTTTGAATTCCTAGGATAGTTATTTAGCATTTCATTTCAGTTTTGAGTTAGTCTTCATAGTTTTCTTTATTTTGGCTTGTCTTGGGTTACTACTGACAGAGCTTTGAATAATGGAGTGCTAGAGCACTCTCCCACCATACAATCTATATGGGTCTATGGGATTTATGTCTAGACTCCCTGTAATATATGTTGTGCAAAGGAGGGGCCCTAGAAAGTTCAGGATGTATCTATAAACTAATTCCCTAGGCAAGCTATTAGTGTTTGGTTAGGGGTCAGTGTGCTTTTGCAGAGCAGATGGAGTGATTGAGGGTGCTCAAAGCCTCAATCAAATGATGTGGAGGGGAGGTTAGATGCATGATCAAGCATCTCCAATGCAGAGAGGTCTTGGGGGATTGTGGATATAAGGGAAAATACTAAATTCTCACTGTTACAGACAGTGAGTTACCAAACCCTCATTTATAGCCCCATTTTCATCAGGCCCTATATGGATAGTATGGGAAAAAGAGACTGACAAAATCTTAAAGCCCTCCCAAAAGGGTATTTGAATCCATAATTAGTTGGATGCTTTTCTTAGAGAAGTTTGGAGTTATTAACAAAAAAAGGTCAATTAGGCCTACTAAACCTAATAGCCTTTTTAGGCCAGACAACAGACAAAAATTTTTAGAAGGGACAGAGAGGTTCCTAGAACAATGAACTTTATCATATTCTTGGTGTCATAAACTGAATGGAGAAAGGAGGAGTTTAAAACTTCTTAGAAGGGGACTAGGATAGCACCCTTAAGGCTAGGAGATTAGCCTCTTTGATTCTAGGAGGGCCTAGGACAAATTTATAGCAAGGTCTATGTAACATCAAGTATCCTAGTTTGCATTATTAGATGATCTTGTTTAATTTGTGTTCATTTCATGGAAAGATACATGTAAAGGGAAATAAATTTTTGCATCTAAAGATTACATGTATATATATGAAAAATAAGTTGTATATACTATACAAGGAAAATAACTTTCAGAAGAAAATGCAAGAGTACATGCATACATAAGAGGATGAACATAAATAATAAGGATACCAGACATTGTCTTAAGTGATGAATTTTTTACCTGGGTATGAATCTAGTGTGCCCCTGTATGATCCAGAACCTCCAAAGAAAAGAGAGATGGGGGTTAGATAAAAAATATCTAAGCAATGAATGGCATCCTATTACTGATCCTCATCTACAATTATGCATGTGCATAGTCAAGCCATACACTTCTGAAAGAAAAACCATGCTCACAGTCTCAATTAAATAAATAGTGTATAAAACAATATATGGTGCATAATAGCAGTAAGCATGCAATGACAACAATAACATTTCATGATGCCCGAGCTCAAATCCAAAATAGTAAGTGTGTTAATGTATGATCTAATAACAACAACCTCATTGATCATTACCTTTCACTCCTCCATCATTATAGAAGAGATAACTACCTACAACTATATTTCATAATTCCTCCTTTGAAGTATATATATATCAAGTATAATTATGAGTTTACATCATATATTTAGTCTTAATAAAATCTTATAAAACAACATAAAGCTAACCCAAAATACTTTGTCTTGATAAAATCTTAATAAAACAATATATTTAGTCTTAATAAATTAATACACTTACTATTTTGAATTTAAGCTCAGACATCATGCATTGTTTATGAGCTCACTATTTGATTACCATCAAATCAAATAGGGACATGAGGTGCTCAAACAGTGAGCTCATAAAAAATGCATGATGCCCTAGCTTGTAGCCCGCAAGCCATCAAGACATTTCCTCATGAAATGATCATAAATGGGGAGTACCACATAGTGAATATCAACAAAAAAATAAATAAAGAGAGATCAAACACTTCACACAATGCCTTGAAGGTAATAGAAATGATTCCCTAGCTCTCAAAGCTCACGGGTCATCAAGCATTCGAAATGAAAAGATGTAAACAATGCCAGTATTAAACAGTGAGCTCATGAACAATGTATGATGCCCTAGCTTGCAGCCCATGAGCCATCAAGATACTTCCTTATGAAATGATCATAAACGGGGTGTACCACATAGTGAATATCAACACCAAAACAAATAAAGAGAGATCAAACACTTCACACAATATATGTTATTTTCGAAGATTTTATTAAGACTAAATATATTATTTTATGAGCTCACTGTTTGAGACCCTCATGTCCCTATTTGATTGGTTGGTTCTCTGTTTGTTATATTGATCATTACCTTTGACTCCTCCATCATTATAGAAGAGATAACTACCTAAAACTATATTTCATAATTCCTCTTTTGAAGTCATAGGTTAGTTTAACTATTGGACAATGAGCTGATACGAGTTTCGAATAGATTTGAATAAAAACTAAGAGTATTGAATTTTATCATGCAATGTTATTGCTATCATTGCATGCTTTCTGCTGTTGTGCACCATATATTCTTTTATACACTATTTATTTCATTGATATTGTGAGCTATTGTAGTTGACTGTATACTTTTTGGGATTGATCTATTGTAGTTGTTTCATTTTTCTTTGAATCAATGTTTACAATTACTTTTGATGCAATATTTGTGTGAAGAACAAGAAAAAAATGGTGAATGAGTGTATTTGACAAAGATAAACATGACACATTTTGTTGGGCTGATTGGGTTGGCTTGGTACCATTTACCTGGCTTGGCCAGATATTAAACAGTGAGCTCATGAACAATGTATGATGCCCTAGCTTGCAGCCCGTGAGCCATCAAGACATTTCCTCATGAAATGATCATAAATGGGGAGTACCACATAGTGAATATCAACACCAAAACAAATAAAGAGAGATCAAACACTTAACACAATGCCTTGAAGGTAATAGAAATGATGCCCTAGATCTCAAAGCTTGGAGGTCATCAAGCATTCAAAATGAAAAGATGTAAACAATGCTAGTATTAAACAGTGAGCTCATGAACAATGTATCATGCCCTAGCTTGTAGCCTGTGAGCCATCAAGACATTTCCTCATGAAATGATCATAAACGGGGAGTACACACATAGTGAATATCAATACCAAAACAAATAAAGAGAGATCAAACACTTCACACAATTCCTTGAAGGTAATAGCAATGATGCCCTAGCTCTCAAAGCTCACAACTCATCAAGCATTCCAAATGAAAAGATGTAAAAAATGCCAATATTAAACAGTGAGCTCCTAAATAATGTATGATACCCTAGCTTGCAACCCATGATCCATCAAGACATTTCCTCATGAATTGATCATAAACGGGGAGTACACACATAGTGAATATCAATAGAAAAACAAATAAAGAGAGATCAAACACTTCACACAATGCCTTGAAGGTAATAGCAATGATGCCCTAGCTCTCAAAGCTCGTGGGTCATCGAGCATGCCAAATGCTAAGATGTAAACAATGTCACTATTAATAATGCTAAGATGTAAACAATGCCACTGAAATTGATTTAATGAGAAGACAAAGCTCGAATGCCTACCTCAAGTGCCAGTGCCCTCTTCCCACATGGTCTCAGCCTCTTCACGCACACCAAACTTGAATGCCCTCTTTGTGCCATGCAAAAGTGCAGTGTCATCTTTACGATAGCTCTTCGAATTCACAAATTACAAATGACACTTTCTTTTTCTTTTTTTTTTGTTTATAACCAAATGGGTGTTGCAATTACAATGATCTCATCACTATTACAACACCATCAAGGGAACTTGCAAAGAAAAACACAAAAAACAAACACAAATTGTAGTGGCGTCACAAATTAGCGTCAAAATTTGACCCCAAATGTTGTAGTGAGGGGGAAGTGGAGTGGTAGGTGGTGTTTGATGTAGAAGTGGAGGTGGAGTTGGATGTGCAGGTAGAGGTGGAGGTGGAAAAATGGGAACTTGTGTGACCAAAGGGACTTGTGTGATTATGTCTTCCTCAGAAGTGACCCCAATGGAAGAGTCCTTTTCTGTCTCCATGGCTTCCTTTTTCACTTCAACCATCTCTTCTACATTTGGCTCTTGTGACCCCTTCAGAGCTTTCCATCTTATCTTTCTATGTGGAACAGTGAATTGTGTGGGAAAAGAGTCAAAATTTATCAACTCCCCTTGGACTATACCATGTTGTTTAGATTCCTAGAAACCATGTAGCCCTTCAAAATCCCTAATATCAAATTCATCATCATCCAAGGCATCTAGGTTTATGGGCTCTTCTTGAGTTTCCCCTCCAGTATCTTCTGGATCATCATTCACTATTGTTCTCTTCTTCATAAATCCCATAGATTGGGTTCTCCTACTAAGAGGTACTTGATCTAGTTCATCCTCATCATCTTCCAATAGGGTATCCATTTGTGTAGGCATGGAGCCTTTCCTTCTTTTGTAAACATGGCCCTTGATTACTCTGGTCGGCTTGGGTCCTATGATCTTGAACTTTGTTTTCTTGGCCACACTTGGAAATCATGGTTTCTAGATGAAGGCACATCTAGTGGCACAATACTTCTTGTCATCCTCATCTTGACCTTCTTTGACTGAGTGGCCAAACCATATGCAATTGGGTGTTCATGCCTATATAAAGTTTCTAGCTTTAGAAGAGTAGCCTCTTTGAAATGTGGTTTTAGGACCTTTTCTCCCTTCTTCTTTTCTCTAGAGGGATATCCCAAGATTTTTTTCATAGGTACTAGTTTCATGGGAAATGAAAGGGTGATCCATGCTTTGGTCACCTTGACCACATGTCGGGCTCTGAACTCAATATCATCATTCTCATCCCTGTCCACCTCTGCGTTCAGGATAGCCCTTGTATACACTTTGTTTGTGTTGTAGATGGAATCCAATATATCCTTAGAATCAACATCCTTCACCTTTTGAGGGATTCTTAATGAAAGAGAGGTCTGTGCCAGCTCCAAACTCATCCGGCAATAGTCATGGATTCTCACCTCATAATCATCCACATAGTTTTCCAAGTGATCTTCAATATGTGATTCATGCATATAATGCCTCCCCATTATATGGTTGAATGTGCCGATAGGATCAAATTGAGGTCTTACCAAATTGTAGGTTGGCAGTGAGAATTCATCCCATTCCTAGGTCAGAGATTTGCAAACATTCATATCTAGAACACAATGAGGGCCTATAGAAATGGGGAAGTCCCAATAGTGCATCTTCTTATGTTTTATGTGTTCATGCACATCAGATAGCTGCCTTTCTATCTATAGGAGAGGTACCCTGTCATAAGGTTACCTTGGTAGCCTCTTCGGCGTGAGGGTGCTTCCCACCACCCAAATGTATGTGAAGGTTTGAAATTGTATGTAGAATGCCCCAAGGGCCTTTAATTTGGTTGTTGCTTCTCTGGACATCCTCTTCACATAGTCTCCCTCAATGGAGCATATGATAGCGAAAATGAAGGCATCATTGACAATCCTGAAGTTTGGGCTATTATGTGTGTAAAAATCCTTCCTCACTAATTGAGGGTACAGTGTGAACGGCCAGGTGTTTGGATCTCCCATAGCACCAACCTTTGTTTAACCTAAATATATTTCCCTTGGAGCTAGTAGATACATGACATAGGATGTCATGTAAAAATGGGGATCAATCTTTACCTAGATCAACTGCTCATTGAGATTATCACTTAGAATGGTAGCCCAGTCGAACCTTGCTTGTCTTGCCCTTATCTTCTAGATGAGCAAGATCATCCAAGGTTCCAACTGACTAGATTTTGCAAACCCATAAACCCTACTGATCATTATGATAGTAGCTTGGATATCTTCCTATATGTACCCTCTCCTCATATCAATTCTGTCTAGTTTGTTCTTTAGTATGGGCTGCATCAGGTATTCATTGTTTACAATGCTATGAGCCCTGGAGACATCCTTATTGTAGAATTCCATCCCTTTATTGATATGAAAATTGAAGAACTTGTTGACCCCATTGGGAAAGTGGAAGACATCCTCTATGTTATCTGGCCTTAGATCCAAGACCACTTCTCCAATACTATTCTTTACCATCGACTCATTAGGTTCATAGTGGCTGGCTAGAGCATTAATTAGGTTTGGGGACAAGATAGAAACTGGATGCACTGCTACATTCACCAAGGAGAAATGCACCAATGAAGTGCAATCTTACGAGTGTCCCAATGGTTGGGAACACTTTGTTAAGTAGTCATTCCAATTTACATTTCCAATATCCATATATGTGATGTCGGCATGCAGGTTAGTCACCTATGAGGCTGGATGGTACCCCTTAAATTGATATTTCATGGCTGGTGCTACTACTTTCTTGTCTATTCCTGCAAAGAGCACATGACATGAATCAACAATATGATAGAAGAAAAATCTCAGAAAAAATATGAAGTACACTAGCAAAATTAAGTTTAAAAGAAACTAGGCCACGGGATACTTTTTTGGCCTTTCGAACCTTCGGGGATTCGAGACCCTTGAAAGGGCCAAAAGTGCAAAAGGAGGCTAAGGATAAAACATTTGAAAAACCCTCCTTTCGGCCTTTCGGTGAATCAAAGGAGTCAAAATTTTGCATGCCGCAACCTCTGAAAGGCCACCATGGTGCCTTTTGTGTTTGAAACTATGAAGTCTTTAGCGAACTGGGGAAGACCAAAGCTTCAGCATGTGACAAGGCTGAAAGGATGATAATGACACTTGTGCGCTTGTTTAAAAACTTGGGTTCTAGTTTCAACAATCTACATGTTTGGATGTTTCGGTGTGCGAAAACACCAAAACACTAAAACCGATCATGGTACTTAGGAAAACTTGCTGAAAGCTTTGAAATTTTTTCACCATGAAGGTACAAAACTAGGGTTTGGTCTATCAGACTTGAAAACAAGTCTGACGGTGATTTTGACCAAAAACTTGCCAAGGGGATTAGAGGTGACAAGCTCTCAACCCCCGAGGCTAAACTAGGCCTGATGAGACACATAAAACCCTAAGCTAGAGGCCTAAATGGCCAAAAAAAACAAAACCCTACCCTATGACCGAAACAAACCAAAAAAACAAATGAAAAGGAGTAAAAAGGAAGACACCAACCTCGAAACAAAGGAGGCTGAAGAAAAATGACAAGCGAGGTCGAGGGAGTGATCAAGAAATGAAGGGGACAAACTGGTAGCAAACGGTGTGTTGAAAAAAATAATCCAAAACAACGACAGGCGAGAGCAAAAAAGGTAAGTTTGAAAAACCCACTATGTCTTTTATACATGATTCCGGCAACTAATGTCAGCAACCTGCCGATTGGCCTTTTGGCCTTTCGGGGGTGTTGGACCTCCAAAAGGCTAACTCCCTTGTGGGGAGTTAGACCTCCAACACTTTGATTTTTTGACAAGTCTAAAAAAATGCTAGGGCCGAAAATGTATAAGGAAAAATTGACTTTCTCCAACCCTTCATCTTTTGGACCTTCGCACTTTCGGACCTCTGAAAGTGTGAAAGTGCAAAAAGATCAAAAACCAAAAATCTAACTAAACAACAAAAAACAAAGCACAACAAGAAAACAAGAAAAAAGCACAAGGAGGGGGGGGGCTGAAGCTCAAAAGGCTAAAAGCGGAGTGTGGTTGTGGGACCACAACAAAACCCTTGTAGAGGATTCGAATCCTTGAATCCACAATTATGTATGCTCCAAAGGAATGTAGAATTAGATGTAGGATGTCTCAAATCAATTTTCTTTAGATCTTCAACACCAATCTTGAATGGATCTTGGAATAGGAAGAAGTTTGAATGAATGTGGATGGAGAAATCTTCAACAAGAGGGCTCCATAGAGATTGAATCCTTCAATGGATACCAATGGATCTCCTTGATGAATTGAATGTTGAATACTTGAAGATGAATGAATGCTTGAATGCTTTCCTTCTCCTTTTTCTTTCTTCTTGATTTCTTGATTTGATGGATTCTTGATGTTCTTGAGATCTTGGATGTTTCTTGAGTGAAAATGAATGTCGCTTGAGTGAAAATGGATGTGAAATGAGAGGAGAAAGCTTCCTTTTTATACTAGTCTAGGGCACAAGCTTCTAGAGAGGCCTACATAGGAGAATTAAATTCCCATTTAAGTCTTTACCCCTAGAAATAGACCTAAATTAAATATGATTTAAGATTTTACCATTTCGAAGCCCGAAAAAACCAACCTGGAAGCAAGAAATAAATATTTTCGAAACCTGACATCTAGAAACTTTGGGATTTTGAAATTTGGACCTTGGGTCAAGACCAAGGTCAACCTTAACCTAGGTAAGGGTCAAGGTTGACCTTGACCTTGAGGTGAAGAATCTCAGAATTTCAATTTAGGATGCCATAATTATGTAGAAAAGAAGTGGAAAATGGGGCAAAATAGGGGAAAAAGCCAGATCCAAGTCAAAGACCCATTCAAGGTGTTTGACATGACCCAAAACCACTTACTCAGAGGGCTAAAATAGTCCTAAATGGAAGTGCTTCCATTTTATGATGCTACATTTAGCCCCCACTTTACAAGAGTATGGAATCGATGCAAACTCTTTGTAAAGGAGATCATAAATAAAAATACAATCTTATTGAAATCAAAGGGACAAAGGAACCCTCAAGCCCCTAGGGACTCAAGTCTTTATCAACTCCAAGAGTACAATAAGAAATATATCTCTAAAAGAGAGAAAAGGGTGTGATTACCTCACCCAATGTGAACCACACAAGGAAACAAGGCAACTGGAAAGATGGATTTGAACCACCTAGTGAATGTGGCTACTTAGTAATTAACCCATCAAGGAATCACCCTTAGGAACATTCTATCCCTAAAGAGAAAATCCAAAACAAGAGAGATCCAGTCTTAAGGACACCTTCAACCTTAAGGGATCAAAACTTTTAAAATTGAAACTGGGGGGATCAAGATATCCTATAAGATAATAATCCATGCTTTAAGGATTAGTCACTAATCCATAAAGGGAGAAAAGAGCTTTAAAAAATAATAGATATTGAAAGTGCGTGTGTGCAAAAAGTGAGTAGAGCGTATGCCCCCACATTAAAGTCATTGCTAACACTTTAACAGGAGCAATGGATTGAATAGAAACATAAACAACTCCACCAATTACATTTCCACTATGAGATGCCCCCAATCGAAGATAAATCAAGGGAAATACCACATAAACACACATAGAACATAGAAAGGATCTACCTATTGTGGGGTCAGCATGATCATAAGATAATATATACTATATTATTACAAATGAATTGACATCATTCCCCAAAGAAAGTAGAACTACAATCACAATGGAGGAAAGAAAATATAAGACTTACAAAGAAGAGTCTTTTCAGACCACAACATGGAGACCAAAAATATTCAGTGCTACCAAGTCACAAATCCAAGTGGACTACACAAGAAAAACATTTACGAATAATAGCATAGGTAAAACATATATGAAAACAACATATAGAAGAGAAAAGATACATATAGAGGAATTGTACAATAGGTTTGATTCTTTTATCACCTTGCACCAACAAAGTAACAAGGGTCATATAAAAGAATCTAACAAACATTTACCAAACACATTATGGGGGAAATGCAATACAATATGCAAACACACAAAAAGCTACCATGAAGGACAAGCCAATCAAGCACATCTCCTACTCTCCCCATCTTGTTCTATATCATTTAGAGAAGTTGGGAAACTCACAAGAGGGACTATATCCAACGCAATAAGAATAATAGCTAGTTCCAAACAAGGATCCTCTTGAGAATCGTAATGTTCGATACTAGGTGTAATTATCAATTATGTTGAAAGCATATTAGGTAAATCAGTATCAATGCTAATAGTCTCATATTCATCATTAGCATCATTAGTATTATCAAGAGTATTTTCTTCATCAAGATTAATGTAAATATAATCTAAGATATGAATAGAATCATCATAATAATTCATTTTAACATCATTATTATCATTTACTTCTTATAACACATCAAGCATAGGTTTGTCAAAAGAAGGTAAAGAACTCTATAGAATAGAGGCATGGGCTTTAGCTTGAGCTTGACGCTTCTTATGAAGTTCATTAGCAGATCGATTATATTTTTTCTTTTTTGAAATATGTTGATAACTAGAAGGGACAAAAACCAATTCCTTCATAGGTTCTATAAGAGTATTAGTAGGGTTCTTAGTAGGCTGAAAAGAAACACTAGGAGCTTGATTAACAGAACTAGAAGCCATGGATAAAGGAGGTATGGAAGGTGTAGGCAAAATACCATGGTTAAGATCCATATGAGGCATGCTTAACTCAAGAATCTTGTGATGTTTATAGGCTTGATATGAGAGAAAAAGGTTATCAGGTCAAGAAGGACATGAATTAGGTAATGAAGGCCAAAATAAGTCAAGGGTAGCACAATCCCTAGGCCTAGAAGGTTGATATAAACTATAATTAATCATCTTCACTTCTTCATCATGAATGAATTTAAGACACTTATGGATAGGAGAAGCAATGACATGCATGACATTCAACCAAGGAAAACCAAACTTAACTTGAAACTGATCAGAAGTAGGAACAACAATGAAGTTAGTGTCCAAAACTTTACCACAAAGTTTAACAGGCAAGTTAATAGAACCAAATGATGGATAAAGAAAACCATTACAAGTTTGAATCCACACATTCAATGTATCATAAGAATCATGTTGTAAGTTCTTTATAAAAATAATTTCTTTAGTAATAACATTGACTAAGGATGTAGGATCAACAAGACAACCGCGCATAGGTATCTTACAAATCCTAGCATAAATGTAGAGGGGACCATGGGGAGCTTTAATAGTCTCAAAATTATCAAAGGTAATAAGGAGTTCCCTAGATCTTTTATTCTTAGGTTGTTTTTGAGGTTTAGGTTGAGGTGGAACTTGAAGTTGAGGTTGAGATTGAGGCTGGGGTGGAGATATAGTTTGAGACAAAATAGCATGCTCCACATGGTTAATAATATGATTAAGATCATCCATCTTTGAATCATAAACAATATCCATAGAAGATGGTTGAACAATGGTATTAGTATCATGTGTAGGAAAAGGATTCGTATAGATTTGGAGGTTTTGATTAGGAGGAGAGACATATTTGATCCCACTACCATCACAATTCTCAATAGATACAACATTAGAATCAATTAAGTATTCAACCTTATGTTTTAAAGAATAACACTTCTTAGTCTCATGGCCATTCTGACGATGGTATTGAAAAAAGGGTTTGGAATCAAAGGATTTGGATGTCATCATAGTAGGTAAAAGAGGTCGAATAGGAGGTAAAGTAATCATATTAGCAATCAATAGTTTATTCATAATAGAATGCAAAGATTCCAAAAGAGGAGTAAACATATAATTTAGATAAAAAGTAGTGGATGCAGAAGTGGCATTGTTGGATGCAACAACAACTTGATTAGAAATTACATTTACTTTTTTATTCATCTTGACATAGTTGTTAGGTTTTTAAAACTTGTTAGGATTAGGAGCAACATCACTCATATCAACTGGGACATGATCCACTAGAGTGTTGTTCTCAAATTGAGTCACTTCTAATTGATAATGATGAAGTGCTGCACAAAGTTCTTGAAAAGAGGTAAATTCACTAGGCAAAATCTTATCTCTAATATCCTTTTGTAAATTTGAAATAAACATACACTGAATATCAATATTAGGAACAAGATAAGAAATCTGAGCATACAAATTCTTAAATCTACCAATAAATTCAGTCAATTTTTCTTTAGTATTTTGTTTACAATGCATCAAATCAATTAAGGACACTTGCAGACCAATGTTATTTTAAAACTGTTGGATAAAGTAATTAGCAATTTTTGAAAAAGAATCAATAGAATAAGGAGGAAAGGAACAATACCATTGCAAGGCCTTATCATGAAAAGTTCTAGAAAATAACTTGGATAGAATCCTATGGTCATGAGAATAGTCACTACCAAGGATTTGAAATGTTTTAACATGAGTAACAAGGTCTCCCTTACCATTGAAATTCTCAAGAAGAGGCATATCAGCTTGCTGAGGAACAAGAGCATGAATAATGTCTAGGGATAAAGGACTACCCATGTCACATGTAGGAATACTAAACCTGGATTGAGTTAAAGATGGAAGTTTTTGTTGTAAAGAGGACACAGTTTGAGCCAAACTAATGATTATGGAATCATTAGATGAAATAGGAGGCATAGAAACATTAGAAACACTAGGAAAAGTGTATGAAGTAGTGAGAAATGATGACACAACTGGGGGAACACTTGAAACCACAGTTGGAAGAGGATTGGAATAAGGAAAAGGAACAATATGATAAGAATGTTTTGAAGTAGGTAGGGACACAAATGGAACAATCATAGGAAGAGAGGGAACTGACATAGTCACTAAAGAAGGAGTATAAGTAGGAATGCTAGGTAAAGTAATGGAAGAAAGTTCCACACTAGTGACATGAGGAGTGAATCCCAATTCTTGAGCTTCTTGAGCTAAAGGTTTAACATTTAAATGCATAAGATGAGTAATATCATGCAAGAGATTAACAACTTGATCACTATCAAGGACTTTCTTAAGAGCATCTATAGCTTGAATAAAATCTTGATTATGGTTCCCTTGGGTAAGCCAATTTCCCCTTTTATCAAGTTCAATTGAGATTTTTTGGAATTTTTTAGGAGGAACTCTTAAAGAATCATCCTCATCATGAGATGAGTGAGAAGATTTATTCTCCATAGTAGGATTGGAATCATAAGTAATCAAATTGTCATCCGGGATCCTAAGGAGAGGAGAGGAAGCCTCAGGATGAAAGAAACCCATAAGTCTATGAGTTCTTCTAACCAGAATATTATATGTAGGACTAGAGGTAGTAAATCTCATATACCAGTATAATGCAAATGAACTAAACTAGGAAAACACAAAGCATCAACAAATAAATGTTTTTTTTATTTTAGCATTATATGAAATGTAAATGCTAGCACATGCAAGATCTAACACAATAAAAAGAAAGAGTTGTCTATCGCGGGTTCACCAAAATGTAATGGATAAAAAGGGGGAGGTGTTGTGTTCACCAAAATGTAATACGGTATCCTCTACATATAAAAGAATTGGGGAAGGTAAGATCCTCTTCTTAACCCCAAATTCCCCAAGAAAATTTCCAAATTGATTAACCATAAGAAAATGGTCAATGCATAAATGAATCAATCGATAAATAATATGAAGAAAGAAGAAAACCTTATATTTCATTATGGAAAGGACTATTGAAATCTTAATTGAATTGAAGACAAATACTAACCTCAAAGTATGACAGATCTGGAAAATGTTGTTTTCTGGTGTCTGTACTGAGTTTTGGGAAGTTATATAACCAGATTTGGAAAAGAAACACAGATACAGAGAAAACCCAGAAATATTTTTCTTTTATGAGAAAGGTTGACCTTGACCTAGGTAAAAAGGTCAACCTTGACCCCTTTATGTCGACCTTGACCTACGCTGCTCTGACAATAATTCTGTTCACAAATCCTAAAATTTTGTCGAAAAGTGTGTCCATATTTGCACTGTAATTCATTGTCCTGTACCTGTTCCTGCAAGAAAAATGGTTTTGTTTTTTTGGGGGGGGAGGGGTTTACCTTGGTCAAACTGCAATTTAGGAATTAACCTTGAAATTGAATTGAAGTTGCAGTAATAAACAAAGTAAATGAAATAATTCATCTTGCTTATGTTGAAACCCTTGTGGAGGATTCAAATCCTTGAATACACAAGTTTGGATGCTCCAAATGAATGTAGAATTGGATGTAGGATGTCTCAAATCAATTTTCTTTAGATCTTCAACACAAACCTTGAATGGATCTTGGAATAGGAAGAAGCTTGAATGAATGTAGATGGAGAAATCTTCAACAAGAGGGCTCCATAGAGATTGAATCCTTCAATGGCTACCAATGGATCTCGTTGCTGAATTGAATGTTGAATGCTTGAATTATTGAAGATGAGTGAATGCTTGAATTCTTTCCTTATCCTTCTTTCTTTCTTCTTGATTTCTTGATTTGATGGATGCTTGATGTGCTTGAGATCTTGGATGTTGATTGAGTGAAAATGGATATCTCTTGAGTGAAAATGGATGTGAAATGAGATGAGAAAGCTTCCTTTTAATACTATTCTAGGTCAAAAAATTATAGAGAGGCCTACATAGGAGAATTAAATTCTCATTTAAGCCTTTACCCCTAGAAATGGACCTAAATTAAATATAATTTAAGAGTTTACTATCTCAAAGCCCAAAACAGCCGACTCAAGATCTGGAAATAAATCTTTCCAAAACTTGACATCTGAAAACTTTGGGATTTTGAAATTTGGACCTTGGGTCAAGGTCAAGGTCAACCTTGACCTAAAAGGTTGACCTTGACCCTGAGGTCAAGAATCTCAAAATTTTAATTCACAATGCTAGAATTATGCAGAAAAGAAGTGGAAAATGGGGCAGAATAGGGGAAAAAGCTAGATCCAAGTCAAAGACCCATTCAAGGTGTTTGACATGACACCAAACCACTTACTCAGAGGGCTAAACCAGTCCTAAATGGAAGTTCTTCCATTTTCCAACGCTACACCTTTAAGATTAGGTATAGATTTTTTAGAGGATATGTTACAGATTATTTATTCTTAACCAACTCCAACTCTATTAGATTTACCCATGCCTAGGGTCTATGTTATATTTCTTAATCTTTTCTATATTCTGGTCATATAAAGAAGACACACATTTGTCTCAATAATTTTATAATATGGTAACTACACTTTAGCATATTTACATATATATCTACATGGCATAACTATCTTTACTATTATACTATTCTTATATAAGGATATAGAGGTTTGGGATATATACTTATAATTAGTAGTATATAGATAAATATAAGGTATGTATACCTTCTATAAAGGTTTGAAAACATACCTTTGGTCTCCTACCTCCATTTTATTCACACCTAGTATACTATTTCATAGATCTATGACAACTATTTATTTCATAATGTATAAATCATAGATTTGACTAGTGCACCTCTTCTTTGTTTTATCCCCTAATTTATAATCTATACATTCGTGATTGATCTCGGAATAGATTTCATTTTTTCTCTATGTTGGAATTATGGAAAGGTGTATACTAAGAGGGGAGGGGTGAATCAGTACCCTTAAATTTTTTTAAAGTAATCCTTGTGAATATCAACTTCAATAACTGACTGTGTAAATTGCATTTAACATACATTCAATAGTATAACTGAATGTAAATGCATGAAAGTAAATCAATAAAAAATTTATGAAACTTCAATATACATGACGGGCATGTATTTGGTATCATAGAAACCCTTTCTAGAAGGTAAAAGTTGTGGTGGGGATGGAACCCACAAAGCTTCGCTTCTACAAAAATAAAGTTGTCAATTAAGGCTTACAAGAATGATCACTTTTGGCGATCTTACCTTGTTAGGAGTAAAAAAATGATCAGCTAGATCTATCCTATTAAACGAATTTAGCAACACAATATATGTGTGCACTCGGTTAAGATATTTAACTAAGAATGGCTAAGTCCACTCTGTTAGGAGATTTTGAATCTGCTATAATTGTTAGAGAGTAATAATGATACATGACATGAATTTAATGAAAATAAAATTGCTAATATCAGATCCTTTAAATACAATACAAATATCACCTTCATGTGATAATTCTATCCTTTTGAATTTCTCGGTATCCTTAAAACTGTCCCATTAAACTGAATACTTCCTTGGAAATACTTCTGTCAAAACCCTATTTGAACTTTAGATATCCATGAGTGCGGCTACTCCATGAAGATACTTGTCAAAATGAAATCCTTACAATTTTATATCAAGCTAGCCTTGACCTAATTAGGGTTTTACAATATATTATAAAACCTAAGATCAACGGTTCACAAAAATAACCTAGATCGGCATTACATAGGAATCATCATTCATTAAATGATTACATTTGTAATAAATATTCACCTCAATCTTGGTAAACCATTATCTTACTCAGAAAAAAATTGTTCACCTTGAAGAATGTGCCATTCCAAACTTTTATGTGAACTCTGGATTACTCAGTAAATATTTTTTCTTGATCTCGGTTATTGCTGGCGCATCCTATGTACTTAGTAACTATTACACTTGGTGATCTCTCTACTCAGTGATTACTATGTATTGATAATTGACTGAACTATCTTCCAATGTTTACCAACTATGCAATTGAATAATAATGTCAACACTTAGTCCATTTAGGAGTAACATTATCCCCCTTTGGCACTAGTATCAAAAACTTATATCTATGCCGACTGTAAAAGTGTGAACTCTAAAAAATTTCACAAAACCAAAATTGTGTATACTTAGTGACTCCCCCTATGATCATGCTCTCGGTATATACATATGTTTCCCCCTTTTTTGAAAATAATGACAAAGTGTATACTTATAATTTGTCAAAAATCTTAGGATGGGATTTCTTAAGATTATCCATAAGCTTCTTCCATTCTTTCTTTAGATTTTCTAGATCCAACTGCTCTAAGCTCACTTGAGCATGCATATAAAAAATGTTCTCGGTGACAAAAATATCAGGGGTGGTAACCAATTTCTTTTCCTATGTCACATGATTTTGCATCACTTCTAGATGTAGTAGTAACTCAACTTGTAGCTTGGTTATCTCTTCTCTGATTCAGTCCTCTTCCTTTATGAACTCAAGTCTTAATCATTGTATGTGTTTCACTTTGGAATAATGAAACTAGAATACATGATGCTCGATTGTAAGATGAGTAGCACTATCTTTTAGATCTGAATCTAAATTTCTTATCTTTTCACTAACCTTGGCAGTAAAATTATCTAAAGTGCATAACTGTTTCAGATTTATAATAATTTTATCAATACTTCTTTCTAATTCACTTACAACTTCTGAAAGCTTTACCTTGTTTATTGCCACTACTTGGCTGATCTTTTTAGTCAACTTATACTAAATCTTTTGTTTGGCTCTCTCTTCAATCATCTTCTTGACATCTATAGTGGGGCCATTTATTGTTTTAGCGGGCATTGCAAGTTGATAAAAAATGGGGGAAGATTCATCAATAGTTACATTAGGAGCAACTTACATTAGGATCTCCTTAACATCCTCTAGTACCTTTGTGTTTTTAGTTTCTTGTCTCAGCTTTTCTTGTGCTTCCTTTCGGGTGCATAGCTCTCTATATTTCCTGAGAGCTTCAGGATCAAGTGTCCTTGAGTCACACACTGGAATTTCAATGATTTCATCAAGTGTAACCGGACCCTTAGTTCCTCACTTCCTCTTCTTCTTATTCTTCTTCTCTTGCACACTAGATTGAGGAGATGGTACAATAGAAAGTTGAGCCTTGTTCTCTGGATCTACCTTTGGTGACTCAGTGGGTTTGATTTCCTCCTTATTTTTCTTGAAAATTGATTCTACAGTCTGTGGTGTAGGGGCTTTTTTCCTTGTGTTAGTGGTAGAAGTGTCCATCATTGACTTTGTTTGTGCTTGTTCATTATCTTCCATTTCAGTGGTTTGTTTTCTTGTTTCCTCATCCTTGTCTTCATTTGTATCTGTTACCTACTTGGGTGGAGTATTATCATTTTGTTCTTTAGTACCTATCTCAATAGCTTCTACCGGTATGGGTAGGATACCGGTTACCATTTCTTGGGCTACCTCAGTTGCTTCTTCTTCTCCAAGGTTCTCGGTAGCTCCACTGATCATTTCAAATTCTTTAGCCTCATCATCAGGGTCACCTTGTATTATATCTTCTACTAGTATTTGATCATCCCCTAGAGTAGTCATCATTTCTAGAATTCCTTCCATTACAATATCAACAAAAGCTATAGATTCTTCTTCATTGGTTTCTTCCTCGAGCTGCTCAGTATCCATGATGTGAATGGTCTCATCATCCACATTAATAGGCTCTCCTTCTTATATGCTTGGTTGATGATCCTCGGTAATAACTTTCTCAGTTGGACTGACAAGTTTTGTCAAAATATTCCTACTCTCATCATCCACCTCTTGCAATTTTCATTGTAGGATTTTGAATGTTCAAGCCTTCACAAAGAATTTATTTAGATGTTATTTTAATGTTGCATCTATTTGATCAACAGAATAGTCATATTTTACTAGAATTAATGACCTCTAGGAGCACTAGGTGGGTGCAAGAAGTTGAGTCCCACTTTTGGCCAAAAAGTGGAAGTGTTTTCTCTATTTTTCAAAATTTCTATCAATTGATGTCAAAATTTGAGGCACTTAAAGATTGAATCTTGAAAAACTTGAGTAATATAAAATTTAGTACTCAGAGTCTAGTTTTCAAATATGTAATTTATTTCAATACCCACATGGTTAAATTAAATTTTAGTAGGCATGTTTAAAAAGAACTTTCTCAAAATGCCTGTTTCAGGACCACACTTGATACGTGTATGGTCACCCCTTTTTGAAGTAAATGAATGTATTTTTGTGAACCCTTTTGGGAAAAGATACCTAAAACACTAAAGATTGGTGAGAATGTTTTATCTTATTTTTTATTAAATATTTTTTATTATTAATTTTTAATTGACTATAAAGTACATTTTTGAAACCTCTAGTGTACGGGCACCATAATTTGATGATAACTTCACTTTTTCCAAATTTTTTTAATTTGAAGGAAATTCTATGTACATTGGTGTCATATAACTCATTTTTCAAAAAACGTAAAATTAAAAAAGTTATTAAAGTTTTAGTTAACCTTAGTATTTCAAGTTTAGGTACCAAGTTGGCTTAATAAATATTGTAAAAATATTAAAATTTATCACATCACTATAAAATTTATATTTTTATAATTTGTACAATAAGAGCTAAAATGGGTTTTTGTTTTATCAAAAAATTCATTTGGGAAGGTGTCCAAAAAATTATGGCAAGACATAAATTTTATTTTGTAATGCCTTAGCCATTTTTTTTCAGGGTCAAGCATAGGCTTGGTCCCACCAAGTCTGTCCTGAACCAAAACCCAAGCTAGCAGGTACGGTTCCCGCTCATAAATTTAGAAAACGAGCGCCTATTTTTTTAAATTCACAAAATGGACCCCCATTTTGTGAAACTACAAAATAGGCACCCATTTGGATTTAAATAATAGGCACCCATTTCATAAAGAGTCATTGTAGCCAAAAAAATGGGACTGTGGGCCTGATCTCAATGATTGATGAGTTTTCAATCACTTTTTTATCGATCTGTACCAGGCAAACAAAATATTTCTATCAACATTCTGTACTTTTGTCTTGTTTTGGATCTGACATTCGAAAAAAATTGTTTGAACTCAAATCTTGGTGCAAAAATCGGATCAAACCAATGCAGAAAGAGGACAACGAAGGTTATAACAACTGAGGAGGTTGCAACAAATAGAGAGGAGGCAAAACAACAACACAAAACAATAGAAAGGCTTCAAAACCTGAATAATGTTAGAGCATCGAGTTCAATAATTTTTTTAGAAGAGGAGGACAATGAAGAAACCATAATGGATGCAGAGGTTGAAGAAGAAAGTTCAGGTGCATCTTCTAATCCAGTATTGGATACAGGTATGTCTTCACATCCAAATGTTACAACTTATTTTGATAAAGATGTTCATCATTTGCTAGAAGTAGGTTATAATAAAAATGATTTAAATTTTATTCTTGAAAATATATTAACAAATTTAATTGCATGTGAAATTTTAGAAATTAGTAATGTTAATCATAATGATAAAGGAACTGAAAGCCAAACCCCAATTGAAACTGAAAATCAAACACCAATTCAGATTGAAATCCACAATGTGGATGTAGACATAGAAACATCGATTGAGAAAGAAACTCATTTGAATGATAATGAAATAAATAAACAGTTTCAAATAAAAAATGATGTGCTAGACAATCTACATGGTTTTGTTTCATGGAGACAGATTAGGACACATGCAAGCAGATTGTTTAGACAATTTTTTTATAATAAGAAATTTGGGTTTCAATGTCAATTAATGTTACAATTAATTAAAATGTCTAAAATGCAAAAAGTGATGAAGAGGTTAGGCATTTATGTGAAAACCAAGAAGGATGAGTCTCTAAAACAAGTTGTATCAACTGTTGCTAGTGCCTTTGACACAATTGGAAAGAAAAGTCATTCTAAAGATAGTAATGCGACATGACGAGCAATAATAACTTTAGTAAACAAAACTACTACTAATAAAAGAATGATTTCAAACATAAGTGGATATCTTAATATTCATTGTAAAAATTTAACAAGAGTTGTAAAGAGAAGAGTTAACTTTGAAAGTGATCCGACAAACCATTTATGGACATTCAGTGGCAGACTCCCGAGGTCTGACATGAAACTTACTGGTGAAGTCAAAACTTTGATTGAAAATTTTTGGCATTGTAATACAAGAGTATCCCCTAATGCCAGAGATGTTCTTAAATTAAGAGTCAGTTCAAAATTTTGTGATCCACATCCAAAAAACCTTTTAGATATGAATCAAATAAAATTGTATAAAAAATTTGTGGATGATAAGGTGTTAACTATTAGTACTAGTTAAAGATCTTTTGAAAAATGTAAACCATGGTATGCAAGGATTAACAAAGAAAGAATCACCTGTTGTTGCAAAAATCATGTTCAAATTCCTTATCATTATGTTATTTTTTGATCTATACATTCTACTATGCATACTAATGAAATTTTGTAGGAGTGTGGTATAAATATACCACCTCAAACTGTAAAGGATTTTATATCAAATTTGCTTTGTAACCCACTGTTGCCCCACTTTTCATCCTGTACCCATGCTGTCAAAGTGGAAGATTTTGATCTCATAGTCCGGTCTAGTCATGTCTCAATATAGGTCTAAGTCTTTCATAAGATAGGCTATTCTTGCTAGGTTTCCCTGTCATTGCCTTTCCTTCTCTAAGCTAGGTGAGTTATTTAAAAGCATCTTTGTATTGGGTAGGTTATAGATCCCAACCCAGCAAGGATAATGTGTTCTTATTGATGATCTTTTTCAAGTAGAAGAATGATTGGGAATCATAATTACCAGGCATTCATAAAAGTCAGAGAAGATTCTACATATGGATGATGCATTAACAGAGCTAGTTTGGGTTATTCAGAGACATTCATTTCATATGGAAATATAAACTTTCAAATATGTAGAGGCTTTGTGCTAGGGACAGGTGATTGTTTTGTTCAGAATATACCCTCTAATGTAGAGGTGGCATCCTAAAAATTGCAGTGAACACATATCACCCAATCATGTTATTTAGAAAAGTGGAACTTCTAGTATCAGAACATTATTTATAGATGACTGTGGTAATAAAAAAAAAAGTCAAATCATTATAGTGCATCCTGCAAACTAATATAAAATAGTCATCATGCATGCTATGTTACTCATTATCGAGCATATGTTGAATGAGATTTAGCACTGAAATGCCTATGATAATTAGAAAACCAGTGATTATTCAATACCAAATTGTATTAAGTTTGAAAGACTGTGCTTAACAATGAGCATAAAACATCTTTTAAAAACAATAACATGGGCAGTATAATATGATTGCATGCTTACAACAGTGGG
This sequence comes from Chamaecyparis obtusa, assembly GCA_027943335.1. Lineage (NCBI taxonomy): Eukaryota > Viridiplantae > Streptophyta > Pinopsida > Cupressales > Cupressaceae > Chamaecyparis > Chamaecyparis obtusa. The sequence goes on along the minus strand of BSBK01003428.1, from coordinate 1,069,716 downwards.
TTCAAAAGAAAATTACAAGGTGTGATGTGCTGCAATGAATGTGCAGTTGGAATAAGTGTTTTTCTAGTTCTTATTTTGCTCTTTCGGATGTGACAAAGAAGAAAATTATGGCAGTCGAATGATCGCATAAACCAAATATGAGTTATGCGATCATGCGAAAAGTAAAAAAGGCAGATTAATGGGCCTTGTTTCTTAGCAGGACCTGAGTTATGACATCGCATTGATGGTTCAAAACATTCAAAGTTTCAATCTGACGATGGTCGGTATTCCGCGATAGAGAAAGTGCCGAAAAAAACTGATGCGACATAGTGAGAACTTCCACATGGCAATGGGACCCACATACACCAAAAATGCAAATGCGACAACATAAGCTAAGCAGGGAAAGATCCTACATCTGACAGAGGGCGTATGTTCACAAAGAATCTTGGAGGTCTATGCGAAGAAGCGATAGCCATTGATCTTCCGATGGTGGGTCCAAAAGCATTTGACTACAGTTATGACTTTTTTGAGATGAAGCCACGTGGTGGTGGGTCCATAGGGTCTATATGCAATGATAAACCAATGGTTGCCGCTATTCATCAAAGCCATGGAAGATTCTTTGACACCCAAGCTGGGGTCCACGTGCACGAATAATAAAGCGGTCGCATGATCGCAAGAATTAAAATAATATCATGCGATCATGCGACAACGTAAGTCATCAAAGATGCTTGGTGGGATGAAGACATGTGGCTTGGTGGGTCTGAGAGGATTTGTTTGCGGTTATAGCATTTCTAAGATGTTTAATCAATGGTTTTCGCTTTGCCGCTATGTTGTGGAAGATTCTTTGTGGCAAAGCGAGATTGTGCCACGTATTGTCAACTACAGTCTAGTGCACATCAAATGGAGAATGACTAAAATATTATTGTTTCAAATTTTATTTAACATGTGCTCTAAGTTACTCATGTACTCAAATTTGACGGGAGGAAAATGGGAGACTTGCTACTCCACTGTTATGGGTTCCGCACCTGTGATTTCTACAAAGAACATTTGAAAGTGATACAATCTGTCATTTGTGGTATCACGAGATGGATTTTTCAACAGTGGATCAGGTTTCTCAGTCATGATCAAGGGAAGAGTAACAGTTCAGATATGTCAAGCATAGTGTCTTATTGAATATTTTCATGGATCTAGGCATGCAACTGTTCATATAGTATCTTCAAGTTCATGTTGATTTGTAGAAGTCTATTCATTTCACCTTCTCGAAGGCAAATCAGAGGAAGAGACAAAGTCATTTTGGCTCATTTTATTGTAACATCAAAACATCTGTCTCCATTCTTTCCAAATTCTAGAATTTGAAACACTTCATATTCTCATGAAGGCCATATGATGTAACCTCTATAAATACTGTTGCAAAAGTAAATACAAAGGTCGGCAAAATTTTGGTGTGAAGCTGATTGTAGAGACAATCAAGTCTAGTACCATCTATTTTATGTCCAACTGTATCTGATGTTATTTCATTGTGTTGAATTGGAAATGATGAATGAACAGAGATTTGTTTTATTGTTTTCAGTTTAGCCAATCAGTAGAATAATCAGAGAGTTATAACTAGTTGTGAAATTGCATTAGTATACTTCATCTGCATTTCATAATTTGCATTTCATAAATCATTTGCATAATTATACTTGCATACTTTGCATCTGCATATTGTTATGTTGTGAGATTCATGAGATTGTGGAAATCATCAATATAACATCTCTGCATTTAACCTTGCCTAAGATTTCACTTGCCTAGGTGAAACTCAGTTTCCTCTGCTGTTCTCTAGTTAAGAACATACCTTGCAGTAGAAATTAGGAGAAAAACATAATTCATTGAATATTTTTCACATAGGGAGTTGTACCTCAATTCAGAGGGAAACTAGATATTCTCAGAAATAGTTTCCCACCTGTTGAGTAAAGTTGTTCTTTGATATAAATTGGGAAAATAAAAGGAGTGTAAGAAGAAGAACAATCTGTTTACCAATAGATTTTTGGTGACTCCACTGGGGAAGGAAAAACTATCGCATGATCAGAAACCATTTGAAAATATACACAGAACTTGAAAGAAGATCAGGGAGTGAGTTACAAATAGCACTAATATAAATAGTCACTCTGGAGCAATCAAGATACTTAAGGAGTGATAGGGAACAAGGTGAAAAGGACCTAACTTTCCAAAATTTAGAAGTAGTTGGATTTCCCTTGTTAGAAGTACCTCATCGGAAAGGTGGACGTCAAGCTAGAAGTAGGCCTTCATCACCACCAAAGGTAGTAAGTACATTTTCTACAACTTGCCAAGTATTGACTTTGCATGGGGTTGTTCCTCTGCAAGTTATCAATTTTCCACAGTATCCTTTGCAAAATCAACCGAATATGGCTACACCTTGGGCAGCTGCTACTGGGCCACTTAATTTCGTTGTCTACCATCCCCTTCCTTCTGGTTCCTGGAAGAATTTACCTAAGTTCATAGGAGATGGGAAGGCTACTACAGATGAGCATATAAAAGCATTCTTTGCAGCTATAAATATTTTAGGAGTTAATCATGAAGATGTTGCAGTCAGATTATTTGTTGAAACTCTTACTAAAGCTACTGTAGATTGGTTTTATCACTTGACTGATGGAGCTATCACAAGTTGGAATGCCATGAGAAGAGTTTTTGAAGACCATTTTAAAACTGCTGAAGATTAGCATGCTTTGTTGGCTCAACTGACATCAGTGAAGAAACTACCTTCTATGAGCATGAGAGATTTTGTTTCCAGTTTCAACAAAATTACTAATAGAATTCCAGCAGCAAGTAGACCTACAGAAGGCAATTTAAAAACATTCTTCATCAGCGCTATGCCTCCTGAGATTAATTTTGAATTGAGAAGATCTAGACCTGCAGATTTGGAGGTGGCCCAGAGAATTGTTGTAGAGTTTGAAGATGACATGATTTCTACAGGAAGGTGGAAGTGTGAAATTTAGAATAGAGTCAGCACAAATGGAACCACTTCATCAGAGGAAATGATTCAAAAGTTATCAAATGAGCTGATTGCTTTGAAAAGACAGCTCCCAAAATTCAATAATCCATACCAAAGGAATTTTTCAGAGCAAGAAAATAAAAATAAACCTTTGCAATTGCCTGGATTGCAACAAAGGTTAGCAATAGAAGCTCCACCTAAAAAAGTGAATGGATGTGTGCTTCATTTGACTACTGATCATGATAGTGAAAGTTGTCCAGATGTGATCAGTAGAATGTAGTTTTTGACTACCAATGAGCCCAATTCTCCCCTGTCCAGTGATGAGACTAAGTCATACTCGAATGGTGATTCCAGAAATTTATTTTTAGAGTATGAATCAGACTCAGAGAAGTAGGGAGAATGTTATGCCACTATGAATGGACACACTTATAATGTTCTCACTAGAGGACAAAAGGAAAAGGCGGTTGCTGATTCAAAAGATGCTCCAGCAAAACAAAGTCAGCCAGCACCTAAAACGTAGGATACTAATCAAGGAGTGAAGACTTTGCAATTCGGTAAGGAGTGCAGTTCCTTTGACTTTATTCAGTTTTGTAAAGATTCTAAAATTTAGATTTTTTCCATTGATTATCTTAAATCACATCCCAATGAATTGAAAAGATTTATCGAGCATTGTAAAGATGAAAATATTGAATTAAATCATGCTACAACTTCTGGATTAGAGGATGAAACATTGACTGCAAATATTTTCAATGAAGTTGAAAATTTTGTCCTAGCCACTTCTTTTGGACAAAAACCAGAACCATTTTATGTTTCTTTGTTCATCAATGGGTGGAAGTTAAGCAATTGTATTATTGATTCTAGAGCTTCAGATAATGTGATGCCTTATACAGTGGCTAAAGCTCTAGGCTTAACACTTACTAAAGCCAATGGTAGATGTTACGCAATGGATGCCAAACAAGTGAGTCTGGTGGGTCAAATCAAAGACATACAGGTTGCATTGGTGGCATATCCAGAAAAGAGAATACTTCTAACCATTCTAGTTGTAGACATTCCTGTTAGTTATGGCCTGTTGTTAAGTAGAAGTTTTTGCAGGGATTTAGGTGGAGAGATTAAATTAGATTGATCTCAAGCAATAATTCCTGTTGGTAACAAAAGAGTGAAATAAGAACCTGAAGAGAAAGCTAAATTCACAGTTCAAAAATCAAACAATCCAAAGGCCCAAATTTTATATCAAGAATTGGAGTTTGGAAATTATATGCTGTATACAGAAAATGTTGTTGTGGAAAATGAATTAGAAAAATCAGAATCTAAAAATTCTGGAAAAGAAACACAAATCTGGACACTAGAATTTGATGGTAGCTGCTCATCATCCGGTTCCGGTGCTGGTATTGTTTTAATTTCTCCAACTGGTGAATTAGAACCTCTAGCATTTAAATTAGAATTTAATAACACCAATAATAGTGCTGAATATGAGGTGTTACTTCTTGGCATCATAGTGGCTAAGGAAAGAGGCATTAAAATTCTAAAAGCTCAAGGTGATGCAGAGCTGGTTGTAAAACAAGTGAGAGGTCAGTATTCAGTGAAAAATCATAAGTTAAAAAATTACCAGAAGAAAGTCTGGGATGAAATAGAAGGATTAGATGCATTCTCTATAAATTATGTCCCTAGAGAAATGAATATGAAAGCGGACTCTCTGGCTGTATCAGCGTCCTTATTATTGCCACATCCAAATTGTAAAGATAAGAAATATCAGATTGAAGTAATTTATAGGCCATCAATACCAGACAATATAGAAGACTGGAAAATTTTTAATGATGATAAAGGTCTGTAGCTATTTTTGGAGAACGTTGAAAGTCTTGATGAGGAAGAAGGAAGTAATTATTTGAATGATTCTACAGAGAAAGATAAACATAAAAATTTAGAGATTATACAATTAAAAAGTAATACAATTCCACCTTATTTTGTGTCTCTAGAAAAGCTCTTTAATCAGCATGATATGTATGTAAAGAAGAAAAGAGCAGAGAAGGGGCCAACTACAGGAGAATTTGAAAATATAAATATTGGGACAGAAATGAATCCCAAAATGATAAATATTGGTAAGTGTTCTATGCTGGAAGAAAAAGAAAAGGAAAAGAAATTATTTCAAGAATACCAAGACATCTTTGCCTAGAGCTATGAAGATTTAAAAAGCTTTATGAATGGAAATTTCAAACACATGATTCCTCTGAAACTAGATGCTGTACCTTTTTAGCAAAAATAGAGATGTTATAATCCAAAGGTAGCAGATGCTATTTACAGGGAGATTGACAAAATGTTGAAAGCTAGAATTATTTACCCAATACATCATTCTACATGGATTGCAAATATTGTGCCGGTAAGAAAGAAAAATGGTGAGATCAGAATATGTGTTGACTTCTAGAATTTAAATCAAGCCTCTTTGAAAGATAATTATGCATTGCCAAACATGGATCATATATTACAAACAGTAGCTGGAGCTGAGATGATGTCTATGCTGGATGGCTTTTTTGGATACAATCAAATTGAAGTGGAAAAGAAAGATCAACACAAAACAGCTTTTACAACTCCTTGGGGTACCTTTGCATATCACAGAATGCCATTTGGTTTAGTTAACGCTGGTGCTACTTTTCAGCAAGGTATGGATGCTTCATTTTCTGATATGAAGAACAAAATAATTGTGGTTTACCTTGATGACTTAACAGTGTTTTCTAAGAAGAGGAAAGATCACATAGATGATTTGGAAAAAGTGCTGCAACGATGTAGGGAGCATGGTATATCTCTAAATCCAAAAAAAACAATTTTCTGTGTAACAGAAGGAAAACTATTGGGCCATATTGTGTCACAGGAAGGAATAAGGATTGACCTGAAACGTGTGAAATCTATTCAAAGATTAAGCTTGCCTTCAAATAAGACTGTTATCAAATCTTTCTTTGGCCAAGTTAATTTTCTTAGAAGATTTGTCCCTGATTTTTCAGAGATTACCAAATGTATTGTGGACATGATGAAATGTAATGTTGTTTTTAAATGGAATGAATAGGGAAAATAAGCTTTCAATGAAATTAAGGAAGCAATTGCTAATGCACTAGTCTTAAGTCATCCGGATTATAAAAAAGATTTCATTATATACTGCTACGCCTCAGAGCATACACTCTCTGCAATTTTGATGCAAGAAAATAAAGAAGAAATTCAGGCGCCAATAGCATTCATGAGTATACCTTTGAAGGAGCATGAATTAAAATACTCTCAATCAGAGAAACATGTGTATGCTGTAGTGAAAGCACTGAAGAATTTCCATTTTTATATTTTGCATTCATATTCTCTGATTTTTGTGCCTGATATTGCTGTGAAAAGTATTCTAACGCAGCAAGATGTTGGCTGCAATAATAGAGGTTCATGGATTGCCAAAACTCAAGAATATGATATTGAAATTAAGCCTGCAAAATTAATCAGAGGAAATGCATTATGTAAAGCCATAGCAGAGAATTTGGAAGAAGAAGAACCGATAGCAAATCAACTGGTTTTAAATGTAAGTCTCCAAGATCCTTGGTTTGAAAATATTGCATACCTTTTCACTTATGGAGAATGTCTGGAAGGATTGAAAGCCAAACTGAGAAGGGATTTAAAATTAAAAGCTGCTAAATATGTGATTTGGGAAGATAAGCTCTACAAGAGATCAATTGATGGCACGTTTTTGAGGTGTGTTGATAAGCAACAATAGGAGCATTTGCTGAAAACTTTTCATGACGAGGCTTGTGGAGGACATTTTTCTTCTTCAGTTACAGCTTTTAAAATTTTGAGGCAATGTTATTACTAGCCTGGTATGTTCAGAGATGCATATCATTGGGTGGCTAAATGTGAAAAGTGCAGAATGTTTTCCGGAAAACCACAGTTAGCAGCACTTCCATTAAAACCAGTTATCATAGATGGTCCATTTCAGCAGTGGGGCCTTGACTTCATAGGTCCAATAAATCCAGCATCTAGTGTAGGGCATTCTTAACTAATTATAGCCACTGATTACTTCATGAAGTGGGTTGAAGCTAAAGCAACCAAGAAGACCACTTCCGAGGTAGTGTGTGAATTCATAAAGGAGAATATTATGGTAAGATTTGGGGTTCCTCATAAATTGGTGATGGATAATGCTGCCTACTTTTCATCTATTGAAATTACTGATTTTTGTTTTGAGTATGGTATCTCAATCAGTCATTCATCTAACTATTTCCCACAAGGAAATGGTCAAGCGGAATCAAGTAATAAAAACTTGATCAATATTGTTAAGAAATTGGTGTTAGACAATCATAAGAATTGGCACAAAAAGATACATGAAGCACTATGGGCTGATAGAGTGACTCCAAAGAGAGCAATTGGGATATCTCCATTTGAGCTAGTGTATGGAGTTGAAGCAAACCTTCCACTACCACTGGAGTTGGCAACATGTAAGTTGAGGACAGTGATAGAGGATGATATTTACAAGGATGGTTTGGAGAAAAGAATCATGTATTTGAGAAAACTAGAAGAAGAAAGAGAAAGAATGGTGGATCATATTAATCAACATCAAATGAAGGTGAAGAACTTGTTTAATAAGAAAGCTAGGCCCCGTAAATTCATGGTTGGAGATCTTGTGTTACTATGGGATAAGAGGAGAGCTCCCAAGGGGATGCACGAAAAGTTTGAAATGTTATGGAAGGGTCCTTATACTATCCACTAGGCATTTGAGAAGAATTCTTTCAAGCTGGTATATCCGGATGGAGAGGTACTTCCCTTGACCTACAATGGTCAAGATCTGAAATTATATCAAATGATCAATTGAAAAAAGGTATCCCCTATTCTGTACTATAGTTTTGTTTTGTTCTAGTGTTTGTTTCCTAGTTTGGTTTTCCCTTTTTCTTTTGTGTGCGTTAGCTGCTTTGCTACTTTGTTTCCCTTGTTTAGTTTTGTTGTGTTGTTTCCCTTTCATTCATGTGCAAAAGTAGAGATTCAAGATTCATTGCTTAAACATGGGAATGTTCAAGTCTCCAGTCGGAGCCAGCTGTTGCCCCACTTTTCATCCTATACCCATGCTGTCAAAGTGGAAGATTTTGATCTCATAGTCTGGTCTGGTCATGTCTCAATCTAGGTCTAAGTCTTTCATAAGATAGGCTATTCTTGCTGGGTTTCCCTATCATTCCCTTTCCTTCTCTAAGCTAGGTGGGTTATTTAAAAACATCTTTGTATTGGGTAGGTTATAGATCCCAACCCGGCAAGGATAATGTGTTCTTATTGATGATCTTTTTCAAGCAGAAGAATGATTGGGAATCATAATTACCAGGCATTCATAAAAGTCAGAGAAGATTCTACATATGGATGATGCATTAACAGAGCTAGTTTGGGTTATTCAGAGATGTTCATTTCATATGGCAATATAAACTTTCAAATATGTAGAGGCTTTGTGCCAGGGACAGGTGATTGTTTTGTTCAGAATATGATGCCAGAACTGGAGGTTCAGAATATACCATCTAATGTAGAGGTGGCATCCTAAAAATTGCAGTGAACACATATCACCCAATCATGTTATTTAGAAAAGTGGAACTTCTAGTATCAGAACATTATTTATAGATGACTGCGGTAATAAAAAAAAAAGTCAAATCATTATAGTGCATCCTGCAAACTAATATAAAATAGTCATCATGCATGTTATGTTGCTCATTATCAAGCATATGTTGAATGAGATTTAGCACTGAAATGCCTATGATAATCAGAAAACCAATTATTATTCAATACCGAATTGTATTAAGTTTGAAAGACTGTGCTTAACAACGAGCATAAAACATCTTTTAAAAACAATAACATGGGCAGTATAATATGATTGCATGCTTACAATAGTGGGTTCAAAAGAAAATTACAAGGTGTGATGTGCCGCAATGAATGTGGAGTTGGAATAAGTGTTTTTCTAGTTCTTATTCTGCTCTTTCGGATGCGACAAGGAAGAAAATTGTGGCTGTCGCATGATCGCATAAACCAAATATGAGTTATGCGATCATGCAAAAAGTAAAAAAGGTAGATTAGTGAGCCCTGTTTCTCAGTGGGACCTAAGTTATGACATCGCATTGACGGTTCAAAACATTCAAAGTTTCAATCCGATGATGGTTAGTATTCCGCGACGGAGAGAGGCCTGAAAAATAACCGATGCGACATAGAGAGAACTTCCACATGGTAGTGAGACCCACATATGCCAATAGCACAAATGTGACAACATAAGCTGAGTAGGGAAAGATCCTACATTTGACGGAGGGCATATGTTCACAAAGAATCTTGGAGGTCTATGCGAAGAAGTGATAGCCATTGATCTTCCGATGGTGGGTCCGAAAGCATTTGACTACAGTTATGACTTTTTTGAGATGAAGCCACATGGTGGTGGGTCCATAGGGTCTATATGAAATGATAAACCAATGGTTGCCACTATTCCTCAAAGCCACGGAAGATTCTTTAACACCCGAGCTAGGGTCCACGTGCACCAATAATAAAGCGGTCGCATGATCGCAAGAATTAAAATAATATCATGTGACAACGTAAGTCATCAAAGATGCTTGGCGGGATGAAGACACGTGGCTTGGTGGGTCCAAGAGGATTTGTTTGCGGTTATAGCATTTCTAAGATGCTTAATCAATGGTTTTTGCTTTGCCGCTATGTTGTGGAAGATTCTTTGTGGCAGAGTGAGATTATGCCACGTGTCGTCAGCTACAATCCAGTGCACATCAAATGGAGAATGACTAAAATATTATTGTTTCAACTTTTATTTAACATGTGCTCTAAGTTACTAATGTACTCAAATTTGACGGGAGGAAAATGGGAGACTTGCTACTCCACTGTTACGGGTTCCACACCTATGATTTCCGCAAAGAACATTTGAAAGTGATACAGTCTATCATTTGCAGTATCATGAGATGGATTTTTCAATAGTGGATCAGGTTTCTCAGTCACGATCAAGGGAAGAGTAACAGTTCAGATATGTCAAGCACAATGTCTTATTGAATATTTTCATGGATCCAGGCATGCAACTGTTCATATAGTATCTTCAAGTTCATGTTGATTTTTAGAAGTCTATTCATTTCACCTTCTCGAAGGCAAATCAGAGGAAGAGACAAAGTCATTTTGGCTCATTTTATTGTAACATCTAAACATCTGTCTCCAGTCTTTCCAAATTCTGGAATTTGAAACACTTCATATTCTCATGAAGGCCATATGATGTAACCTATATAAATACTGTTGCAAAAGTAAATACAAAGGTCGGAAAAATTCTAGTGTGAAGCTGATTGCAGAGACAATCAAGTCTAGTACCATCTATTTTATGTCCAACTGTATCTAATGTTATTTCATTGTGTTGAATTGGAAATGATGAATGAACAGAGATTTGTTTTATTGTTTTCAATTTAGCCAATCAGTAGAATAATTAGAGAGTTATAATTGGTTGTGAAATTGCATTAGTATACTTCATCTGCATTTCATAAATCATTTGCATAATTATACTTGCATACTTTGCATCTGCATATTGTTATGTTGTGAGACTCATGAGATTGTGGAAATCATCAATATAACATCTCTGCATTTAAACCTTGCCTGAGATTTCACTTGCCTGGGTGAAACTCGGTTTCCTCTGCTGTTCTCTGGTTAAGAACATACCTTGTAGTAGAAATTAGGAGAAAAACATAATTCATTGAATATTTTTCACATAGGGAGCTATACCTCAATTCAGAGGGAAACTAGATATTCTCAGAAATAGTTTCCCAACTATTGAGTAAAGTTGTTCTTTGCTATAAATTGGGCAAATAAAAGGAGTGTAAGAAGAAGAACAATCTGTTTACCAACACCCACCTAATGAGAAATTTTATCTTTTGAATGCATGTCTTTCTGGTGTATGTGATGTATGTGGCAATCTTACATTACTAGATGAATGTTTTCATGAAAATATTTCATTTGATTTTGGACAACAATTAGTTGATGTACAAAGATTTAAAACTATTGAGTATCCATTGAAGGATGGAAAAGTTGTAAAACGGTGCGACCTAATAACTGAAAAACTTAGTGTTAATGCTTTTATGAATGAATTCAAGAGTAAGGTCTTACCTAAATATGTGAAACACTCTCACAATTCTAGATGGCTTGATGAAAAGTTTTGTATATGCAAGAATACATTTCCAATTCATAGTATACTTTCAGTTGTTGACTTTGTAGAAAACTACATGCTTGCACCACAAGATGAGATCCACCCACAATATTATAATTCATTGCAAGTAATAATTTTTAGAGAGTACCATTTATATATGAGTGATAATAAGTTACACTCATCGGAGTTTGTCCAGTATTTCTTTAAGACCTTTTATGAAAATTTAAGCGATAGACAAATTTATATAACACAACATCTAATATGGTCAAATAACTGCACAAAACAATTCAAGAAAGCTAGAATGTTCTATTGGTTGAGTAGGACGCATAAGAAAATAAATATCCAACATATCTAGAGTTTTTTTGAGGCTAGACATGGGAAGGGAGAACATGATGGTGTCGATTGATGTGTTAAGAGAGCCCTTTGTAGAGAGAAACTCAAATTTGAGGAAAAATCAAAATGTAAAGATGCATGTGCAATTGTTGAATGGTGTAAAAAAAGTTTGTCTACATGATCAAGTTAGAACTCTACAATTAGATATTTTTTATGGCTAGTTGAAGAGAAGAATATCCTTTCAAAATATGATTGTAATACAATCATCGGATTGGCTAAATGACATTCATTTAGGAGTTCTAATTCTAACACTTGGACTATATGGACTAGGGAGCTTGCATGTTTTTGTCAATTTTGTGTTGCAAGTGAATGGGAAGAATGCGAGAATACAGAATGGGTTGAAGAATGGAAACAAAAATCCTTAACACCTAGTGAGAGACAAGATGAAGATGATATAATAAATGAAGACCTGGATCATGCCTTTGCATCAGAATATTATGATCATGTTTCAGACCTCATACAACCTACTAATTTAATTCAATTTATTGTAAATATTTAAATTATATTAGTTACATGTGTATATCATATAGTTTATGATTATATATTTGAATTATAAACCTTTAAACTTGTTTTATTTGTGCATGTACTTAATTTGTTTTGCAGGACATGTGTATGTTGTTGTTGCACCTGAGGATCTAATGAAGAGCAAACAGAGTATTGGTTAGCTCGATGTGTAGAACCTAAGAAAAAGTTGATATGTCATCAAGTAGGTGATGATGATTCTCAGTATCCAATTGGGTCTGTTGTGGTAGTTGGTACTTGGATATGCAAATACCTAACAAGAAGGAATTGTTTACCAGCTTTTGAAGACTACCAATCAGAAAAGAAGCTTATGCACTATTCCCATTTGATAGTGGCAACAAATATCAAATTGGAAAGATACAAAGGGAGACATGCTAATAAAATATTATGGACACTTTCAATGGAAGAGGATGAGGCAATCATAGATGCATTGCAGAAAAGAGAGGATGCTAATGGTACATTAGGTTGAATAAAATTTATAGATGTAAGTTTTTGTTCAATTTGTCATATTTTTATATGTTTTCTACATGTCTTCTTTGAAGTGTCATAATTTATAATTTAGAGATATAGATTTGAAATTTAAATTAAAATTGACTTTAAATGAACTTGTATAAATTCCAACATTTGAACATTTTTATTTTTATGATGCAGGATGTTTGGAAGAACATAGACATGAACTATTTATGTAGTACAATGCACTCTTGTATTCGTACAATTTTGGATTTGTAATTTAAGTTCACATGAACTCACTTTTATTGATCAAATTTTGTTTTAAATATTTAAGTTAAATTCATAACTTTGTATTCACCTAATTTTGTTCTAAATATTAAACTATGCACATTGGTTAGATTATGTTCACTTAATAGATTATGATACATTTATTTGTGCATTCATAAATTCATTGTTCAAATTAATAGATCTCATTGTTAGATAGATGGTTTTTAATAGTTAATCAAACTCAATAAATTACTTGTAACATCCAAGTCAATATTAATTAATGGTTTTTAATAGTTAATTATCAAAGTCAATATTAAGTTTGTAACATCCATATTGTTCTTGTCAATTACATGTATTAATAGATCTCATTGTTAGATAGATGGTTTTTTTTATAGTTAATCAAAGTGTTCATATTACTTGTAATGTATCTAGATATTGTACTTAGATCAATTACACGTGAATTAATAGATCTCAATGTTAGATAGATGGTTTTTTTAGGATATTGATAAATTTAATTACAATTGATATTAAAAATTATTTCTTTTCCATAAGCTCATATATATAAATATCAACTCATTATTAAGATAAATAACATAACAAGTCCTAAAATAATTTACATGTATAATAATGTACATCATATCAACTCATGATATATACATACAATCACAAAACAAAGTCCTACTCTAAAAATAAGTTCAAGTACAATATATGATAACAATTGGACTAGTATGTAATCCAAGTCCTACTCTAACAACAAGTAAAAATAATATGAACATGTCCAAATAATCATCATCATAATCTAAATAATATGACAACAAGTCATCATAACACAAGTCCAAATAATCATCATCATAATACAAGTCCAAATAGTCATCATAACCTAACTCTACTCATCTAGTGATCTGCAATCCTCTTCACTCCACGTGAAGAGGACTACGATGCATCAACATGCTCTGTCTGGTCCTAAGTACCCTCATCCTACTTTGTTTGGTCTCTAGTACCCTCATCCTCAACTACATGAAAAGTAGATGTAGCCAACTCCTGTAAAAACATTTAAAGTACAAATTTTTAATAATTAGGTGTAAAAGATCTAGATACACAATGGTAATTGAAAAATTACTTTTAATAATTACCTCAAAGGATAGTGTCGATGGATGCATTTGGCTTAATCATGTAGCCATGCCAAGACTCATGGTGGTGTCAACTTGAACAACATATATAAAGCATGAATAAAACTTATATAGTATTGTAGACACCTAAAAATCCTTTAGAAAATAAAGTATTTTTATTTTTTGAAAAATCCCTGATGACATCATCATTTATTAATTAATTAATTAATTTTTATATCATTAAATCCCTTTATCTTAATTAAAAATATTTAATTAAGGAATCCCTCCCAAAAATGTTTAAATATTATTTAAACATTATCTCCTTATTTATTAATTATTTAATTAATAAATTGACCAAAAAATCTAAAAAATAAATTATTTATTTATTTTTTGCCCAAAACTTGGCCAATTTATTTAAGACCACTAACCTCTTCCAGAATCTTCTAAATCTTCTTTAATTTCGATTAAAGGCTAATCCCATCATTTCCTAACCCTAATCCCAACTCAAAATATTTAATTAAGATTAAATATTTAATCTTCATGTTTATTAAATTCATTTTAATAAATATTCTCAAACCTAAACCATGGAACTAAATAAATCTTTATCTATTTCCTAAAATCTATGTTTATCCTAAGGAAGTTCTAGACTCTTCTAGAAAGTCTTATCCTTGTCCCCCTAATCCTAATCCTAATCCTAATCTCCCCCTAACCTTGTCACATTCTCTAACCAAGGTTAGCCAACTCCTAAGCTTAACCCAAAGTCAACAAACTTCTAGAAACTTCTCTTACATGCATTAAATGCATTTAAAGCCTCCTTATCCCTCTTACATGCATTTATGATGTATTTAACAAGCCCCTCACCCCTTTCTTACACCCTTTGACCTTAGGCACATTTCTCAAATTGTGCACATCCCTCCCATCTTTCAACCCAATACCCTTATGACACTTGTCACAAGGAGGTGGCCCTGAACTAGCACAATCCAAGTGCTCCCCTTTGAATGAATCTTGGCCTCTCTTAAGGATTTTGATCCTGGCCACTCATTCCCCCTTAGGAAATTCTATAAATACCCTCATTTCTAAGAGCAATCATCCACTTTTTTATTTTCAAGTAATAGTAATCTTATAATGCCATTTTCATGTTAGATCATAGTTTAAAATCAACTAACTATTAGATTTCATTATTTTCTTCAAGCTTTTTAACACATCATAGCTTAGTAATAATGGGTTAACATAGTTTATTTCATTGTTTTGCATAGCATATCATCCATATCACATCTCTATTTGGTTAATAACAATCTTAGCATAAGCATCATGTAGCTCAAATCTCCATAGCAAGCATCATATTTGAGTTCTTGAAGCTTTAGGGGTAATTTTGGGTGTTCTACCCAATATTGTGTCATTTTTGGGGTTTTCATGAATCTCAATCCATCCTAGTATGGATTAGAATATGTTTCAAGTGCTTAGAGAGCACACCCACATCCCCTAAGCAAGAGCAAATCAAACAGTGCTTGGGTGCACTTGTTTAGGCTCTATCTGAGGTGGCTTAGCTTAGAGTTTCTTTGTTTTGGATTGATTTCATGCTAGATTAAAATCTAAATATTTGTTTGGTTTGAAGCTTTCAAAATAGGTATCCTCAAAAGTCTTGTCTACATTCTGGCCCACCCGGTGGGACCCCTGTCTTGACCATCTACTCCCAAATCAACATTTCGTGGCCATTTTTCTCGTCTTCTTCTCAAAAATTTTGGGTTATCACATTCTATCATAGTACAAATTGCGCATTTGTAGTCTACAATTGCACATTTGTTGAAAAATTTGTAAATCTGTGCATTTATGCTTAAAAACTGCGCATTTGTTAATTAAATTGTGCATATGTCCTGATTTGCTACGCATTTGTCATGATTTGCTGTGCATTTGTCATAATTTGTGCGCATATGTCAAATAGAGTTGTGCATATGTATTTTGTAAAAAAACTTGCATTTTGAAAGCATTTTTGCACAATAGGTGTAGTTGCGTATACATACTCTATTGTTGCGCATATGTGCAAAATTAAAAACTGTGCATCTGTCACCTTTTCCTATGCATCTATGCTCTGTATCTGTGCATTCATTCCAGAGAGTGGTAAACTGATGTTTTTAAAGTTCTTTAAAATTAATTTTTTTCTTGCAGATTCTAAACTCTTGTTCTTTTTGTAGGTACAAAATCAATCTACATCATTCCCAAAAAGTCTTTCAAATTGCTAAAATGAACTTCAATCATGCAAACTAGGACTTTAGAAATGCATTCATGCAAAATTAGGAACATTTCAAAGCTTTGGGTACTTAAAAAGAATCACAAATCTGCATTCTGAAAATCTAAAATCATGTCCTAAAACTTCTGTTGAGTTGAAAACTAACATCTTTCTATGGGCAAATCTTGAATGGTTTTTAAACTTCATGCATCAAAGCTAAATTAGGAACTTGTCTTTTTTTGGAATTAAAAAATCAAAGCAAATGGTCAAAACAAATCTTGAATGAAACTAAAGGAATGAAGCTAAGTCCTAAGAGTCATTGTCAATTTGAAAAACAAACATACTCTTGAATGCACTAAAAGAAACAAAAATCTCTATTCCCTCTTTTGTTTCAATTCAAAGCAAACGCACAATCAAATCTTGAATGCCTTTAAGGATCAAAACAAAGCACTTCAAAGTTCTTAAATCAACACACCAATCTCAATCTTGAGTGCTCAAAGAAAGAACTTGCAATCGCTCAAATCGTTTACTTTTTGGAGAAAGAACAAATCAAACTTTAAACACTTGTGTCTTCAGAAGTTTTCAAAGTTCAAACACACTTAATCAATTTGGGGAAAATGAACAAACTTGCTTGATGTGCATTTAGGAGTTTTTCAATTCTTGCAAAAATCTTGTTAAAGTAAGCAATGTAGAACATTTGGACTCAGACAAGTTCACTTCTCCTACTTTTAGCGAGGCCTATCTAGGGAGAAAAGCACTTCCTCCTCAGAGAATGACCTCAAACTGGTATCCCCCCCGGTCGGTATATAAATAAAGTGAGGTCAAAAAGTACTCACTTATATCTCCTAATCCACAGGCATTTTGTGCCAAATGCAAATGTCTGGGGATGGTAAATATTCCTCCCCTAGTGTTGTTAGCTAGGCTCTTAAGTGAGTCATAGGTGGTTAGCATAACCAGGTATGGAGACTCCACGGAACTATTAAAAACCTAATAAAATAGAGGCTACCATATCTACATCTGAAAGTATCAAAA
Source organism: Chamaecyparis obtusa (assembly GCA_027943335.1). Taxonomy (NCBI): domain Eukaryota; kingdom Viridiplantae; phylum Streptophyta; class Pinopsida; order Cupressales; family Cupressaceae; genus Chamaecyparis; species Chamaecyparis obtusa. The sequence goes on along the minus strand of BSBK01003428.1, from coordinate 1,052,587 downwards.
TCTTTGTGCAAGGACCGATTCCAAGGGGTTTACCGGGTCGCCTCAAGATTACTCACCATTTGTATTCCCTTCTAGGGGGTACCAAGCTGTGGGCAAGTGATTTTGATACTCACCTTCCTTAGGTAGATTTGTTTGAAGTGCTTGATAGTCAATACTCCATGAAAACATTGTTGGAACATACACTTTCAAAGCTTTATCAGAGTCAGTTATCTTGTTTGTATCCTGTAAGGTTGCTTTGTCCCTTGTGGAGATTGCTTTTCCAAAAGTCTTGTTTATCTATCCTTTGCCATCGAAAAACATTGAATCAACCTACCAACTTGGTACTCAAAAAAAATCTTGCAGGAATCAGATATCCAAGAAGCCTTTTTTCTCAAACCAAAACTTATCAAAATTTCCCCGAGTTATGCCCAATTTGTTCAAACATCTGAAAGCTAAGTTACCCAAATCCAAGGATTATCAAAAGAAGAAATTTGTAGAAAGAAACCTTAAGATCCCTCAATCCTCTATCTAAGCAACCCAAGTAGAAGAAAAATATCAAGAAAGACTTGATAATATTGGCTATAACGCAAGAGTCAAACAGTTTGCCTACCAATTCTAAGTGAACCATCGCTATGTCAACCTTGAAAGAGAAGATTAGCTGGATCCAATCACATGTCCATTCTACCTTCAGATCTCAAAATCCTATCTTTTTAGTCCTTCATCCTAGTCTCATCCTAGTTTCATCCCCGCATCATCACCAAACCTTAGTTTCATTCTAGAAACCTTCTTAGTTGCATACACCATTATCTTCCTAGTAGCATCATAGATCATCCATCTCGGTTGCATTTACATCATCCTTTTAGAAAGAGCATTGTTCCATCATCCTTCACCATCTTTCCATCAGCAATCCACAATCAGAATCCCATATCCTTGATCCAAATCCAGCATCCATTATCCAAAATAGAATCCACCATCCTTTGCACCAAATCCAGAGATCCAAATCCACAAGCACTTAGTGTTCAAAACCTTTGAGTTGTTTTCATCCCCTATCCTAAAATCAGAAATCATCCCCTTTTTGATAGAACATCGTCTAAAGGGAATCCAACTTGTCCTTGCACAGCCTCATTATCTTGAGCAAGAGATTGGCTTGTATTGATAAGAATCTAGTTGACTGAAGATCATTAGTCTATCCTAGGTTGGCCAAATCCTATCACTGATCATCCATTGGGAAAAATAGCAGCTCATTTTTGACACTTAGTAATCTTCCACCAGCATCCCACCAATCCTCCACCCAAATCTTGACCCAAATTAGAGCATCCCATCAAGCCTCCATCATCGCCAAAGCTTTTTTACCAATCTGTCACCATCTTCCGTCAAATCTTCCACCATCCTTAATCCAAATCCAAGCATCTCACCAATCTTTGCATTATAGAAATTTCATCATCCTTAGAAATTCCTTAAGCTTGCATCCATCATTCTTTATAGTCTTTAGGAAATATCTTGCATCCATCTAGCATCTGCATCTCCATGCCTGTAGAGACAAGATCTAGATCTGGAAAAAGAAGGAACATGAATCCTTATCCAATCACCGACACATCTGATCCCAACATTTTTACTAGCGCAATGGTATCTTATGATCCCCAAATACAAACTAGAAATGCATGAGATGATCCCAATATCCCCTTAGCTCCTCTAGCAATAGAAACATTTGTGAATCACCCAGAGAATGCACTGGCAGTCAATACACTCATGGCCCAAAACTAGCAAAGCATGTTCACTAACTTTGCACAAGCGCATACTTCCATTCTTCCATATCTCCATCCTCACATTCCCATAAGTACTATCCAAATCCCAACACAAGTATACTCCCCATTCATCCAACCATTCCTTGATCCAACCTTACAAACATCACAAGAAACCTCCACCATTCCCCTTCTTCTATAAGGAAGCTTTGAAAATCCTGTAACACAAGCTATAACACCATCTTCTCTATTCCCTATCATAAGTACTTCATCATCCACCATGACCACCCAAGCCCTTGCACAAATCCAATGCTTGTCACAAAATCAACTCCCACCTCTCACACAAACCTTTACACAAGCAGTTCCACCATCTTCCATAGGCCAAGTAGCACCTTTCACTCTGGGAGGGATGCAATCATCCTTCCCCTTCACTTCACAAGCTTCCACATCCACACCTTTTGTGCCAGGAGGGACGCAATCATCTTTTCCCTTCAATCCCCAAGCTTCAGCATCCACACCATCACTTCAGGGGTCAATGCAATCATTTCCCTCTTTCACCCAGCAAACCTCTACATCATCTACTCTGAGGGTAGCGCAATCATTCCCCTATCAAAATCAGAAAACTTCCACATCACCTTTTTCATGGGGAACACAAGCGTCCTCTTCATTCTCCCCCCAAAAAGCATCTACCCAGGCACAAGCTCAAAAAAATTCCTTCACCAGAGGAATGCCTTCCATAGGTTTTTCCAATCCACCATTCATATCCCAAACTCTCATTACATCTACCTTCCAGGCATTTGTTGTAGCACAATTCCCACCTCACACTGGTTCTTGTTGGGGTCTCACTCAAGAAGACATGAAATCCTTTGGAATACCAACTCACTCTCCTACATCTGTGTTTTCAAACCAACAAGCCACCTTCTCACAAGCAGCACAACAGCAACCATCTCAACCTCCACCAACTTCATCCTTCACAAGCTATCCATTCCCAACACCTAGTGCTTTTCAACAAGTTCCTCCACCTCAGCAGCAAAGTTCCTCCCATTTCACAAGTCATCTTGCCCAACCCCACTTTGCTTCAAGCTTGCCTACATCAATTCCACCCTTAAGCAATGCGGGAATGCACCTGACCTATATCGGTCAACCATAGAGCCAAGTTCAGCAAGGACCATCTTATCAACCAGCTGCATCATTCCACTAGCCACCCCCATAGCAACCATACTTCCAGTCACAGCAACAAACCCCCATCATTCCCTAACAGCAACAAGTTTCCTCCTATCAGTTACAGTAGCAAGTCCCCGTCATCCCACAACACTAGCAAGCAGTCCCGTATCCTCCACTACAATATCCCCCTATGATGCATCAACAATATCCCTAGCAAACATCACTCCAAAATCCACTCCAATCTACCTAACCTACTGGGTCATCTCCATATCCCACTCCATAATACCCACCTCAAATGGGAGTACCCACTCAAACACCAATCAATGCTGAGTGGGAAGCCACGAAGAATGCTCTTAAGGAGCTTCAAACCGGTACCGATAGCAAAACCTACATGTTTGAGGAGGTGTGTCCTTATCCATTTGACCGATCCATTGCCACTATACCTTTCCCCAAGCACTTTGAGACACCTAAATTTGATAAATATCAGGGGAAAGGAGATCCAGTCAACCATATTAAAGAATTCTATATGGCATGCCAAGAAGTTGCTTACAGTGATAACTATCTCTTACGACTATTCCCCAAAAGCTTGGGAGGAACTGTTGTTGAATGTTCTACAAAATACCATGTGGGACTATCACAACCTTTGTTGAACTTTCTGAGAAGTTCATTGCCCACTATGCCCACAATGTTGAGAATGAGTTGACCTTGTTAGATCTCTGTAACTCAAAACAAAAAGAAGGAGAAAGCCTAGCAGAATACTTGCAACGATGGCAGAACCTTACCACCAGGTTATCATACCAGCCACCTGAAAAACATTTGACCAAAATCTTTATTGATAATCTTCATCCTAAGCTATCCCACTTCACGAGGATGAATTGTCTCCAAACCTATCAAGATATCAAGAGCAAGGGGATAGGTATTGAAAAGACCCTCCTAGATGAAGGCACAATCTGGTACTTAAAAAATGATGCCCAAAAACATAGCAATGATAAATCTCATTATTGGAATCATAACAAGAATGTCGTTACTGATGGAGCCACTGATACCAAGCATGTCCAATTTTTCATGGCTAGTCCTCCATCAACTCTTGCATACCAACAACAACAAGCACCTATCTATCAAAAACCTCCTCAAGTCCATCAGCAACCCATGCAACAATATCATTCTCAAAATAATCATCAGAATTATCAGTAGCAAGCCCATCAAGCTTATCAAGGTAATGTAAACAATCAAGTCAATGCTATTAATGTTTCTCCCAAATAACACAAGCCCAGAGCTCAGAACAATCCAAGGAAGACCTTCACACCACTGGGTGAACCTCTGGATGTTATCTTTCACCGAATGGCCAAGGCCAACTTGATCACATTTCCACCAATCCAGCCAGTTGATGATACCACTCCCAAGCCCAATTGGTACAAAGACCATGAATACTGTGATTATCATCGTGTCAAAGGACACACTACTTTGAAGTGTATGAGACTCAAAAACTATATCCAAGATCTCATTGATAAAAAAGAGATTCAAGTAGATACACTCACTCAAGCCTCACCAAATGCCAATTTACAAATCTATTAGAATGTGCTCCCACAACATAATGCTGGGAAGAACCAAGCCAACACCAATCATCCCCAGAATCATGGCAAAGGCAAGCAAGAAGATCACACTACCACCTACATCAATTATGATAAATTTGTTGGATGTATAACCCAAGTTGAGCCCACAGTCAATGCCATCCATGTCAGAGGAGTGGATCGTCAATGTGCTGTTACTACCCACAGAGGCCGGATCACTATTGCTGGTGCCCATCCAAGGCTAGTACACAATGCACACAATGCATAGTATAACCTCATAGAACATCTTGGGAACACACCAGCCCAAATATCCATCTTGGACCTTCTCCACACTTCACCTCTCCATCAGGAGATCCTTGACCGAGCTCTCAAATAAGGACATCTCCCCACAGACATTAACACCACCCAATTTGTGACCCTTCTGGTACATATATCCATAGCCTATGCTTTATGCTTCAAAACATCTGACATGCCAGACATTGCACCTGAACATACTCTCCCTCTCCACATTGTTGTCATGGTTAGAGACTTTTCCATCAAACGGGTCTTAATAGATAATGGCTTTGCCTTGAACTTGTGTACTTTGAAATTCATTCAGTAGATTGGGTTCACATAGGCCGATATAGCACATGAAGTAATCGCTATCAAAGCCTATGACAACTTGGAGCATACCTCTAAAGGTACTATTACTTTTCCTATTTAGCTAGGCCCAGCAACACAAGATACCATTTGCCATGTTGTTGATCTTGACCTACCATTCAATATCCTCCTAGGCCGACCATGGATTCATTCCATCAAGGCTGTACCATCTACATACCATCGGTGCATCAAATTTCCACATCCATGCACTGAGGTTACCATCCATGCTAATCCCCAACCCTTCACATACTATTGTGCAATGGAAGCATCATTCCCTCACTCCACTCATTATCCTGGAACTGACATTGGTACTTCTATTGCCAGCTCATCCTGATCCCATTGCAATCCAAAAACCATTCTCACCTCCACCCTCTCTTCCATCAAGATCAATAACCAGGGCTGTGGTGAATACAACCTACATGATGCATTTGTCGTAGGGGCCCTCCCACTTGATCCACATACTCAAGGGTGCCCAAATCACCAAAGAAAGCCCATTGAAGAGCATCATGAAATCAAGAGAATGGGACCTATGACTTTTGAATCCCATGGCACATTAAACAGTCAAGAAATGGATCCTGACATCAATAGGTGGTTGTACAAAGATCCCCCACCACCTGACACTCAACTCCTTGGCTACTTCAAAGATAAATACCCACAATCACATAAGTACACTACTAAGCAATGGAACTACCAAGGTGGTGGTCTAGGACCACAAGAAGGCAGAAGTAAAGACCTAATTATAGCATCCAAAAACCCACAACATCAGGGTCTTGGCTTTAATACCCCTCGCCTGCATATACACGGGCCCAATACCACAACTAGGGGCACCAACATGACTAGTGTTCCCCTCTTAAATAGCCAAGATAACCTTGTAGAGATCGCAGACATCCCTGAAGAGAAAGAAATCAAATCCTATGATGATATCTTTGACGATGACACCCTCCTGGGGACTTCTATCCTCCAACAACTTGCCATCAATCTCATAGAACTTCCCCTCATTCACCCTCAACTCATAGATTGGGACCAACCAAGCATTGCACACATCGATGAGTTCCAGAGCATGGAAGCACTCCTAGAGTTCATGGGGGCATCAGGCCCACAATCAGTTCACAATTTAGAGTTAAATCACATCTATAAGCTTGATCCAGAAGGATACTTTGGGGAGGAGGCAAGTTTTAGCTGCAAAAGTGAAATAGAAAAAGTAAAACATGAGTCGTTATGTGAAAACCCTTCTGGGGCACATTCTAATTCCAAAATAGTAAAAATAAAGAGCGTATCTTCTAGTGAAAACTTGGCAATTCAAGCACTAGAAGATGAAGACTTGCCTCTTCCTCCCATCCATGATTACAGACCTGAGCAGTCACCTATCATCATAGAAGAAATCGAGCCAGTCAACTTGGGTACAAAGGAATGTCTGAGAATCACCTACATTGTGGCCAACCTGACAGAGGGTGAAGAAATGGATTTCATTGCACTCCTTAGAGAATCAATTATAAATTTTGCATGGTCATATGCACACATGCCTGGGCTTGATCCTAATCTTGTCATCCATCATCTAGCAGTGGATCCTAACGTCAAGCCAGTAAAGAAGAAGCTGAGGAAAATGCATCCAAAAGTCACCTTATTAGTCAAAGCAGAGCTTGAGAAACTCCTCCAAGCCAAGATTATCAGAGCTATAGATTAATCTAATTGGATCTCTAACATGGTGCCTATCACAAAGCCTTCAGGTGACATCAGAATATGCATAGATTTCAGGGACCTGAACAATGCATGTCCTAAGGATGATTTCCCACTACCAAATATAGACATGATTGTAGATCTTACAGTGGGTCATGAAATGTTGTCACTAATGGATGGCTTTTTAGGCTACAATCAGATTCATATAGCAGAAGCAGATCAACATAAAATAGCATTCACAACTCTATGGGGTACCTTCTGCTACAACATGATGCCATTTGGGCTAAAGAATGTAGGAGCCACATATGAAAGAGTGATGATAGCAATCTTCCATGACATGATCCACAAGATTCTAGAAGACTATGTGGATGATATTCTTGCAAAATCAAAGACACACCATGAACACCTTGACATTATTGAGAGTGTGTTTGATCGCCTACAGCATTATGGGTTAAGGCTCAATCCAAAGAAATGTGTCTTTGGTGTTACATCTGGAAAGCTCCTAGGTTTCATAGTATCATGACGAGGCATAAAGATTGACCCTAAAAAGGTCAAAGCAATAACAAAGATGCCTCCACCAAGAACACTCAAATAGCTCAGAAGCCTATAGGGAAAACTTCAATCAGTGTGTCGGTTCATTTCTCAACTAGCAGACAAGTGCCAACCTTTTACACATCTCTTATGCAAAGACACAAGCTTCAAATGGGATCCCATATGTTAGAGAAGCTTTGATAAGCTCAAGGAGTATCTAGCCAATTCTCCAATCCTAATACCACCAATTCCAGGATGCCCTCTCATAATCTACATCTCAGAAACCACTACAGCACTGGGGGCACTCCTAGCTCAGCATGATGATGAAAACAAAGAGAGATCCATCTACTACATTAGTCAAACTCTTATCGGCTATGAGCTTAATTACTCACCCATGGAAAAAGCATGCCTTGCAGTGGTTTTTTCCACTCAAAAGCTTAGACATTACATGCTCAGTCACATAATCAAGCTCATTTCAAAGGTGGACCCCCTCAAATATCTACTATCAAGGACAACTCTCATAGGCCGTATGGAAAAATGGATCATGTTACTCAGTGAGTTTGACCTCCAGTACATAGATCAGAAAACAATCAAGGGGCAAGTCATTGCCGATCAGCTAGCAGAGGCACCATTGGTGGATGCTTATCCACTAATCATGGAATTTCCTAATGAACACTTATGTATGATCAAAGAGCAGCCCATGTGGAAACTATACTTTGATGGCTCCTACACATCACATGGATCAAGGGCAGGAATCCTATTCATCACACCTCAAGGTGACTACATTCCAAAATCATTCAAGTTAGGATTCTCATGTACCAACAACATTATAGAATATGAGGCACTCATCTCAGGTCTCAAAACAACCATTTAGTGGAATATCATAGAACTGCAAGTGTTTGGAGATTCACAGCTGATTATCAAGCAAGTCCTAGATGAATATCAGACAAAGGATGACAAGCTTCTCCCTTACAAAGAACTCGTGGATAGACTGAAAGAGCATTTCCTGAATCTATAATTCACACAAATACCAAGACTTTAGAACAAAGCGGCTGACACAATGGAAACCATTGGATCCTTGTTAGAAATCCCACGCAACACATCATAGTATGAATTCCTAGTTGAGCAGCTACATACACCAGCTTATGAGAATGCCGATGTAGAAATGGTGTGTGTCTTGGTTGGTCCCCAATCCCCATGGTACCATGACATCCATGCATATCTAAAGAATGGTATCATATCTCCCCATCTCACCAATAACCAATGTCAAAACTTTATTCGTAGAGCTTCCCGCTACACTCTTGTAGCCAACACCCTTTATCATCGAGGGTATCACAATATCCTCTCTAGGTGTTTAGATTCAAATGATGCCATCCTGGCTTTACAAGAGGTGCACGCTGGAATTTGTGGTGCCCACATGAGTGGCATGGTTCTAGCTAAGAAATTGCTTCGAGTTGGGTATTATTGGCCAACCATGGAACATGATGCTTGTGAGTTTGTTGGAAAATGTTTACCATGTCAGCAGCATGCAAATTTGATTCATGCACCAGCACAAGACTTGCAGCCCATTGCGCCACCTTGGCCATTTTCATGTTGGGGCTTTGACCTTGTCAGCTTAATCACTCCCCTTTCCTCAAATGTACACAAGTACATAATAACTACCACAAAGTACTTCACCAAATGGGTTGAAGTGATTCTTCTCACCCTAACCACTGGCATCCAAATATCTAAGTTCATCCTTTACCACATCATTTGTCACTTTGGCATACCATCTACCATCTTCACAAACCATGGCACACCTTTTGAAAACTAGCATGTGGATGATCTATGTGCTAGAATCCACAGCCATCACCATTTCTCCAGTCCATATTTCCCTCAAGGAAATGGCTAGGATGAGGCCACCAAAAAAACTATCTTGAAAATCCTCAAGAAGGTTGTCAATGATTCTAGTTATGACTGGCACCTCCAAATCAATTTCGCCCTTTGAGCCTACCGTACTTCTTATCGCACTCCCATAGGCACCACCCCTTATTCCCTTGTATATGGTGCCAAAGTCATTCTGCCGATCGAGGTTGAGCTCCCATCATTGTGAGTCTCCATGAAGAACTACACCACTGATGAAGACTATCATGTGGCCCATCTCACACAACTAGACCTGTTAGATGAAAAGAGAAAATAAGCCTATGATCACCTGGTTGCATACCAGAATCAACTCAAAAGGAGTTATAACAAGAAGGTACATCCTAGACAGTTCCAAGTCAGTGACATGGTCCTTAAAGAAAATTATAAAGTCCAAGGAAATTGAGAAAAGAAAGGCAAGTTTGAGCCTACTTGGTTGGGCCCCTATGTTGTCACAGCATGCTTCGGCTCTAGAGCTTATCAGTTATCTACACCAGAAGGTGAGCCTTTGAATGATCCAATCAACATCATACATCTAAAGAGGTTCTATGCCTGAACCAAATCTTACATATTCAGAAAATCCATAAAAATTGGAAAAAGCAGAAAAAAACAAAATAAAATAAAATAAAACAAAGCAAAAGAAAAGCAAAAAAGAAAAGAAAATAATCATCCAATGGTGAAAACTTGGCAATTCAAGCACCTTGGACAAATATGTCAGTGAAAACCTGGCAAACAAGTGTCATACATAGTGGACCGAGTCATTATCTATCAAACTCCCATCCCCCCCATCCCACTATCTCAGTCCTTTTTCTACCATCCCCATCCCCATCCACCATCCCCCAGCATTCCTCTTTTTCATAATCCTCAAGAAAATCTGCAATCCCACCTGCACATATCTTGTACCCTATCTTGTACCATATCTTGTATAGTGAGATCTTCCTATCCCCAATCCTGAGCTTCTGTCCATATCCATTGTATATCTTTTCCCGTCCATTGTACATATCCTCGTGTCTTGTTGTACATAGTCCTTGTCAGTCCTGCCGCTGCATTTGATCAGAACACTTTGTCCTACCCAGCATTGTACTTCAGCAACATCACTTGTTGACTATTCTTGATCCCAGTGATTATTCTTTGACTTCATCATTTTCCCAGCAACCAACAACACTCTTTCTCTCATCCCTCAGCGGGTCCTTGAGGATGTATCCTTCCTCCTATCAGACCTAATCTTTCACCAAGCACACCAGGTCCGTGTCGATGCATCCTTCCACATGTTTAGACCAATCTTCTCACCATCAATCAATCAGTCACATCAAATCTCTCTCCTTGGCAAAGGATGTCTTTTTGGAGTTCTCATTTTGGTCTTGGATTTTGTCCTTTGGATCTTGTTAATCTTTTATGGTTTCTCATTGTTCTCTACTCAAAGTTGCCACGATCCTTTATATCATGGTGTGCTATGAATGAGGATAATCTAGGGGAAGGTCTTTTGATCTTTTGCTTCTACCTGTGGGTCAGTCGTGTGTTTGTGGTTTCTCCAGCATCGTTTCTACCATGCCTCCTTCTCGGGATCATTTGTGATGCTGGGGCAACCTTGTGTGTCTTTTTAGCATCAGTCCTATGCAATGTTGGTGACAAGGCCTCGTGATCCCCGTATCCTTGGTAGGTCTCTAACATTGCTATATTAAACTAGGTTGTGCTCTCCATATTTGCACTTGGAGCTTCCCCAAATCCCCTACATCTTGCATCATATAGATTAATCTTGCATCCTCATATAGCTGCATCCTGCATTTTGCATTTCATCTCATCTTGCATCCACCCATCTTTTCTCTTGGAAGCTTGGTTATTTAACTCCCCTTCTTCCTTGGTCATTCCTTCTTTGTTTCCTTTCAAGAAAATTCCACAACGTTTACTCCTTGTGTTGTTTTCTCGAGGGGGCACAACCCATCATTCCTTTAAATTCTAGCCTTGGGCATCTTATTTTCTTGTCTTTGACGCCATGCCACTTGCGGCATCACATCAAAGAGGGGAAAAATGTAGACACTTAAAAATCCTTTAGAAAATAAAGTATTTTTATTTTCTTAAAAATCCCTGATGACATCATCATTTATTAATTAATTAATTATTTAATTAATTAATTTATTTTTATATCATTAAATCCCTTTATCTTAATTAAAAATATTTAATTAAGGAATCCCTCCCAGAAATGTTTAAATCTTATTTAAACATTATCTCCTTATTTATTCATTATTTAATTAATAAATTGACCAAAAAATCTAAAAAATAAATTATTTATTTATTTTTTGCCCAAAACTTGGCCAATTTCCTTAAGACCACTAACCTCTTCCAGAATCTTCTAAATCTTCTTTAATTTCAATTAAAGGCTAATCCCATCATTTCCTAACCCTAATCCCAACTCAAAATATTTAATTAAGATTAAATATTTAATCCTCATGTTTATTAAATTCATTTTAATAAATATTCTCAAACCTAAACCATGGAAATAAATAAATCTTTATCTATTTCCTAAAATCTATGTTTATCCTAAAGAAGTTCTAGACTCTTCTAGAAAGTCTTATCCTTGTCCCCCTAATCCTAATCCTAATCCTAATCCCCCCCCTAACCTTGTCACATTCCCTAACCAAGGTTAGCCAACTCCTAAGCTTAACCCAAAGTCAACAAACTTCTAGAAACTTCTCTTACATGCATTAAATGCATTTAAAGCCTCCTTATCCCTCTTACATGCATTTATGATGCATTTAAGAAGCCCCTCACCCCTTTCTTACACCCTTTGACCTTAGGTACATTTTCCAAATTGTGCATATCCCTTCCATTTTTCAACCCAATGCCCTTATGACACTTGTCAAAAGGAGGTGGCCCTGAACTAGCACAATCCATGTACTCCCCTTTGAATGAATCTTGGCCTCTCTTAAGGATTTTGATCCTGGCCACTCATTCCCCCTTAGAAAATTCTATAAATATGCTCATTTCCAAGAGCAATCATCCACCTTTTTATTTTCAAGTAATAGTAATCTTATAATGCCATTTTCATGTTAGATCATAGTTTAAAATCAACTAACTATTAGATTTCATTGTTTTCTTCAAGCTTTTTAACACATCATAGCTTAGTAATAATGGGTTAACATAGTTTATTTCATTATTTTGCATATCATATCATCCATATCACATCTCTATTTAGTTAATAACAATCTTAGCATAAGCATCATGTAGCTCAAATCTCCATAGCAAGCATCATATTTGAGTTCTTGAAGCCTTAGGGGAAATTTTAGGTGTTCTACCCAATATTGTGCCATTTTTGGAGTTTTCATGAATCTCAATCCATCCTAGTATGCATTAGAATATGCTCCAAGTTCTTAGAGAGCACACCCACATCCCCTAAGCAAGAGCAAATCAAACAGTGCTTGGGTGCACCTGTTTAGGCTCTATCTGAGGTGGCTTAGCTTAGAGTTTCTTTGTTTTGGATTGATTTCATGCTAGATTAAAATCTAAATATTTGTTTGGTTTGAAGCTTTCAAAATAGGTATCCTCAAAAGCCTTGTCTACAAGTACATATATACATAAATTATAAAGTATATATAACTTGACTATACATTTATGTAATAAAAACATGTACATTACCTATGTGTGACACATAGCTAATGTCACCAATGAGTCAAGACATAAATGTGATTGCATGACATGAGACAATCCAAAAGGCTACAATTGCAAAAAAATAAGTGCGAATCAAAGTTGTACATAAATTAGTAAGATATAAACACTTAAAATTAATAAATGAAAAACATACTACAAGTATATGCGGTTGACTCTCGGTGACTAGTGTGGTAGAGAATGAAGGACTGACAATCTCAGTGGTACATGAGAGACCCTACCAAATCACAAAAATATGTCAAACACATTATGAATTAAAGTTTATTTTTTTTAAAGTTTAAATGTATTAAGATCAAAGTGCATACTGTGAATGGAGCACCGACATGTCGAGGTCTCGATGTCATATGATGATGGATAATGAATGATGGAGGGTCAACCCTCCTCTGTTCACTAAAAAATCCACATGTTATGGCTCATATTTGTATAAATAAGAAATTTAATATTGCACTATATAAATTATAATTAAATTTACCTATGCGGGATCATCATCATCTGCATTGAGTAAATCAACATATGATGAGATATAATCTCTGGCATCACCATGTGCACCATCATCATCATCGACATATCCACCATGTGTGCCACCATCATCATCACCATATCCACCATGTGTAGCATGGGCAACATCAAGATCAAACTGGGGACCCCTACATATACCCCCAAAACTCATGCAAATATGTGCTATGCTGGGGGAAGCCCTCGCTTGGGTCAAGTGTTGTAACAAATTGACTGTAAGGGCACTCAAAGAACCAAGAGATGACTACACTGCTTGATGATGGACAGGTGTAGGAACTACAGGAGATGGAAGAGGAACAAGGGGATCATTATGCACATGATTTCTAGTTTTGTCACTCAATTTGGCCCCTGGCCTATCCCGTGGCATGCCCGACCAACCCCCTGGAATGCTCTCATGTCAAAATAATTAGCTTTCCTACCCAATTCAAATTCAGCCAATAATTTCTTCAAAAATAAAGTGGGACCTCATGATTAGTGTGTGGGGGATGGTCAAATACCATCCACCACCACTCCCAAAAATGCTTTGCTATGCCAGGGTGTCTACACCATCTAATCAAAATACATGGCTTCTTGCCAAGTATCTGCTCACCCATTGTAGGGTTCAAAAAATAGTGTGCCAAATTAGTTTTTGTAATTTTTAATTTATTAACCTCTTTATAAGAGAGGTCGTCAACATAATATACATGGATACTCTCCCTCCATGACTCAAAACTATCAATCTCATAGTCTAATGTGTACGAAATCTACTATGCCTTGTATTCTATCTGCAAGGTGTAGTAAATGGGCAGATGGATAGGGATCATTCCTAATAATATTTATATTTGTCATGATTTCCTCTACATTTCTCCTAATATTATCTCTTAACTCTCTAGGTAGAGGTGGAGGTGGAGGTGGAGGAGGTGGTGGTGGTAGTGGTGCATGCTGCCCTATAAGCTCATCAATGTGAAAATCATCCATATTGACAATTTGTGTACATATAAAAACATGATAATTTACAATTAACATACTATAAATTAAATTTTACATTACAACTTGAATGAATTAAATAATTAAAACTTAAGAGAGAGAGAGAGAGAGAGAGAGAGAGAGATGTTTTTTTTAAATAATATACACCTACTTAGTTGAAAAAAGATTCCAAGGTTTTTGATGTTTTTAAAACTCTATGTTTTGAAAGGTTTTGATTCAAGGAACATGTTTTAACATTTTTTAGAGGGAGAGAGAAGAGAAAGAGAGAGAATAGAGAAAGAGGAGAGAGAAAGAGGAGAGAGAGAGAGAGAGAGAGAGAAAGGAGAGAGAAAGAGGAGAGAGGTGGAGAGAGTGGTGCAGGGAACCTAAGGCCACTTCAAGATGATCTTTTGTTTTATTTGTGTTTTGGTTCATTTTGGTTGTAATAAGGAAGGATTGGTCTTTAGGATCCATCTTTACATTAGTCTTGATCCATTTGTATGGTCAAGGGCTCCTAAGGCATGCCTATGAGCCTAGGAGACCCTTAGTCCATGTGGATCCTAGTTGGCTTAAGAATTGCTAACTTAGTTTTTGGAGTGTTTTAGTTTATTTTCCTTTAGTTTTAGGGATTTTGAGGGATCTAGAACTTAGATCAACCTCTTAGATCTCTTAGGAATTTTTTGATTGAGTTTTAAGACATTTTTGAAAAGTTGCATCCAAAGTTGCAAAATTGTTGTCAAGCAACTTTGAAAAGTTGCTCGAGGAGGTTATGAGTTAGTTCCAATGGTCATCTCTATGGTGAGACCAATTGGACACCTTTTTTGGTGATATTTAACCAATGTACGACCTCAACAAGAGGTTAGATCCATATGGCATATTACTGGTGCAAGAAATTCAATAAAATTCAATCAATTTCAGTGGTAACAGGTTGTGTACGGGCATGTACAGAGTGTTGAATGTGATGAGATTTGATACTTTGTAAATCTTGTGTATTCAATCACTAATTACACTGGTTTGGTCTTTTGATAAGTTTCTCATTCAAAGTTATTAGACTGTGTGTGTGTACAGGCAGGGTTTGGAGGGTTTGACAGGTCTATCCTACTAAAATGGTTCAAACTTGCACTCCCACAGGTGGAATCTCATGAAACCTAGAGGAATGCAAGTTGAATGTATTATATACATGATTCCAAAATAAAATCACTAGAATTGACCGGCAAGTTAGATTGGCACCAAGCCCTAGAATTAACATCTCTATGTGTTTAGTCAGGATATTTGGAGTTAGGGTGCATAGAAGGATGATCTCAATGAGTTTAAGGTTTGAAGAGTTGTTTTGTGTCGAAAATAAGAAGGAGAAGAATCCCAAGCACTTGAGTCGGTCCTATTAACCCATTTCCTATCATCCTTAGTAAAATCCAAGCCTAAAGTGATCAATTAGGCCTATGACCTAAAGGTGGTTAGGTAGTACAGGAGTAGAATCAAGTCAGGGTGTTTTGGGGATTGAAGTAACACTAAAAAGTGTATCCAAAACTGGTTTTATATTTTTAAGGTTCATTTGGGATCAAGAACTGTGTGCCTGAAAGTGGTTAAGAAGACTTACAAGGATTTGTAGGCCAAATTGAGATCAGAGCTTTGTATGATTGGGAGAAAGGTTTTAGTGGTTGATTCTCCATATTTGGACCTCAAATAGGAGATCCCAATCATTATTTTGACTAAAGAACTGGACTGGTGAAGAGTTCCATCATTGGGGTCAAATTAGGAACAAATTCCTTAAGTCTGGAAAAGGATAAGTTGTGAGAACTTGACAAGGGAAGTTAGAGACCTTGGAATGTGTTTAGGAGTTTACTATTCGCTGATTCTCATCCTTAATAAAAGGCTTGAGAAGGTTAGAAGAATCTAAAATCAAGAAGATAGAAGTTAGTGGGTAAGTGGCCTACATGAACACTACCGCTAACACCTCTACATCAAGTGGTATTAGAGACAATAAGACTTTGTTTGGGAGAAATTAAGAAGGCAAGATGGAAGATGGAGATGATATCTCTATGAGGATAACTAATGTAGAGTTTTCTAAGATAGTTAAGGAACAAATGGCAGAGAGTAGGGCTGTCAAAGAAGAGTATAGAGAAATGAAGAGGGAGTTAGATAAATTGAAAGGCCAAGTGAGAAGAGGGGAGAATGAGGAAGAAGAGGAAGAAGAACAAGATCAGTCTGGTCAAGACAATCTACCAGAGGATCAAAGGGAAATGCTTGCAGCCCTAGAAAGAGTGGTAAATAAAGATAAAAATGATCTACCTATGTTCCATGGTAAATTGGAACCAGAGGAGTGCATGGATTGGCTAGAAGCCTTAGAAAATTATTTTGAATGTGATGGAGTGCCCCCTAGTCAAAAGGTGAAGATAGCTAAGTCTAAGTTGAAGGGACCAATCCTTAGTTGGTGGAACTTTCTTCAAAATGAGAGACTAGAAGAAGGAAAGTCTATCATCTCTACTTGGACCAGAATAAAGGCTGAATTGAAAACACAATTTGTACTTGAAGATTATGAAGTGACTCTTCATAAGAAACTTTAAAATCTGAAACAAAGAGAACTTGATGTGAGTGCCTACACTCAATACTTTCACAATCTTTCTCTAAAAGCCAAGGTGTATGAAATAGAGAAACAAAAGTTAGCAAGATATATAAATGGGTTAAAGTATAGCATTTAGGATGAATTAAATTTGGTCACATTGGAATCAATCCACAAGTGTTTCCAACTATCCCTCAAGATTGAGGAGAAACAAAACAAGAAAGGGGAACAAAGTAGAGGAAGAGGAAACTCATTCAGAGGTAGAGGCAGGTTTAATGGTAGAGGGACTTTCCCTAGAAGTCAAGGAGAAGCCAACAATCAGGGTACTAATCATGATAGCAGTGGCATATGTTCATTCAAAGGAAGAGGACCAAATAATGGTAGGGGCAGCTTAAGAGGAAGAGGCCCTAGTTTCTTCATAGGAAGGTGCTTCTCATGAAATCAAGTTGGCCACAAATCTTTCAGATGTCTTGACAAGAATGGAAGCAACAACCAAGGAGATAGGAGAGTGTAGTTGGCTCATGAAGAGGAGGATTGCCAAAGAACTTCATCTTACCATACCACCTCATCTAAGCATGCTAACCTTGATAAGGGAGAGACTCTCATGTTCAATAGGTCACTATTAGTACCAATCAACAAGGAGCCAACCCAAAGGAAATCTCTCTTCTGGACCACATGCAAGGTGAAGGGTAAAGTATGCAAGGAAATTGTTGACTTTGGTTCTACTAAAAATTTGGTTTTCTTAGAGATGGTTACTAAACTTGGTCTGAAAATAATTCCACATCCTAACCCCTATAAGGTGTATTGGTTACATAAGGACCAACAAACCATCATCAATGAACAATGTCTAGTAGATTTCCAAATAGGAGAGTATAGAGATAAGGTCATGTGTGAAGTTGTTGAGATGGATGCTTTACATCTTCTTCTAGGAAGACCTTGGCAATATGACACTGATGCCCAACATGATGGGAAAACCAATGTGTTCACTATAACTAAAGATGGAGCATCTATAACTATGACTCCTTTACCTGATGTTCCTAATGAGTCAGCCTTGTCTAGTGGTGTTATGTTGGTCAAAGAGAAAGAGTTCTTGAAGGTTCTTAAAGAGGACAATGTACCATGTCTGTTGTTGTCATTAGACCTAAAGAGATTCATCATGAAGGTAGGGGGTTGAACCTAGGAGTTAAAGAAAGTACTTTTCCAAAAGTAGTGGCAAATTTTCTTGATAAAAATAGTTGGGTTGTGGCTGATAGTTCTAATGATTATCTTCCACCTAAGAGGAAGATTACTCATTGGATTGATCTAATCCCATGGGCTACCTTTCCAAACAAAGCATCCTATAAACTTACTCTAGAGAAAAATGCTAAGGTAGCAAGATAAATTCAAGGATTGTTAGAGAAGGGTTACATAAGAAAGAGTATTAGACCATGTGTTGTACCTACATTCCTTGCCCCTAAAAAGGAAGGTACTTGGAGGTTATGCACTAATTCTAGAGCCATCAATAGAATCAAAATCCGATACCGGTACCCAATGCCTAGAATAGAAGATCTCATGGATTGCTTAGGTGGGGCAAAGTTTTATTCAAAGATTGACCTCAAGAGTGGCTACCATGAAATTAGGATCAGAGAGGGGGATAAGTGCAAGACAAGATTCAAAACTAGAGAGAGAGAGAGAGAGAGAGAGAGAGAGAGTCCTAAATAAATTAAAAAATTTAACATATAAGTTATTTATATTTTATAGGCTACAAAAATAATCAAGAGAAATGTTTAAATGTTTTTTTTAAGAATGTACACCTACTTAGTTGAAAAAAAGATTCCAAGGTTTTTGATGTTTTTAAAACTCTATGATTCGAAAGGTCTTGATTCAAGGAACATGTGTTAACATTTTTTAGAGAGAGATAGGAGAGAGGGAGAGAAGAAAGAAAGAGGAGAGAGAGAGAGAGAGAGAGAGAGATGTTAGAATAACTGAGAGGGGGGGTGAACCAGTTATCCAGTGTCCCAAATCAAAATGTATAATCCAAAACAAAGTCTTCAACTTCTGCTACTCGGTAAACATAAAATACTTTCACTGTCTGTGCTTTTACCGATTGTCAGTCTAAAACTTATAGTAGTTACCGATCAAATCTAATATGTAATATGCAAAGTATGATAACAAGAAAATATCACAATCAACACATAACACAAGAGATTTAACGTGGAAGCTCTATGAATGGAAAAACCACCTGGAACTGGCAACCCAAAAATGTTCACTCTTTTGAAGTGAGGTCGGTGAAGACCCAACCCTGTTAAAGGTTTACAAACACATTGTTAGGTGTGACCTTGTTAGAGGATTTTAGACTAGAAGTTATCATCCAACTAGCAGTCACTCTAGGGTTGACAGGATAACAATGTTCACTCTATGAATGAAACATCAAAAGACTTTCTTAGTCCACTTGGTTAAGAGATTTGACTATGTACAATGGTTAAATATGTAATAGTAGATGATTTTCCTTGAAAAAACTTCAATTGCAGTTTACAGATCAATGTTTAGCTCATTCAAATCTTTCTGGTCAATATATCACTTCAGATTCAATCTTATATCAACTTACTATCCATTGGTAATTACTCTTTGTAGCTCGGTAATTGTTCTACAGCTCGGTTCTTATTAACTAGTACGATCAGAATGCATGAAAACTCCTTCATGCGATAATTCTGCAGTATCTTCTTCTTCAGGCATCTTTCAATAATGAAACCGATGTCTCTTATATAGATGAGTAAATCATTTTCTTTTCCTCCATCAGATTTTGCCACTTAATCTTATTTATTGATTTTTCCACTCTAACCTTCTTCAACTAATGTGTCTGTAACAAGTTTCAATCTACTCCATTAGATCCTTCTTGAATTATGTTAGTCGTCGATGTTCATAACAAACCTTATCTGTTACCTTGATTTCATACATTTTCTAGCTCATCAATTTTAATGGCTAAACTGATCATTTAATTCCTTTCTATTCTCCTTGGTTAACAAAGAAATGCGTCAATGAACATAAGCTTGGTTAACACTGCACTCAGTATACACTATACTTCATCGGTGTATACTGGAATGCTTTATTTACCGACAACACTGCTTTGTGTCTTTTAGCTCTATTCTTCATCATAGATGAATGCAACATAATAAAGTTGATATCATCAAGTCATAGACTCATCAACAAGTTACTCAGTGTATTCCTTATCCTGATCTGACATATACATCTTCCTCATGTAGATATTTTTGTTCTTCATCTCTTTCACCTTTCTTCAAATGTGTCGGTATAGTAACTTACAAGATAAGTACTATCAAGCTAGTTGACATCAATGATAACATAATACTAATTTAATCATCTTGCATATCTAACCAGTAACTCCTCAGTAATCTTAAATTACAAATTCTTCATTTAGTGTTCTAAATCAGTTGTAGTTCATCAATCTCTCCCTTTGGCATTGATGGCAATGCAAGTAATATGAAGTGTATGATACACCTACCAAACATGTATTCTACAACTCTATGATCAAATGTTGTGTAAGCTCTCCCTAGCTTAATATGTTTAATCACTACGTTACTAAATAGCATTACAAAATACAACTTTGTCATTCTCTCCCTTAGATAGTTCTCATTGGTGCATATCATAGCTTTGTCATTCTCTCCCTTACCTTTTCATATTATTTATCTCTCCCTTTGACAACAATGCCAAAGATACAAATAAATAATCAGCTCTATAGTAGCTAAGTAACTCTCTGTTGTCCAATACAGTATCTGTATCTTTGTATATTGATATCCCAATCTATTTTAGTTCTCCAAACTTAATCACAACCTTGAAGATTATCCAAAGTGTGAACTATGCTACATCAACATGAATGATCTTCTAATAAGATTAGGCTGATGCAACATCCAAATCACATTAGTGACCAATAGATAGGGGACAGACCCAAAGTCTAGTCCTCAAGTATTCAAATGTGTCCTTCGGTAGAGGCTTTGTAAAGATATCTGCAAGTTGTTCTTTAGATGTAACAAATTCTAACTTCACTTGCTTCTCTTGCACTTGATCTCTTAAGTAATGATACTTAATTGATATATTCTTTTTCTTAGAGTGCATCATTGGATTCTTTGAAATATTAATAGCACTTGTGTTGTCACAGTATATAATCATCGGGTCAATGATTACCTCATTCATTCCTTCCAACACTTGCTTGATATATGCAATGTTTAAGAAATTAGTAGCAGCTGCAACATACTCTGCTTCAGCTGTAGACTGAGAAATACAAACCTCCTTTTTACTTGTCTAGGTTACAAGTCTTTCACCAAAGAAGAATGCTCCTCCGATGGTGCTTTTTCTATCATCCACATTTCCAGCCCAATCAACATTGGTATAAACCTTCAATTCAAACTTACCTTCCTTAGGATACCATAATCCATAATCCTCTATCTTTTTTAGGTATCTTAAGATCCTTTTAGTAGCAATCATGTGTGATTCTCTAGGATTAGTAGAATATATAGAAACAATTCCCACAACATGTGCTATATTTGGTCTACTGTAAACTACATACATTAGTTTACCAATCATGGATCGATAAAGTGTCTAGTCTACCTCTGTAGTTTCATCTTCCTTTGTCAATTTAATTCCAATAGCCATCATTGTTCCCATAGGTTTAGCATCTTCCATGCCAAATGTCTTCAAGACTTTGTTTATGTACTTAGACTATGAGATAAATATCCCATCACTTTGCTGAATCACTTGTAATCCCAGAAAGAATTTAATCTCTCTGAACATAGACATCTCAAAATATTTTCTCATCTCATCAGCAAAAGATTTACATATGTGATCTTGAACTCCAAAAATAATATCATCAACAAATATTTCAACAATAATAATAGTGTCATTAGTATCACCTTTCATATACAAATTGATGTTCTCACTAGTTCTTAAGAATCCAATACTTAACAAGCATGCAATCTTTCATACCATGCTCTCGGTGCTTGCTTCAAACCATATAAAGCTTTATGTAATATACATACCATGTCTTTGTTGTCTAGATCAATGAATCTTTTAGGTTGTTCTATGTAGACCTCTTCTTCAAGTATACCATTCAGAAATGTTGACTTTACATCCATTTGATAAACCTTAAATTTCTTGTGTGCAACATATGCAAGCAACATTCTAACTCTTTCCAATCTAGCAATGGGTGCAAATGTCTCACCATAGTCAATGCCTTCTTCTTGTGCATATCCCTTGCATACCAATCTCACTTTATTTCTTGTCACTTCACCATTTTCATTCAGTTTGTTCCTGAATATCCATTTAGTACCGATAACATTTTTATCTTTAGGTCGGGGTACTAAGGACCAAGTTTTGTTCTTCTCTATTTGTTCTATTTCCTCTTTCATTGTATTAACCCATTCTTCATTCTCTAATGCAACTTTCACATTTTTTGGTTCAAATTCACAAACTAGACATGTACCATGTCTTGCTTTGCTTCTTGTCTGCATGTCAACTTGTCTGTCTCTAATAATTTGTGTCTCAGGATGATGTCTTTTGACAAAACTAGCTAGTACTCAAAATCATGGGTCAATGAGTTTGACTCAAAAAACTACACAGTTGAATCCTGATAGCATTATCACAATTCTTCTTTCTTGTTCATCCTATTCAAGTTCATGTGCATGCTCGGTAGCTCCATCTTGTTCATCGGTTTCCCTTTCCTATTCCTCTGGGTTGTTTTCCTATTGACCAGTTATCACAAGTTGTGACTTCAATAGATAGTCAGGAAGTTCAATGTAAGTGAATCTACCATAGTCTTCTGGTTCTCTTCTTTCCTCTATGCTCTTTTCATCAAACTCATCAACACGGACATTAGTACTTTCAATTATCTTATTTGTAACCTTATTCAGACATTTGTATGCTTTACTCTTTGTAGAATATCCCAAGAATATTCCTTCATCACCTTTAGAATCAAATTTTCCATTTCTCTCATCTTTCAGAATAAAAAATTTGCTTCCAAAAATCCTGAAATAACTTACAGTAGGTTTGTGTCCAAACCATAGCTCATAAGGTGTCTAGTTGGTGTCCTTCTTTAGTTATACTCAGTTAAGCACATATATAGTTGTACTTACAACTTCCCTTTACTATTTCTGAGAAATATTCTTTTGCAGCATTAGTGTTCTTGCATAGTCAATTATTGACCTATTCCTTCTTTCAGCAATCCCATTCTGTTGAGGTGTTCTTGGTGCAGAGACCTGTCTCTTAATACCATGCTCATTATAGAAATTAGTAAATTCAATAGAGATAAATTCATCTCCTCTATCAGATTTAAAGAATTTTAATTCTTTTCCAGTCTCTTTTTCTACCTTTGCCTTATACCACTTAAACATCTTAAATGCTTCAGATTTTTCTTTCAAGAACATAGCAGTCATCGGTCTAGTGTAGTCATCAACAAAAAGAATAAAGTATCTATCACCATAATAGCTCTAAGTTCTCATAGGACCACATAGGTCAGTATGAACGAACTCAAGTATCTTCTTTGTTGAGTAGTCTTTTCTCTTAAAGCTAGACTTAGTCATCTTTCCTTTCTGAAATTCATGACACATTGCATGATTTGGTTTTGATAAGTTAGGAAACCCTCTAACTCTTTTCTTCTTACTAATCTTGATCATGTTATCAAAGTTCACATGGCATAGCCTCTTATGCCACAACCATACATCTTCATCCTTCATTAATAAACAAGAAGACTAATCAATATCAAGATAAAATAGATTACCTCTGGATTGTGTAGTGGTTTTGACAAGTCTTCTTCCATCATCATAGATTTTTATCTTTCTTCTCCCAAAAGCATGTCGGTGGCCTGAGTTATTCAGCTATGCCACACTTAACAAATTATAGTTCATTCCATCTACCCAGTATGAATTTTCACATTTTATTCTATCATTAATCATCAGTGAACCTTTACCTCTTACCATACAGAGTGCATCATTTCCCATCCTTACAGATCCTCCATCATATTCATCAAGTAGATCAAATTTCTTTGTATCACCAGTCATATGATGTGTACAACCACTATCTATGATCCATGTATCATTTCTACTTACTTTAGAGATCAGTGATGTTTCTTCATGTTTCTCTTCTTCCTCTGAATCATCTTTCATAGCAACAAATACTACTTCTACATCATCATCAATGTCAGATTCTGATTCAAATTCTTTGACTATGTAACATGCCTTTTTCCTTTTGTCATAGCTATCTCAGTTATCTTTGTTGTTGCATTGGTAGCCTCTATTGACTCTTCTCCCATGGCTTCCTTCAGATTGGTCTTTGGATCTGTCATCATCTTTCTTATTCTGACATCTAGCAGTGATGTGGCTAACTTCTTTACAATTAAAACATGCTAAAGGTAGCTTACCTCTATACCTTACTTTACCTTTGGGTAATCTTCTAGCCATAAGAACTTCAAGCTCATCAAGTTCATCATCGGTATTACTATCACTATCATTATTCTTATCATTCCTACTACTAGACTTACAAATCTTCAAAGAAGACATGAAAGTGGATTCAATAGAAGGTACAACACTATTGTCAAAGTTATTCAATTCAAAGGTTGTACGCTTACCGATCAATGTGTGAAGAGTAAGGTTGGATGTAGCCCTTGTTTCATGAATTACAGAGATCCTGATCGCATAAACTGGTAGCAAAGTTCTAAGAAT
The DNA here is from genome assembly GCA_027943335.1 of Chamaecyparis obtusa. Taxonomy (NCBI): domain Eukaryota; kingdom Viridiplantae; phylum Streptophyta; class Pinopsida; order Cupressales; family Cupressaceae; genus Chamaecyparis; species Chamaecyparis obtusa. The sequence goes on along the minus strand of BSBK01003428.1, from coordinate 1,027,995 downwards.
CTTGCTAATCATTATTTCATCCTTAATAACTCCATCAAATTCTCTAATAGCATGTACTACCTCTTTTAGTCTATTTGTATATTGCACAATGTTCTCACCTTATTTCATCTTCATATCATCAAATCAACCTCTTAGGATTTCTGCTCTGGCTCTCTTAACATTCAAATCTCCACTGTATATTAGAGTCAATTTATCCCACATGGTTTTGGCAGTAGTGCATCCCTTAATGTATTTGAATTCAACAACGATATAGGTAGCAACAAGTTCCATCATAGTAATATTGTGTTCATGCCTATCCTTCAGTTGATCAAGTGTCAGGGGACCTGGACTCAGTTCAATGTAGCCATTCTTCATCAGTTCTAGTGTTGAGTTCCCAATTCCAGATATGTGCAACATTATTCGACTTTACCATACTGTGAAGTTGTCTTTATTCAGCTTTGGCACTTCCCTCTTATACATCTTGAGACCTTTTTGTTGGAGTCCTTAAAACTCTATTCTAAGAAACCACAGCTCTGATACCAATTGTTAGAATAAATGAGAGGGGGGGTGAATCAGTTATCTAGTGTCCCAAATCAAAATGTATAATCCAAACCAAATTCTTCAACTTCTGCTACTCGATAAACAAAAAATACTTTCACTGTCTGTGCTTTTACCAATTGTTAGTCTAAAACTTATAGTAGTTACTGATCAAATCTAACATGTAATATGCAAAGTATGATAACAAGAAAATATCATAATTAACACATAACACAAGAGATTTAACGTGGAAACCCTAAGAAGGGAAAAACCACCTAGGATGGGAAACCCAAAAATGTTCACTCTTCTGAAGTGAGGTCGATGAAGACCCAACCCTGTTAAAAGTTTACAAACACACTGTTAGGTGTGACCTTGTTAGAGGATTTTAGACAAGAAGTTATCATCCAACCAGCAGTCACTCTGGGGTTGATAGGATAATAATGTTCACTCTATGAATGAAACATCAAAAGACTTTCTTAGTCCACTTGATTAAGAGATTTGACTGTGTAAAATGGTTAAATATGTAACCATAGATGACATGCCTTAAAAAAAATTCAACTATAGTTTACAGATCAATGTTCAGCTCATTCAAATCTTTCTAATCAATATATCACTTCAGATTCAATCTTATATCAACTTAATGTCCATCGGTAAATACTCTCTGTAGCTCGGTAATTGTTCTATAGCTCGGTTCTTATTAACAAGTCTGATCAGAATGCATGAAAAATCCTTCATGTGATAATTCTATAGTATCTTCTTCTTCTGGTGTCTTTTAATAATGAAACCAATGTCTCTTATATAGACAAGTAAATCATTTTCTTTTCCTCCAATAGATTTTGCCGCTTAATCTTATTCATTGATTTTGCTGCTCTAACCTTCTTCGACTGATGTGTCTATAACACATTTCAATCTACTCCATTAGATCCTTCTTGAATTATGTTAACCATCGATATTCATAACAAACCTTATCTGTTACCTTGATTTCATACATTTTCTAGCTCATCAATTTTAACAGCTAAACTGATCATTTAATTCCTTTCTACTCTCCTTGGTTAACAAAGAAATGCGTTGGTGAACAAGCTTGATTAACACTATGCTTGGTATACACTATAATCCATCAGTGTATACTGGAATGCTTTATTTACCAAAAATATTGCTTTGTGTCTTTCAGTTATATTCTTCATCATAGATGAATGCAACATAATAAAGTCGATATCATCAAGTCATAGACTCGTCAACAAGTTACTCAGTGTATTCCTTATCCTCATCTGACATATACATCTTCCTCATGTAGATATTTTTGTTCTTCATCTCTTTCACCTTTCTTTAGATGTGTCGGTATAGTAACTTACAAGATAAGTACTGTCAACCTAGTTGACATCAATGACAACATAATACTAATTTAATCATCTTACATATCTAATCAGAAACTCCTTAGTAATCTTAAATTAAAGATTCTTCATTTAGTGTTCTAAATCAGTTGTAGTTCATCAAGATAAAGGAGAGAGAGATATATATATATATATATATATAGAGAGAGAGAGATATATATATATATATATATATAGAGAGAGAGAGAGAGAGATTGATGCAGAGTGCAATAGTGGAAGGGTTCTTTCTTCAAGGTCTTAGGTACCTAGTATCCAAACTTCTAAGTTTCAAGTGCTTTGACCAAGGAAGGGTTACAAACAAAAATCCCCCTCCTATTCACCAACTTAAAAAACTTCCCCTTTGATCTCACAAAAGATCTGACACACAATAGATCAATTTCCAAAGTCCTAGTCTTACTTCTCCAAACTAGGATAACTTAGGATCTTAACAAATTCCTTGGATCTTCACAAATTGTTCAACCATAGACCAAGAATATATGAGGGATTTGAATGTTTTAGACACCCCTAACTATCCACAATAAGAAAAGTTATCAACCCACTCCAGCACTCCAAATTCCTTCGTAAGTATACAGTCCTAATCAGGCCTAATTAGGCTTGGTTTTCAAAGGAAGTCCTAAGGAATGGGTGTATGGATTGAAACCAATATTATAGGAACTTATCATGATGCCAAATTATCCCAAATCCACCCTCTACTTGGTCTCTTCCTTCATAAAAAACACTGCACACTTAAACTCCTATAATTCAGGACCAAATACATAGAGATATTTGGTCTAGGGCTTGCTAGCAAAAATAGTAAACCTTATCCCCTAACTTCCTCCTTTTGGAATCCTTAAAAGAATTAGAAAAAAATTCATATTCATTGGTTTTCATGCAATTTGGATGGTATAGTCGCGATCTATACCTCCATTTGCACAAAACCCTGCTGGAACTAGGTTTTCTAGACTGGTTATAAAGAAAGGGATAAAACTTGGGTTTGGGATCACCAAAGGACCTCAAACTTGGTGCATCTACAAGGATATTGATTTTTTTCTTTTCCTTAGGTCATTCATCCACTCTTCCCAGTCTGTATAGATCATACACAAAGCAAATAATAGAGAATTTCTAAGAGAAAACTAGAGAATTTTATTGATTCTTCAAAATAAAGCCGTACATCTGAACCTGTTCTATTGGGAAGGTCCGTAGAAACATTTATCAACTTCATACACTAAGAAACTACCTTTGAATCAGTTGGATTCAGTTAAAGTGATCTATTTAGCCAAAATTAACAACTTTTGACAACTTTTGAAAAAGATGTAAAAGATGCTTAGCAACTTTTGTTGCGTTTTGGCAAAACTTGCTAAAATGTCTTAACTAAGGACTCTAAGCTATCCTAAAGCCTTGGTTAACCTTTTCATAGGTCTAACCCATTATTTTAAGCCTAAAACAAGAAAATATCATATGCTATGTCCTTTAAGACTTAAGAAACTCAAGGTTTATAAAACACCTATGAGTCCTTAGCCTTTACAAATGGACTTTTCTGAACCTAGAAACTATAAGAACCAACTAAAGATTTCTTAGTTTATTATCTTTCACCACCAAGGATAAATCCAAGGTGTACTACCACTATTCTACCTTTCTTAGGCTTTTGTGGAAGAGCTCAATGGAAGGCTTAATAAATATGGTGTGATAGGTTGGTCTGGTGCCCTGCACCATACTTCCCACCTCAAAGGAACTCAAGTCCCTTGAGTTGGAATGTATTGAAGCTTGTACCCTACCTTCTTTATCCCTAACTCAGTCATCCAAGTGGCATCCTCTGCTGGAGAATAATTCTATTTGATTAGGTATGTATAGTAAGTGCTCCTCCTGGTTTGTTTGGAGATCTTCTTGTCCAAAATACATTCTATCTTTGGAGTGACTGCTCTTGGAAGTTTTTCTACATCTGCCTGGTCTAACTGACCTATTCCTACAACATTGACATCACTAGAAGATTTGTAAGCATAAATGTTAGCCACATTAAAAATAGGTGAAAGTCCTATGTCAGATGGAAGGTCTATTTAATAAGCATTATTGCCACATTTCTTTAGGATTTTGAAAGGGCCAACCTTCTTCATCATGAGTTTAGTGTATTGGCCTTTTGGTATTCCTTCTTTCTTCAAGTGGATCATTACTAAGTCTCCCACTTTGAACTTCAAATCTCTACTTTTCCTATCTACCTGGTGTTTGTATTTCTCTGTGGTATGCTTCAATCTGTCCTTGACTTGTTCTTGTATGTCTTTCATTACTTGAGAAAAGTCTTCTGCCAGTGCACTCTTCCTATCTAAATCCTTCACTTCTCTTAGTTCTAGGACTCCCCTTGGGTGACTTCCATAGACAATTTGGAAAGGTGTCAGACCTGTACTCCTATTCAGTGAGTCATTGTATGAGTATTCTGTCTGGGGTAGTATTGTGTCCCATGAACTTCCATGTTGTTGAGTAAGACACCTTAGAAGATTGCCTAGAGATCTGTTGATAAATTTTGTTTGCCCATTTGATTGTGGGTGATAAGCAGAGGAGAATGAGAGGTTTGTTCCCAATTTCTTCCATAGGGTCCTCCAAAAATGCCCTAGGAATTTAGGATCTCTGTTTGAAACTATTGACATAGGTAGGCCATGTAACCTAACAATTTCTTTGAAGAATAGCCTTGCAATGTGGGATGCATCATGTGTTATTCTATAAGGGATGAAATGAGCCATCTTGGAGAACCTATCAACCACTACAAAGATGCTATCATGTCCTGCCTTAGTTTTTGGAAGGCCTAATACAAAATCCATGCTGATGGAATCCCAAGGTTTGCAGGGTATAGGTAGAAGGTTATATATTCCTACATTTGAAGTATGTCCCTTGGCTTTTTGGCATATCAGACAACTATCTAAAAACTTCCTAATGTCTAACTGCATTTTAGGCTAGTGATAAAACCTTCTTACCTGCTCTAGTGTTTTGTCTATCCCAAAGTCCTGACAGGCTTCCACAATGCTTCTCTTTGATGATATTTTCATTTCAAGATCCTCTTGGCACACAAATTTGTCCTCCCTTGAATAGAAGTCCTTCTTGTATCAGATAATCTACAAATTTAGTATGGTACTTGTCTCCCATTTCTTGGCATACTTGATATATCTCCTTGAAGTCCTCATCCTTTGCATACATGTCCTTCATGACTGAGATGCCCACACTTTCCAATTCAATGTTTTGGACCATTAGATTCCTCCAACTAAGGGCATCTGCTACTTTATTCACTATCCTCTTCTTGTGCTTGATTGAGAAGATGTAAGACTACATGAATTCTATCCATTTGATGTGTCTCTAACTGAGCTTATCCTACCTATTCAAAAAACTCGATGCTTGGTTGTTAGTAAACACAATAAATTCCTTGGGTAATAAATAATTCCTCCACCTTTTAAGGGATTGAACCATTGCATAAAATTCAAGGTCATAGACTGAGTATTTTTGTTTAGCATCATTTAATTTTTCACTGAAAAAGGCCACAGGCCAGCCTTCCTAGCTTATTACTCCACCTATGGCTTTAATGCTGGCATCACATTCCATAGTGAAGATCTTGGTGAAATCAGGGAACCTTAGGATAGGTTCTTGTGCTATCTTTTGTTTGAGAATTTCAAATGCCTTTGCTGCTTCATTTGTCCAAACAAGCTGACATTTTCTTCCTCCTCTAATGGTTTCTATCATAGGTGCACACACCCCACTAAAATTCTTGATACATTTCCTATAGAAGTTGCAAAGTCCATGGAAGCTCTTTACCTCTGATGGGCTAGTAGGAGGTGGCCAATTGATGATGGCTTCTATTTTTTATGGATCCATTTTGAGACAATCCCTAGAAATGACAAAGCCCAAGAATATAAGTTCCTCCTTCATGAAAGTGCACTTTTCAAGATTGATTTTCAACTCTTCTTCATGTAGCCTCTTCAACACTTGTTCTAGGTGTCTTAGGTGTTCTTCTTCATCTTTGCTAAAGATTAGGATGTCATCAAGGTAGAAAACCAAAAACTTGTTAAGGAAGGGCTTGAGGACCTCATTCATGAGCCTCATAAAAGTACTTAGGGCATTAGATATCCCAAATGGCATTACAAGCCATTCATAGAGCCCCTCTATAGTCTTGAAGGTGGTTTTCTACTTATCCCCTTCTCTTATTCTGATTTGGTGGTATACACTCTTTAGGTCCACCTTTGAATAGTAGTTTGCACCACCTAGATAGTCCAAAAGGTCTTCCATCCTAGGCATGGGGAATTTATATCTCACTGTGATCTTGTTGATTACCCTAGAGTCAGTGTAAAGCCTCCAAGTGCCCTCCTTCTTAGGAGCAAGGACTGTAGATACAACATAAGGATTGACACTCTTCCTTATGAGACCCTTGGATAATAGATCTTCAATCTATCTTGCAATCTCTGCATTTTGTTCAGGGGTTAACTTGTAGGCAACCTTATTTGGTAGAGTGGCTCCAGGGATCAGGTTTATGCAATGACTAACCTCCCTCTTAGGTGGTAAAGAGTTTGGTGTACTTGTTGCAATTATGCCATGGTATTTTTCTAAGAGATGTTTGACTTCTTTAGGGCCAACATCTTCCCACCATTGTCCCTTCTTAGGTTTGTCTATGTGCTTCACCAAGTCTTCCTTTCTAGGTCTTTCCACTATAGAAAAGAAAGGTGTGTCCTTCTCCTTTATGGTCTACATGAATTCCTTCTCCCCTACCAAAGTAATGCTACTTACCACATGGTCTTGTTTCCCATCATCAGGTAAGGGCTTCATTGTATAGTTTATACCCCCTTTGGTTATAGTATAGATATTGGTTTCCCCATCATGCTTGGATTTGACATCATATTTCCATGGTCTCCCCAATAGAAAATGATAGGCATCCATGTCAGTTACATCATATAAAATCTTTTCAACATATTCTCCTAGTGTAAACTCTACACATACTTGTTCATTTAAAAGGGTCTGCTTCTCTTTGGTTAGCCATGAGGCTTTGTATGGGAAGGGGTGTGGTAATTTTTGCAAATTCAACTTATCAACTAGTTCTTTAGAGGCTATATTGTTTGTAGATCCAGAATCAACAATAATCTTACACACCTTGCCCTTGATTTTGCAGATGGTTTGGAATAGAGCCTTCCTTTGTGGTGGTTCTACAGGGTTGGCACCTTCAAAAGAGTCCTTTACATCATTAGAAAGTCCTTGTTTAGGGTCTACAGGCCTTGAAGTTGTGGAGTGGTAGGAGGATGTGCTTTGTCCATCTTCTTCTTCTTGGAGCAGTTGAACTCTCCTATCTCCTCCTTGCCTTGGATTGTCTCCTATATTTTAAGGACATCTAAAGGACTGGTGTCCTATTTGATTGCAGGTGAAACACTTTCCAGTGAACACACTTCCCCCCCTTCCTCCTAATCTCCCATTACCACTTCCTCTAGTGTTTGACCTTCTTCCTCTAAAAGTACCCCTGCTACTAGATTGATTTTCAAATGTCTAGCTCTTCATGTCATCCTGATTTTTGTTGAAAGTACCTCTCCCTTGGAACCTTCCCCTTCCCCTAAAGTTGTTCCCCTTTCCTCTATTATAGTTAGACTCTCCTTTCCTCCTTTGTTTCTCTTCAATCTTCAATGAAAAATTGAAACATTGATGGACTAAGCCTAAGGTGACTAGGGTCAGTTCATCTTGAATGTTGTATTTTAGACCACTTACATACCTTGCCAACTTATGTTTGTTGGTTTCATACACCTTGGCTCTAAGGGTTAGATTGTGGAATTCTTGGGTGTGTGTGCTAACATCCATATCCTTTTGTTTGAGATTGTGTAACTTCTGGTGTGTTAGAACTTCATAGTCCTCTGGCACAAATTGTTTCTTGACTTCTACCTTCATCCTCTTCCAAGTGTTGATCTGCTCTTTACCCTCATCAGCCCTCTCACTCTATAGAAAGTTCCACAAACTAAGAGCGGGGCCTTTCAAATTTTCTTTGGCTATTTTGACACTCTGACTTATAGGGATCTGATCACATTCAAAATAATTATCTAAGGCCTCTATCCAATCCATGCATTCATTAGGGCTCAACTTACCTTGAAAAATTGGTAAGTCTGCTCCACCTTTTGTTCCCACTCTCTCCAATGCTTGTAAAAGGGGTCTTTGATCTGCAAGGATCTCCTCTTCATAATCTTCCCTCTCTGGCTCTTCTTCTAACTTATCATTGTCTCCCCTTTGCATCTTGGCTTTGATTTTTTCCAACCCCCTCTTCATGTTTCTATTCTCCTCCCTAACAGCTTTGCTTTTGGCCATTTGTTCCTTAACTAGCTTTTCTAGTTCCACATTGGTTATCCTCAATGGGATCTCCCTTTCACCTTCTTCTCCTTTAGAAATTGTGTCTTTTATGCCTTTCCTCAAGACCCAAACCACTTTGATACCACCTAATGCAGAGTGCAATAGTGGAAGGGTTCTTTCTTCAAGGTCTTAGGTACCTAATCTCCAAACTTCTAAGTTTCAAGTGCTTGTACCAAGGAAGGGTTGAAAAACACAATCCCCCTCCTATTCACCAACTTAAAAAACTTCCCCTTTGATCTCACAAAAGATCTGACACACAATAGATCAATTTCCAAAGTCCTAGTCTTACTTCTCCAAACTAGGATAACTTAGGATCTTAACAAATTCCTTGGATCTTCACAACTTGTTCAACCATAGACCTAGAAGATATGAGGGATTTGAATGTTTTAGACACCCCTAACTATCCACAATAAGACAATTTATCAACCCACTCCAACACTCCAAATTCCTTCCTAAGTACACAGTCCTAATCAGGCCTAATTAGGCTTGGTTTTCAAAGGAAGTCCTAAGAAATGGGTGTTTGGATCAAAACCAATCTTCTAGGAACTTAGAAGGATGTCAAATTATCCCAAATCTACCCTCTACTTGGTTTCTTTTGTCAAATTATCCCAAATCCACCCTCTACTTGGTCACTTCATACACAACATTGCACACTCAAACTCCTATAATTCAAGACCAAATACATAGAGATATTTGGTCCAGGGCTTGCTAGCAAAAATAGTAAACCTTATCCCCTAACTCCCTCCTTTTTGAATCCTTAAAATCATTTGAAAAACCTTCATATTCATTGTGTTTCATGCCATTTGGATGGTACAGTCGCGATCTATACCTCCATTTGCACAAAACCCTGCTGGAACTAGGGTTTCTAGACTAGTTATAGAGAAAGGGCTAGAACTTGGGTTTGGGATTACCAAAGCACCTCAAACTTGGTGCATCTACAAGGTTATTGATTTTTCCTTCACCTCAAGTCATTCATCCACTCTTCCCAGTCTATACAGATCATACACAAAGCAAATAAAAGAGAATTTCTAAGAGAAAACTAGAGAATTTTATTGATTCTTCAAAATAAAGCCGTACATCTGAACCTATTCTATTGGGAAGGTCCTTAGATAGATATATCAACTTCATCCACTGAGAAACTACCTTTGGATTAGTTGGATTTAGTTAAAACCATCTATTTAGCCAAAATTAACAACTTTTGACAACTTTTGAAAAAGATGTAAAAGATGCTTAGCAACTTTTGTGGTGTTTTTGCAAAACTTGCTAAAATGTCTTAACTAAGGACTCTAAGCTATCCTAAAGCCTTGGTTAACCTTTTCATAGGTCTAACCCATTATTTTAAGCCTAAAACAAGAAAATATCATATGCTATGTCCTTTAGGACTTAAGAAACTCAAGGTTTATAAAATACCTATGAGTCCTTAACCTTTACAAATGGACTTTTATGAACCTAGAAACTATAAGAATCGACTAAAGATTTCTTGGTTTATCATCATGCACCACCAGGGATAAATCCAAGGTGTAGTGCCACACTTCTACCTTTGTTAGGCTTCTGTGGAAGAGCTCAATGGAAGCCTTAATAAATATGGTGTGATAAGTTGGTCTGGTGCCCGACACCAGAGAGGGGGGGGGAGAGAGAGAGAGAGAGAGAGAGAAATAAATTAAAAAATTTAACATATAAGTTATTTATATTTTATAGGCTACAAAAATAATCAAGACAAATGTTTAAATGTTGTTTTTTTAAGAATGTAAACCTACTTAATTGAAAAAAAGATTCCAAGGTTTTTGATGTTTTTAAAACTCTATGATTCAAAAGGTCTTGATTCAAGGAACATGTTTTAACATTTTTTAGAGAGAGAGAGGAGAGAGATAGAGAAGAGAGAAAGAGGAGAGAGAGAGAGAGAGAGAGAGAGAAAGTCATAAATAAATTAAAAAATTTAACATATAAGTTATTTATATTTTACAGGCTACAAAAATAATCAAGACAAATGTTTGAATGATTTTTTTTAAGAATGTACACCTACTTAGTTGAAAAAAGATTCCAAGGTTTTTGATGTTTTTAAAACTCTATGATTTGAAAGGTCTTGATTCAAGGAACATGTTTTAACATTTTTTAGAGAGAGAGAGGAGAGAGAGAGAGAAGAGAGAAAGAGGAGAGAAGAATATTAGAGAGAAAGAAGAGAGAGAGACAAAGAGACAAAGAGACACACACACAGAGAGAGAGAGAGAGAGAGAGAATCATAAATAAATTAAAAATTTTAACATATAAGATTTAAATTTTACAAGCTACAAAAATAATCAAGACAAATGTTTAAATGTTTTTTTTTAAGAATGTACACCTACTTAGTTGAAAAAAAGATTCCAAGGTTTTTGATGTTTTTAAAACTCTATGATTCAAAAGGTCTTGATTCAAGGAACATGTTTTAACATTTTTTAGAGAGAGAGAGAGAGAGAGAGAGAGAGAGAATCATAAATAAATTAAAAATTTTAACATATAGGTTATTTACATTTTACAGGCTACAAAAATAATCAAAACAAATGTTTAAATGTTTTCTTATAAGAATGTACACCTACTTAGTTGAAAAAAAGATTCCAAGGTTTTTGATGTTTTTAAAACTCTGTGATTTGAAAGGTCTTGATTCAAGGAACATGTTTTAACATTTTTTTAGAGAGAGAGGAGAGACAGAAAAGAGGAGAGAGAGAGAGAGAGAGAGAGAGAGAGAGAGAGTCATAAATAAATTAAAAATTTTAACATATAAGTTATTTACATTTTATAGGCTACAAAAATAATCAAGACAAATGTTTATATGTTTTTTTAAGAATGTACATCTACTTAGTTGAAAAAAAGATTCCAAGGTTTTTGATGTTTTTAAAACTCTATGATTCGAAAGGTCTTGGTTCAAGGAACATGTTTTAACATTTTTTAGAGAGAGAGAGGAGAGAGAGAAAAGAGGAGAGAGAGAGAAGAGAGAAAGACTAGAGAGAGAAAGAGTAGAGAGAGAGAGAGGGTTTCTAAATTTATGTTTTGGTTTTCTAAGTTTATAGTTTCATAATTTAATTTTTTATAGGTTTACATTTTTGTTTTACTACCTAGGGTTTTGGTTTTCTACGTAGGGTTTCGTAATTTAATTTTAAATGTTTTCCACTTTAGTATAGTAATTTGCAAAGTAAATTAAAATAAAAAAGAACTGCTTGAAAGATAAAATATAATTAAATTTATACAATAATTTTGAAAACAATATTAAACTATGTTTTCTAATTAAAAATAATTTGAAACTTGAAACTACAATTTTAATGACAAAAATCATAAAAAAATAATAAAAAACAATAGTACGTATGTAGAACATGAAAAAAATGGCAGATGGGGTCGACAAGAGAAGCTAAAACGGGCACCCGAGGTCTACTAAACATGATCCCATTTTTTGAAGGTGAAAATGACAAGAAACCGGTTTTAAAAAAAATTAAAGAGATTTTAGAAATGGGTGCCCAATTTTTACAAAATGGGCACCCAATTTGTAGAAATCGGGTGCCCATTTTGCTTTGGGTGCCCGATCCTAAATGGGCGCCCAATTTTTGAAAATGGATCACGCTCCCGAACCTAAACGAGCGCCCGATTTGTAAAAATCGGGCGCCCATTTTTTATTGCAATTTTTTCCTACTGCAGACTTCCGCGGAATTGGTACCCAACTTTGAACACCCACCTCCCTCTCATTTTTTTCTTATTTGTGAGCACATAAGTCCATCTGGTAGAAACTTTGTCATATAGCTCTCTGGGTATGCGGCTATAAAATTCAACTAGAACTATTTTGAATGTTATCATCATACTTATTATTGTTTCTTCAAGTGTTTCCTTCTCCTTGGTACTCAATTGAGGATACCTTTTAAGTTTTGATAAACTAAGCTTTCCAGTATTTCTTATCCTTTCTACTACCTCATCAATAGTCTGAGGTCCTGTATTTACCACAACTTAGAATTGATGTGTCTTCTTCATTTGAATCTTTCTCATCCTTTTCTCTTATTAGTTTTATTCTCCTCTTTGGTTCAGGGATCTCAGTGGTGGTCTTTGCTTTCCTTTTTTGATATGTATGAGTTAGTGTAGGCCTAGTTATTTTTGCAACACCTTTCTTCAAAGGTGGTGAACTAGTAGTTTCCGATCTACTCCTAGACCTAACATGTTTACCTTTCCCTTTATCAGCCTTAGGTGGCTCTTCTTGATCATGCTCTTCCAACTCGGTGGCCTCTTCATCTATGTCTTCACTGACTGGTGTTTGATCCCTAGTTTCTTCTTCAACTGATTCCTTAATGTCTTCATCTATGATACAAAATGTTTTCTTAAGGTTCTTAACCATTTTATCCTTTTTCCTACCCATCTTCTCAATTACAAGTCCCATCTTGATTCTGGACTTGGATTCCTCAAATGTTCCAAACCTTATAACCTTATTGTCTTTGGGCTCAGAAAGTAAAGACTTTATTGATTTTTTAGCTACATCTATGTCAATCTCATACTCCTAGACCTAACATGTTTACCTTTCCCTTTATCAGCCTTAGGTGGCTCTTCTTGATCATGCTCTTCCAACTCGGTGGCCTCTTCATCTATGTCTTCACCGACTGGTGTTTGATCCCTAGTTTCTTCTTCAACTGATTCCTTAATGTCTTCATCTATGATACAAAATGTTTTCTTAAGGTTCTTAACCATTTTATCCTTTTTCCTACCCATCTTCTCAATTACAAGTCCCATCTTGATTCTGGACTTGGATTCCTCAAATGTTCCAAACCTTATAACCTTATTGTCTTTGGGCTCAGAAAGTAAAGACTTTATTGATTTTTTAGCTACATCTATGTCAATCTCATAGTCCATGGGTGGCAACCAAGTTGTTCTTGTCTCTACAACTTTGATTAGGGTGGTGTCAATATCCACTAGAGGTCCATAAAATAGATATCTTCTTTAAATTTATCTACCAAATATGTTGGCATCCTTGTTCTTTTATCCATTCTCTCCTTGAATTGACCAAAATATTCTTCCATAACAGGATCAAAGTTATTTCCTAAGTTCTATTCATAACTCACTAATTTGAACAATAACAGGTCAATTAATATCCCATTCTACATTACCAACTGATGCAAAAATGTTTTGCATGTAAAAGAATATACATACTAGTTTAACAAGCCAAATTTGCAAGTATTGGATCTTGCTACCCTGATTGTTATCATGTTTTCCTCTAGTTGCCTTAGCATCAATTTGGCTAGGTCGAGTTGCAAAGCCTTTTTCACAATCTTGTATGCAATGTCGACCACTCCACATGCAACACTATTCGGTTTGCATGATTGAAATATTTTATATGAAATGACATATACACCAAATCTCATTTTGGGATTGCTGATGGTGTTTATTCTTAGGCCTTTACCATCCCATTCTGTGTCGGTTAGCTTCTCAATCTCTGTACCTATCGGGTGCCTTAGGACTTTATCTTTTTCATTCATTGAATACCTTGTTACTGTATGTATCACATCCTTTGTGATCTTCATAGGTTCATCTATCCATAACTTTCCTTCATGTGCATGACTCAGTATGATGCATATCCATTCTATTTTGAATTCCTTTGAGAAATATAGGGAATTGGTCAACCCTTTTACCTATAAGTGTTTGTGATCATCTTTCAGCTTGCCCTTAGTGCAAAGCTCTTGATATGTGGATTTAATCTAAAAGTCTTTGATTCCATTGATTTTATAGTGGATGTACAACCTAACATCCTTTACAAGAAGAACCCTAGGTGGTATCATTGAAATGCACCCTTGTCATTGGGTTGATTTGCAAATTCTAAATGTAGTTTAAAAGGAGGCTTAGTGTAGGTCGTATTCTTCATCAAATTAACCCTCTTTCCCTTTTCATCCTTGGTTTGCATAGTTTGTGAGGATGAAGCCATCGTGATTTCTAACTTAGGGCTTTCAATGAACTAGATACATAGAACTCAATTAGTACCAAACTTACTTGATTCAGACTTCAACTATTCGCAATGTGCTTAGATCTTTATGAATTGCCTGGATTCACTCTACTTAAGTTTTTCTCAAATCGCTCTACTTTTCTCTTGATCGTTGTGTAAATAAATGAGTTTATTTTCTGCTAATTTATAGATAAAAACCTTAATCAGTGCATTAAATTCTTTGGCACCTACCACTTTCTTAACAATCAAATAACTCGATTAACACTATAGATACCACAACTCGGTGAGTACTATCAATACTCGATTGACTAAGCAACTCGATTATCTTTTACATTTTTACCAACTGAAATTTCTTACTCGGTCTAGTTTAACCGATTAAACTTGTTTCTAATTAACAAAAATATAATACCATAGCGCATCTTAATTCATGCAATTTTGGAATTCATATAATAGATGTAAGGAATTGTTGTAAGATATAACCTTTTTAAATTCAATTCCATACTTGAATAGCTTAGGTGGAGGTGGTGAAATCACCTAATCCAATGGACAAGGTGTCACTAACTGTTGTGCTTGGTCCAACAATGTCATTTGATACTTTTCTGCACATTTGATTCCTTATCCTCATGATTTCTTCAATTGTGTTTCCACTTTCACTAGTACTAAGTTCTAGTACTCGATTTATGCAATCTTTACTTAGGTGACTGACCTTATGATAGTGTAAACATGCCATTCTAGAATTTGACCAATTTTGAGATTTTCCCCTCTAATAATTTTTCATACAATTACTACAATATGTCCATACCTACCACATGTTGTTCAATTAAGCCTAGTGTTGTAAGCCAAAGTGTATGCATTACCTTGCCTTCTCAGTTGATATGTCTTGTTTTGTCAGGTCTCTTGGTTTCTAGACTTGTTTCATATTTATCCTACATTCTTGTGATAAGTGTACATGCATGTTGTAAGTGTGACAATGTTTTTCCATATAAGGTTTCTTAGGTGACTTGTTCATCTTTGATCTTCATTCATGTCCTTGATGTCTGTACTTACCGCAATTGTAAAAATAACCATTAAATTTGGGATTGGATTTAGAAATACCTTTTTCTTTTCTACTACAAATATTTGATGTGTGGCCTATTTTACCAAAATGATAATATGATATCTTTTTTGGCCTTGGTTTTGCATAGGAATTCTTCAAATAAGTTTGTGGTAAAGAATCTCCATGCTCTGGTATATCCTAAGCCAGCACTATTGTCAAGTCCTCTTTGATTGCATAGAAACTGATCCATCCTTTTTGTACTTTCTTTAGCTTTCTTAACCATCTCATTGTGTTTTTATTGAATCTTTACTTCATTCTTTAACCTTTCATTTTCTTCTATCAATTCACCAATGTCTTCCAATCTTCTAGTAAGTTCACAGTTTACTCGCTTGGCTTCCTGATTCATGACAACTATCTGATTGGAGATTGCAAAATGATGCTTGGTAAATCTCATTATCTCAAATTCCTTTTCTTCCATCTTTTCAGTCAACTGTCTTATGTCATCAATAGCCATATTCCTTTCTTGTCCTACCCATCTTGCATTGTTCATGATATCAATCATTCTAACCATTTATGTCTCTCGATCGATATGTCGTGCTTTCACTTGTTCAGTAAGATGTTGATTTTTTTTCAGATAGATATGTTATGGTTCCTTTAGATGCATCATATATGCTACTATATCTAGATCTGGATCCTTCAAATGGATCATTTATCTCTTCTTCATGATAATCAGTCTCTTTATACCGAAGTGCCATATGCTTCCTCTTGATCAGTAACTTTCTTAGTTCTTCTTTGGCTTCCTTGAATTCTTCAATATAGATTTTCATTTGTATTCTTTGTATCTCAATATTTTTTTTAAGCTTATACCTTTCCATCCTTAAGATATCTTCTCTTCAGTGGTTAAACTTCCTTAACAAAAGAGCCAGCTCTGATACTAATTATTGGAATTATGGAAAGGTGTATACTAAGAGAGGAGGTGTGAATCAGTAGCCTTAAAAATTTTCAAAGTAATCCTTGTGAATATCAACTTCAATAATTGACTGTGTAAATTTCATTCAATAGTACAACTGAAATGTAAATGCATGAAAGTAAATCAATAAAAAATTCATCAAACTTCAATACACATGACACATATATTTGGTATCATAGAAACCCTTGTTAGAAGGTAAAAATTGTGGCGGGGATGGAACCCACAAAGATTCACTTCTACAAAAATAAAGTTGTTGATTAAGGCTTACAAGAATGATCACTTCTGGTGATATTACCTTGTTAGGAGTAAAAAATGATCAACTAGATCTACCTTGTTAAAGTATTTTAGCAACACAATATATGTGTGCACTCAGTTAAAATATTTAACTAAGAATGGTTAATTCCACTTTGTTACGAGATTTTCAATCTGTTACAATTGTTAGAGAGTAACAATGATATATGATCTGAATGTAATACAACTCAAATTTTTGATATCAAATCCTTTAAATACAATAAAGATATCACCTTTTTGTGATGAGTATATCCTTCTGAACTACTTGGTAGCCTTATAACTGTTCTGTTAAACTGAATACTTCCTTCAAAATTCTTCTGTCAAAACCCTGTCTAAACTTCAGATGTCCTTGAGTGCAGCTACTCTGTGAAGATACTTGTCAAAATGACATCCTTGCAATTTTATAACAAACTAACCTTGACTTAATTAGGGTTTTACAATATCTTAGAAAAACTAAGAGCAATGGCTCACAAAAATAACCTAGATCATCATTACATAGGAATCATCATTCATTAAATGATTATATTCACCTCAATCTTGGTAAACCATTTTCTACTCGACAAAAAGTTATTCACCTTGAAGAACATGTCATTCCAAACTATTATGTGAACTCTGGATTACTCGATAAATACTATCTCTCGGTCTTAATTATTACTGGCACTCAGTAATCCTATGTACTCAATAATTATTACACTTGGTGATCTCTCTACTCGGTGAGTACTATGTATTGATAATCGATTGAACTATCTTCTTGTGTTTACTGACTGTACAACTAACAACACTTAGTCCATTTAGGAGTAACACTCTATTCACTTCTATAGCCTTAATTTTAAGTTTCATTTGGTAGTTTCCCACTCACCGTCATCATCTTAGGATTGTGTGACATCTCACCACAATTAATAATAATTTTATAGATCTATGGAATGCTATCTTTATTTTTTTTTGGTAAAGGTAGTAGAAAAATTTGGATTAACCTAGAATAGATTGATCTTTGTTGTCCCTTTAACAGTTCAGTTGTGTTGCAACAATATCAAATTGTCTCATCTATTTTTGTTTCATATCAGATCATGGAAACTAATATTTACCTCTTATCTATTGATAGAGGTTCCTTTCTTTACCCATTATACTATGTTATTGATGCAAGGGTAGACGGGGAGAGGGGCCAAAGGTACACCCTAACCAGATCCACCTTGCAGAGATCACACGCGGAAGCAACAAACAAATAAGTGAGAGAGAGAATGTAGAAACTTTCATATATTAACTTCAATTGATTCATTCATGCCGAGCTTTAAAGTCTTCATGATTTAGGCCAAATATTATAATCAAGTACAAAAGTCTTCCAACATGCAAGGACCTACCAATAATCTCTAATCTTCTATCTTTTAAAACTGATGTCCTAAAACTCTAACCAAATAACTACATTTATACAAGAGGCTACTGAGTCAAGTCAGCCTTTAGATCCATCATCAATGGAAGGAATGACCAGATCTAGGTCCACACGCTTCCCAATGATAGGTACCAACATTAAATCTATGACCAAATATAAATGAAAGAGTCAACCTCAAAAGAAATCCAAAAATAAACAACTTCGTCAGTAAGGTAACCGAGCGCCAGAAAAGCATCACTACGAGCCAGGGAAATTCACCGACCAACACCGGTAAACAAAGGAAATCGAGCAACACCAAACCAACTTGGTCAAAGAAGGAACCGAGCAACACAGAGAAAAACACAAATATGTTTTTGGTGACACAGGATTACCAAGGACTTGAGATGCTCCTGCATCAGACACCTGGGGTTATTAGAAAATGATTCTCCAAATCATGAAATACGTATGATCCGAGTTGCATCCAACTCAGATTGTGAAATCCATGCACTATCTT
Source organism: Chamaecyparis obtusa (assembly GCA_027943335.1). Classification (NCBI taxonomy): domain Eukaryota; kingdom Viridiplantae; phylum Streptophyta; class Pinopsida; order Cupressales; family Cupressaceae; genus Chamaecyparis; species Chamaecyparis obtusa. Next base: position 1,009,640 of record BSBK01003428.1, on the reverse strand, counting down.
CAATTGGTCTATTCTTCCACTTTACTAGATATTCCATATACTTTTTTCCTCTTGTACTTCTAGAAATTATTTGCTCCAAAATCTTTTCAACTTCTTCCATCTGTTTCTTAGGATAATCCATCAGTACTATCATTTCATCATCTGACTCATGATACTCATACAAATCAACAATGTTGAATATAGGTGATATATCTATGTCATCAAGTAACTCAATCTCATATGTATTTCCACTGTCAAATTTAAGGGCCAAACTTCATCATTTTCAGCTTCCCATATGTTCCAATAGGAAATTGGCCTTTCTTCAAATGAACCATTACTTCATCACTGACTGCAAAAGTCTTATGTCTTCTTGATCTATCAGATCTGTCTTTGTATTTCTGATTACTTTTCTCCAACATATGTTTCACATCTTCATGAAATGTCTTCATGTACTCAGAAAACTTCACTCCTTCAGCACTTCTCTTTCTTTCATCAACAATATCCCTCAAATCGAATATACCTCTTGGTTGTATGCTATTTACAATCTCAAAAGGTGTTTTTCCAGTACTCCTATTTACTGAATTATTGTATGCAAACTCTTCTTGTGCCAACACAGAATCCAATTACTTGGTGTGTCTCCAACTAAACATCTCAAATGAATTCCCAAACTTTTGTTTACAACTTCTATCTGTCCGTCGATCTGTGGGTGAAACATAGAACTATATTTCAACTCGATGCGAAACTTTCTCCAAAGGGTCTTCCAAAAGTATCCAAAAAATTTACTATCTCGGTTAGAGATAATAATTCTTGGTAATCCATGCAATCTGACAATTTCCTTAAAGAAAAGATCTACTATATGTACTGCATATGATGTCTTTCTACAAGTTATAAAATGTGCCATTTTAGAAAATCTGTCCATGACAACAAATATGGAATCATTACCTCTTACTATCTTCGATAAGCCAAGAAAAAAATCCATACTAGTGTCAATCCAAGGTTTCTTAGGAATAGAAATTAGTGTATACAATCTAGTATTCTAACTTACTCCTTTTGCAACTTGACAAATTCCATAGCTTTCACAAATTTCTAAACATCTTTATACAACTATGGCCAAAAGTATTTCTCCTTAAGAAAATTCAATGTTTTGTCAACACCAAAATGTCCAGCCAAACCACTAATATGTTTCTCTTTAATAAAATTAGTTCTTATTGCTCCTCTCAATATACACAACTGAATACCTTTAAACAACATACCTTTGTGAATGAAATATTTGTCCCATTTAGTACTCGGTTGATATAGAATAGGTGCTCTGCACTTTCTCCATGTCTCAAAAAAATCAGGATCAAATTCATAAGAATCTCTCATGTCATCAAAGCCGAGAACTTCAATTTTTACCTCGGTCATCAAAGATCTCCTTCTACTCAATGCATCAGCAACTCAGTTAGTGACTCCACTCTTATGCTTTATCCCAAATGTATAACTTTGCAAATACTCAACCCATTTCATATGTCTCTGATTCAACTTATTTTGACTACCCAAATACTATAAAGCCTTATGATCGGTATATAACACAAGTTCACTTGGTATCAAATAATGTCTCCATTTCTTTAGGGCTTGAACAATAGCATAGAATTCTTGATCATACATAGAATATTTCCTTTTTGCATCATTCAACTTTTCACTAAAGAAAGAAACATGTTTACCTTCTTGACTCAATACAGCTCCTATTGCACTTCCACTTGCATCACATTCCCCTTGAAATACCTTATTGAAATCAGGTAATGCAAAAAAAAGCAATTCAGCAACCTTCTACTTCAGAGTCTCAAAACTTTTATCAGCTCCATGTGTCCATTTGAATTCTCTTTTATCTCCTCTCATAGTCTCAGTCATAGCATTACATATTAAACTGAAATTCTTAATGAACTTTCAGTAAAAACTTGCCAAACCATCAAATGATCTTACCTCACTAGCATTCTCAGGTGTACACCAATTCAAAATAGCTTCAACCTTTTCAGGGTCCATTTTCAAACCATTAGTTGAAATCACAAATCCCAAATACACAATCTCCTCTTTCATGAATGAACACTTTTTTAGATTTATCAGCAAATTTTCTTCTTTTAACCTTTGCAATACTTGTTTAACATGCAACAAATGTTCCTCTCTCATCTTACTGAATATCAGAATATCATCAAGATATACAATCACAAACTTACCCAAGAATTTTTTCAAAACTTCATTCATCAAACTCATAAAAGTACTCGGTGCATTAGTTAAACCAAAAGACATAACCAACCACTCATAAAAACCTTCTTTTGTCTTGAAAGTAGTCTTCCAGTCATCACCTTCTCTTAGTCTGATATGATGATACCCACTTTTGAAATCAATTTTGGTAAAATACTTTGCTTTAGTCAAACTGTCCATTATGTCATCCATTCTCGATATAGGAAACCTATATTTCACTGTTATCTTGTTGATTTCTCTAGAATCAATACACATTCACCATTCTCCATTCTTCTTAGGTTCTCTGATCAAACCTTTCTTCAACAATTCTTGAATCTATCAGTTCAATTTGTGATTCTCAGTAGGTGTCAACCAATGTGGTGCCTTATTCGGTAAACTAGCTCTAGGGATTAGATCCATGCAATGATCAATGCTTCTCTTCAGTGGAAAACCATCAAGTACATTATTAGAAATGATTTCACTGTACTTGGTGAGTAACTTATCAATCCCCTCAGGTATACTATCCTTTGTTTTCTTACTCGGTTTGTTAGGAATCACAATAAAACATACATCATTCTCCTTCAAATCCTTAACAAACTTTCTTCCTTCCATCAAGAAAACTTTCACGGATGTGTGAACATTACTAACAGGTTATTCAATCAAAGGTAACAAGATTTGTCTTCTTCCATCAGCCCAAATGGTATATTTATGCAATCTCCCATGATATATAGCATGTCTATCATATTGCCAAGATCTACCCAACAAAATATGACAACAATCCATAGGCATGATATCACATAACACCTTATCATAGTAATTTCCAATTTTCAAATTCATATAACATTGTTCACTTACCAAGAGTGTATGCTCATCTTTGATCCATGAAATATGATAGGGCTTCGGATGTTCCAACCTTTTCAACTACAACTTTGTGACCATTTCCTCAGATGCCAGATTCTCCGAGCTACCATTGTCAATGATTACCTTCCAAACTTCATTAGAAACTCTACATCTAGTCTTGAACAAAATTTTCCTTACCGGATCTTCCTTATTACTTTCAATCCAAAGTGCTCTCCTTACCATCAAGTTATTTTCCTTCTCAGGTTCATTTAGTGACTCTTCTTGCACCAAGGCATTTCTATTGTTACCGACCTTCTTACTTGCATGTGTACACTCAAATGATCTATGTCCTCCAAAATTGTAACAAGTTCCTCAGAAACCACCTCTATTATAACCACCTCAATAATTACTACCTCTACCTCTAGATGAAATTTCACCTTTCCACTCAGTTTTGTCTTTATCCAGAGTTGTCTTTTTAGGTTTAGATCTACTGTTCTCACCATGATCTACCTCTTCCTCTAGGGAATCTACCGCCTCTACCTCTTTGTCTTTTCTCATGTCTCTTGTTCAATTTCTCCTCATCTTTCAATGAAAATTGATAAGCCTCTTCAATGTTCTCCAATTTGACCAAATTGATTTCTTCTTGGATGAAAACTCTCAAACCATTCAGGTTTTTAATATGATTTAGAACAATAGAGAGGGGGGGGGTGAATGAGTTGTTATCAAGTCTAGATGTATCAATCAAACTTTTAAAAACTTCAACAATCTCAGATCTAATCACCAACACTTCTCAGTCATTAAAGAATGTATGCTCGAAACATATAACAATGTAGTCTACTATCCAACAATATTTAACTTGCAAAACATAGAGATGTTCACACCAAAACATTCACACAAGTATGACACCAGGATTTATAGTGGAAACCCAATTTGAGAAAAACCAATTTATAAGATGTTACTGATATTTTCACTCTTCTGAAGTGAGCTCTGTGAAAAGCCAACCCTATCAAAGGTTTACAAACACACTGCTAGGTGTGACCCTGTTAAAGGATTTCAACCACCCTGTTAGGAGTGAGCCTTGTTAGAGGACTTAAGTACATTCCATCAGAATGCAACATTGATTAAAGGATTTAAACAATGACTGTTAGGTCAACCTTGATTAAAGTATTTAGACTGATACAATGGTTAAAAAGTAGCAGTAGTATCTGATCTGAAAAACATACAACTCACTTTGCAAATAACAGATCCAATTCATACATATATGTTGGCTTACTGACTGAGTTCCATTTCCATCTCCATCACTGATCTGCTAGGAAATCCCTTCAAGAAATCACAACTCTGATCAACTCCTTCACCTTTAGCCTTTCTTCTTAGACTTATCAGTCAATAACATCAACAACTCCAGCATACTTCTTAACCTCATACTTAGGTTTTCCTTTATACCTCTTCAATAGGTAGATCCATCTTTTTCCACTTAATCTCCTCCGTAGATCTTAGGATTAGGTAAGATTCATCAAATCCTTCCAAAATTCATATTTGTCATCCATCCTTCTAGAAACATCTTCAATCTCTTTATTGAAATCACAATAAAATGGTTTACCATGCATTAAATACTCTATTAACTCAATTACTAAAGTTGACATGATTACATAATCCAAGAATTCAACTAAGCTGGCTAGGAATCTAAATTATTCCTTAAATTTAAATTACTAATGCTCGGTCAACACTGTGATCAACTCCTCGGTCATCATTGCGTAGCTTAGTCATCTCTTCAAACTATCTCCCTTGGCTAATGCTGTCACTTGGCAATAAACTAATGTTTGGTCAACACTAAATTTACTCGACATATACTGGCTCTCAGTTGACACTAACATCACTTGGTTTAAACTAGATTTCTTCACTTTTTCTCGGTTAAGCCTACTTGTTCAATCTTTCTTCTTACTTAATAAACAATACATTATCTTATCATTGTGCCACATAATCAAGTACTCATTGAACTATCAAATAACTCAACCTTTCTCTAGGTTCTATTGTTATCACCCTTGCCATAATCATTCTCATCAATCAATAGATATAGTACTTTCTTAGATAGCAACTGTTGTACTAGTTAAGGTCAATACAAAAATTTCTTCAATTGCAGTTTCCAACAATATCCCTCTTTGGGATTGATGGAGACACCATATGAATAACACATGATTCACCAACCAATCCAAAACTTTGTCATTTCATCAGAAACATTTGTAATATCCTTAGCTTCATTCTGATTTTGAATCACTTAGCCTAGCTTGCTTGACTGTCCATACAGTTACTCTCTCTTAATCTTTTCTGTCTCTTTTCCTTTGATTCTCTAAATTGCTTCCTCTTTTATGTGTTTTAATTTGAATCTCTCCCTCTTTGAAAATAATGCCAAAGCATTATCTAGAACTTGCATCTTTCAGATGTAGATGTCATCTTGTCAGTTCAGTAACAATATTTCTCCCTTTGTCATCTTTCTTATGACTGATTATCAGCTTTGCTATACTTTTCACAACTCTAGGTCACTCCTAAAGTGTGACCTTTTTTGCATCAATTTGTCAGATACTTTGTGTAGCACATTGGATGTAGTGCTCCTAGCTTGACTAGGAATCTTCAGTTAGGAGAAGCACTCCTAATTTACCTCTAAGATATTCATGAGCATCCTTAGGTAAAGCTTTTGTGAATATGTTTTCCTGTTGTTCCTTTGTATTCACATATTCCATTCTCACCTCTTTATCTTGTACCAATTCCCTCAAGTAATGATACTTGATAGCAATATGTTTGGTCCTTGTGTGCATCACTGGATTCTTTGATATGTTGATAGAACTTGTGTTGTCACATTCTATGACAACTGGTTTAGTGATCTCCTCTTTCATACCTTTCAATAATTGCTTAATCCATACCAGATTTGAACAATTCACTGTAGCTGCTACATACTCGACTTCAACTATAGATTGGGAAATGAAATTTTGTTTCTTGCTTGTCCAGGAAACTAATCTCTTTCCAAGAAAGAAAGCTCCACCACTAGTACTTTTTCTGTCATCAACATTTCCTACTCAATCTACATTAGTTTAGACTCTCAGTTCAAATTTCTCATGCTTCTTGTAATATAGTCCATAGTCTTTTGTCCCTTTCAAATATCTCAATATTCTCTTCACATCCATCATATGACTTTCCTTAGGATTGGCAAAGAATCTTGCCACAATCCCAACTACTAGAGCTATATCTGGTCTGCTATGAACAACATATTTCATCTTTCCAATCATGGATCTATACAGAGTTTGGTTTACTTCAATAGTATCATCATTTTTAGATAGTTTCTATCTAGTAGCCATGGGAGTACTTACTGGCCTTGAATCCTCCTTACCAAAGGTTACCAATATCTCTTTGACATATTTAGATTGTGTGATAAAAATACCTTTTTCCATCTAATAGACTTGCAAACCAACAAAGAATTTTATCTCACCAAACATAGACATCTCAAACTTAGTTTGCATCTCATTTGAAAATTTCTTACATAGGGCATCTTGTCCTCCAAATATGATATTATCTACAAATATTTTATCTAACAAAAGCCCTTTACCTTCTGCATCTTTCATGTATAGATTGTTGTTGTCATTTGTCCTTGAAAATCCAATCTATATGAAGTAATTGTGCAGCCTCTCATACCATGGTCTGGGGCTTGCTTCAATCCATACAGTGCCTTGTTCAGCTTGCAAACCATATTTCTCTTGTTTGGATCAACAAATCCTCCAAGTTTCTCAATGTACACTTCTTATAATATACCATTCAAAAATTCAAACTTGACATCCGTTCAAGGTATACCTTGAAATCTCTGTAAGAAGCATATGAAAGTAGAGTTCTCACTCCTAATCTTGCTACAGGGGAAAATGTCTCCCCATAGTCTATTCCTTCTTCTTGTGCATAACCCTTGCATACCAGCCTTGCTTTGTTCCTTGTGATTTTTCCATATTCATTAAGCTTGTTTCTGAATACCCATTTTGTTCCAATGATATTTTTGTTTTCTAGTCTTGGCACTAGGGTCCAGGTATCATTATTTTTAATTTGGTTTATTTGCTCATTCATAGCTTGAATCCAATCTTTATTTTCTAATGCATCCCTTGTTGTTTTAGGCTCAAACTCACACAATAAACCTATATGATCTTTCAACTTGCTTCTGATCAAAACTCTAGTTTCTTTATCTCCAATGATTTTCTCAAGCTTGTGATGTCTTCTTACATACTGTGCCAAAGTAGGTTCAAATTTATTTTCTCCTTGCTCTTCAGGTTCATTAGTAAGATTATTAGATTCAGCCTATGATTGCTCAGCAGCCTCTTCTTGATGTTCGGCAACATCCTCCTGATGCTCGGCATTTCTTACCAGTGACTCTACATCAGGTGCAAGTTTGTTACTCGTCTCTCCTTCTTCTATATAAACAAAAGATCTATAATCTTCAGGTTCTCTTTTTCTTTCCTATTCATTTTTCTCTATATATTCGTCAACTTTCACATTTACACTTTCCACAATTTTGTTAGTGTTAGAGTTCAAACACTTGTAAGCTTTACTCTTTGTGGAATAACCTAGGAATATGCCCTCATCACTTTTTGCATCAAACTTTCCATTCCTATTATCTTTTAATATATAGCATTTTCTCCCAAAGATTCTAAAGTATTTTACATTAGGTGCATAACCGTGCCATAATTCATAAGTTGTAACATTTGTACCTATTTTATTTGTACTCAGTTTAAGGTATAAAAAATTGTACTTACAACTTCTTTCTAATACTTTTGTGCAACATTTTTCTCAATCATTAGTGTCCTTGCACAATCCATGATAGATCTATTTCTTCTTTCAGCTATACCATTATGTGGAGGTGTTCTAGGTGCAGACATCTATCTCTTGATTCCTCTATCATTGCAGAACAGATTGAACTCATTTGATATAAACTCTCTACCTCGGTCAGATCTCAGACATTTTAGGTTTCTACTTGTTTCTTTTTCAACCTTAGCCAAATACCACTTAAAAAAATGAAATGCACCATATTTTTCTTTTAAAAACATTATAGTCATCATCCTAGTGTAATCATCAACAAATAGAATAAAGTATTTAGCACCACAATAGCTTTGTACACCCATAGGTCTACAAAGGTCAATATGAACCAGATCTAAAGCATTTTTAGAAGTAAAAGTCTTTCTCTTGAAACTAGACTTTGTCATTTTACCCAACTGACATTGTTTGGACATCACATTGTCAGGTTTCTTCAATCTCGGCAAACCTCTAACTTTCTTCTTTTTACTAATATTTATCAGATTGTCAAAGTTAACATGACATAGCCTCTTATGCCATAACCATACATCATCAAATTGTGCAATGAAGCATGTCTCTTCAGATAGATCTAGATAGAACAAATTACCTCTAGTATGTTCTCCACTTCCAATTAGTTCACCAGTGGCATCAAATATTTTAGCCTTTCTTTGATGAAACTCCACTCGGTAACCAGTGCTATTAAGATGTGCAACACTTAGCAAATTATAGTTAAGACCTTCAACCTAGAATAAACATTTTCACAAGTGATCTTATCAATTAGCTTAATTAATCCTTTACCCTTTATAGGACATGGTGGATCATTACCAAACTTAACACTTCTACCTTTGTAATGATCTAGGGTTTAAAATTTTCTTTCGTCACCAGTCATGTGATATGAGCAACCACTATCAATAATCCATTTATCACCTTTGCTCACATAAGAAACAAGTGCAGTTTTCTCATCTTCATTAGAATCATCTTTCATAGCAACATAAACTACTTCAATTTCAAAATCATCATTGGGTGAACCCACAATAGTGGGTTACACTTTTTTGCCTGAACAGACACTGAACTCTACATTTTGAAAAAAAAAATCAGATTTAGATGCATATTGTCATTAAACCATTTGAAATCAAAAGATGAAGTAAATTAGAGTCTTTTAGGATTTTTTGTCTAGATTCTAAATATATATATTTTTGAATTTTTGAATTGATTTGAATAGTTTTTTCTTTCTCCCACAAAAAATGGTATGTTGCTGAAAATGTCATTTTCAAAGATTGCATTATTTTCATAGAGCATAACTTTTTTTCTAAAATAGATATCAATGCGATTCTTTCTAATTTAGTTTTGTAACATCCATACATACTGCATGCAATTGGTTTGTCAACGTTATCATGATTATACATATTTTATTAACATTTGAATTTGACTAAACTATAATTTTGGCATACTTTGACTACATAGCTTATAACTTCTCGTGTATTTGTCCAATTTCATTTTTTTATTTTTTTTATAGAAAGAGATCAAATTCAATACCTAGGGCATAGATATTTTTTAGAATTTTTTTCTTTCATTTACTATTTTTCCATAATCGTCAAACATAGAGGTAGACATACGGTGAAATATCTATGTTTAGTAAAACTAAAAATACAAAGTCATAATTTACTTAACATATGTTAACATTATAATCATTGGAAATGTTTTTCTCAGTAGTACCTTACTAAATAGATAGGTTTGTCAAATGGATTCATTTTATCTTCTAAAAGATAAAGTTGAAGTATTTTTTGTCAGCATTTTTTGTAGAATATCAATGTTTTTTTATCTAAGAGGCTTTGAGCTAACCATTTGTAATTAACTCCTTCAAATAGAACCTTACACAGATTAAATCATCATATTTTATTAAAAATGTATTATTTCAACAAAAATCAAGATGTCTAAAAAAGTGTAACTCACTATTGTGGGGTCACCCCATTATTCGTGTCAGTTTCTTCTTCAACAATATAACATGATTTCTTACCTTTATCCTTGTAGTACTTGTACTTTTGATAACCTCTATTTTCTCTCTTATCATTGTACTTTCTTTCTCTTTCCTCATCCTTGTCATTCTTGTCAAGACATCTTGCAGCTATATGGCCAACTTTGTTACATGAAAAACATATGATAGGAAGTTTACCTTTATATTTTCATTTTTCTCTTTTCAATATTTTGGCCATGAGAGCTTCAAGATCCTCTAGTTCCTTATTAGAAGTGCCACTATCACTTATACATTTTTTGTTTTCCCTCTTAGAATTATGCAAAACCATTTGTGACTTGAATGCAGATTCAATATTAGCAATAGTGTAGTTATCATAGCTAGAAAGCTCAAAAGCAGTAATCTTACCAACAAGACTTTCCAGAGTTAGAACATTACCAAGGTTACATCTTGATTCTTGAATTGCTAAAAATATGATGGCATATATAGGAAGAAAATTTCTCAATACCTTTCCAATAATAGTTTCATCATCAATAGTTCCATTAGCTCCTCTAATAGCATTTACTACCTCCTTGATTCTACCACAATATTGAGCAATATTTTCACCTTCTTGCATTTTCATTTCATCAAACTTACCTCCCAGGCTTTCAACTTTTTCCCTTAGTACATTTGAATCACCACCATAGATATTTACAAGAGTGTCCCACATTTGCTTTGCATTTGTGCAATCTTTAATGTCTTCAAATTTAGGATAGCTTAAGGAAGATGCAATCTCCAACATTTCTTGGTTGTGTTCATGTTTAGCTCTCATCTCCTCCGTAGTAAAAGGTGCAGTAGGTGTAACATATTCATGATCAACATAATATTTCCTTGAGTCACCAATACTAGCTAGATGTACAGTTTCATCAGACTCTGCCATGCAAGGAAGTTCTCCTTATTCAACTTCGGTACCTCCTTTTTATACATCTTAATCATTTGCTTCAAGTACCTTTAAACTTATTTTGTGTAAGCACCAACAACTCTGATACCAATTGTTAATATGATTTACAACAATAGAGGGGGGGGTGAATCAATTGTTCTCAGGTCCAGATGTATCAATCAAACTTTTAAACACTTCAACAATCTCATATCTAATAACCAACACTACTCAGTCATTAAAGAATGTATGCCAGAAACATATAACAATGCAATCCACTATCCAACAGTATTTAACTTGCAAAACATAGAAATGTTCACACCAAAACATTCACACAAGTATGACATGAGGATTTATAGTGAAAACCCAATTTGGGAAAAACCACTTTGTAACATGTTACTGATATTTTCACTCTTCTGAAGTGAGCTCTGTGAAAAGCCAACCCTGTCAAAGGTTTACAAACACACTGCTAGGTGTGACCCTGTTAAAGGATTTCAACCACCCTGTTAGGAGTGAGCCTTGTTAGAGGACTTAAGTACATTCCATTAGAATGCAACCTTGATTAAAGGATTTAAACAATGACTGTTAGGTCAACCTTGATCAAAGGATTTAGACTGATACAATGGTTATAAAGTAGTAGTAGTATCTAATCTAAAAAACATACAACTCACTTTGCAAGTAACAGATCCAATTCACACATATATGTTGGCTTATTGAATGAGTTATGTTTCTATCTCCATCACTGATCTGCTTGAAAATCCCTTCAAGAAATCACAACTCTGATCAACTCCTTCACCTTCAGCCTTTCTGCTTAGACTTATCAGTCAATAACATCAACAACTATAGCATACTTCTTTACTTCATACTTAGGTTTTCCTTTATACCTCTTCAATAGGTAGATCCATCTTTTGTCACTTAATCTCCTCCGTAGATCTTATGTTTAGGTCAAATTCATCGAATCCTTCCAACATTCATGTTCTTCATCCATCCTTCTAGAAACATCTTCAATCTCTTTATTGAAATCATAATAAAATAGTTTATAATGCATTGAATTCTCCATACACTCAATTAATAAAGTCAACATGATTTACGTAATCCAAGAATTCAACTATGTTGGCAAGGAATCTGAATTCTTCCTCAAATGTAAATTATTGATGCTCAGTCAATATTGTGTTCAACTCCTCGGTCAATACTATGTTCATATGTAGGAATGTGTAGGATCAAAGCAGTTCCTAGGTCCTTAAATGGTAATGAAAATTTAGAAAAATAGAGTTAGGTAACTTGACATGAAAATTTGAATAGGTTATTAATATAATTTCAAAAACATGTATGAACATAATTCATAGAAAATTAAATTTAGTTTCTAAGCTACTAGTTGTTATTTTTTTCAATAAATCTATTCATTGAAAATTTTTAATTTCAATGACATTTTTTGTGCAACTTTAAATATAAATAGAGGACACCTGTTTGGATAATTTGAATAATTTTTATAATTTTTTTCAAAGTAAATAATTAGTTATGATTTTTTTACTAGAACTCTTTTAAATATATAAAAGGCTCATACATCTTACCCCCATAACATGGTTAAAACTTTATAAAACATTTATGGAATTTAAATTCCTTTTTTTAACCCCATAGTATGTGAAGCATAGGATGTGTTGCATCTTTTGGTTTCAAAATTAAAAAATGATTGATAGTTATTAATGTATTTCAATCAACCTATCAATTAGGACTTTAGTTGAATAATACATGTAGAAAATCAATAATAATCATTTAAATTCAAAATAAGGAATAATTTATAATGGTGGAATTTTCCTTTAATAAAACCTTTTGACTTCATCAATTACATATAAATAAAAGTTGTTATCCACATGGGTGAATTCTAGAAAACCAAGGAGATATTAAAATATATTTTTGTGTTGACTTTCCACGATTGACATCCCCAAGCCAAATCCCAAAGCTATCCCAAGGCGAAAATTGGAGAAAGAATTATCAAAAAAATGGATATCTATTAGTGAGTGATATATGTTAGAAAGGATAGATCCACTTTTTAAATGTCAAAAATTAACATCTATTTGTTCAAGTTTTTTTTTGTTAATATATGTTCTAAAGAAAAAATCCATTTTAAAAAGCTAAAAAATTTTTTTTAGTAAAATGGACATAACTTCTAATTTATGTTGCAAAGGTGATTTAGAGCTCCACACAATGGAATTGGTAGTGTTTTAAATTATGCTTAAAAAATAGTTATACTTAATTTGAGTTCATCCTTCATTTTTGAAACATTAAATGCTTATATTTTGTAACAATTGTCTCAAAATACTAGAAACACTAAGTCAATAATTAATAATAAAGAATTTGGTAATTTCACCAAGGAGATCAAAGACATACTCTCTCTCTCTCTCTAGATCTAAATATAGATCGCTTCACCTCACCCCTACTCCCTCCCTCTCTTTTTGTCCCTCTCTATACATCTCTCTTTATACATAATCTACCTATCCTTCAATCCACAAATCCCTTAATCCTTCTATCTCTCTCAAGATTGAACCCCCCACCCCCTCCCTCCACCCCCACTCTATACCTCTCCCTCCCTCCTCCCCTTTGTCTTTACTTCAAACTAAGGTTACTTTTTGTCTTATATTGAAGTTATACACCCAAATTAATGAATGTTCTAAAAAGATGCTTGTAACTCCAAGAAACATTGAGGTATATTTTACATATAGACTATGTGGCTCATAGATTGAGTCCATTGTATTGATTTCCTTTATTATCTTTGTATATAAATTGAAGCTTAGAAGAAGAGGAAGAACACATTGTTCTGCAAATTGTAAAAGTAATGAAACACTTAAAAAATTAAACAAAAAAGTTGTATTGGTGCATGATTATTTTAAAAGATTTATACAAGCTTTAGTTTTCTTAGGGTGTAGAGTTTTTCCTATAAGAAAGAAAAGTTTCTCCATATATATCTTATATTATGATTTGTATCTCTTTAAAGTTTTTTTTTCGTTCTATCTATAGTTTATTTCTATTTTATGTAGAAATGCTTTGAACGAACAAAATAATTAAATACTTGAATTTGCAGCATACGTTCAAGCATCAGTTACGGAATGTTTAACAAAACTAGGTTGATGGCACAGCTGGTTCACCAAAGATTTCCAATATTAGCCATTAATCAGCCTCAAAATTAACCTCAATCAGCCTCATAATTAACCATCTACTTTAGTATGTCCCATGTCAACCTACCGATGTAGCTGCAGTTTGAATATTGCAGAATTTTCTTCTTCACAGAAGATGATCTTCTAGATAACATCTCTAGAAAAAATATTTTCCAGAGATATTTGCCAAAGGTTTTCGTAGATGGTCTTCCAGTTTTCTAAGGAATGTTCTCAACATTCTCTTCCCCCTGCAACTCAAATTTAGGAGGGTCGGTGAAAATGTGACAAAGTTTAGTTCACTTGTATCGAACAATTCCAACATGCACTCACTTACTTTCAATGATCGATTTGTATAAGACACAGCTGATCCTCCCCATACCCTGATACGGTCCTCAGCTTGAGCAGCCTGCAGTACGAAAACAAAAATTAGTCACCACAACAATAGTGAAGTATTGGTCTCAACAGCCTATATATATATATATATATATATAATATTTTACCTTTCGATTCCAGTTGGTGAAATATGTGATTACCAATAAAATGGCAGTCTGCAGGGCTGTTCCACAAATCATGCCGGTCCAAATACCCTGTTTCATCAAATATAAACATAGACTAAATTGAGAAAGAAAGGGAATATAAACATAGACTAAATTGAGAAAGAAAGGGAAGGAAAAGAGTTTTTATATTTCACAATATCAGTCATCTATTTTTGAGTCTGTATATCATGGTGACAGTAATATAGGACTCCCCATACTTTTTGTCAGAAGCACTTAACTGCAGTACAAATGAGACATACATATCTTATTCCCTATAAAATTTAAACTCATTAAAAATGAGTAGACAATAAAGAACATGAGAATTAGCATTCTTAATAGAAAGAAGCCTAGTCTACCTTAGCTCCCAGGTTGAATTTATATCCCATAAGCAGTCCAAGGGGTAATCCAATAACATAGTAGCTTCCTATGTTTACATAGGCTATCAGAGCTTGCCAGCCTCCCCCTATAGCCACACCTGAGTTGTTTGTACCAAAAGAGCAGAAGCTTAGAAAGGTATGATGCAACAGAGTGAAGCCATGATCATCAGTTATATAGTATAATCCCCTCAGCTTCCATAACTACAGCCACGTAAACCAAGAATTGTGAATAGGTATTTACACTCTACCTGATAGCACTTGTTGTACGCTATTCAAAACCATTGTTACACCAAGTAACACTGCCATATTGGATACTGTTTCCATGACCACTTTACTACTCGTGAATAGTACTGCAAAATTATTTTTGGTCGCAAGAATGATGGCCATAAATATAAGCCCAATGGAGAATGATGTTACAACTGTATGCACCCAAAAATGGTCACCTAGACTTTGGGCCCCATTTATTCAATTTATCAATCCTGAATCATTTTGATCATTTATCAATATCTTCAACATTATCAATTTCTTGATCAAATCCTAATTTCGATCATATATTGGATTTTTATCCCATGGGCTAACCATTTATCCTAAGTCTTTATTTGATTAAAAGGAATATTTCCTCCCCTTTTAATTAAATAAAAAGCCCCCACTTTCCTCTTATCCTAAGTTGCACAAATAAAACATTATTCCTATTTTATAAAAAGGAGAAAAGCACTTTTTTGTCTCATATGGACATAAAGTCAACTCTTATTTTCCTATTGGAGGATACTTGTGCACATGGATTGCTCCTCTTTCAACCTCCACCGCTGATTAAGATTTTTTGCCTCTTAATCTCAATGGTCCATTTCACCTCATTTCTTATAAAAGGAGAGCTCTCTCCTTCATTTGCATATCCATATTTTATGCTATTGTTATGCTGCAGGTTTTCTAGGTACATTTGGAGCTTTTTGAAGACATTGAAGACTTGTTGCTTTCATCATTTTAGTTGCATTTCATAATAGTTTTACTTTCATAGTTACATTCATGGTATCATAGATTAGATTTCCTTTTTATGCAATAGAATAAGCTCACATAGTCTAAATAGGAAGCATTGTAATCCATTGCTATTTCCTTTCATAGATTAGATTGCATCCTCATTGTAGTTGCATTTGCATTTCATTTCCATTTAGATTCTTGAAGATATTGGCATTGTTGCCCTTGTCTTCATTGTGAATCTCTCATTGTGTGGTTGACTAGCAAGGTCACTTTCTTGTAGCTCTAGCTGAGAGCAAAACTCATAGTCCCTTGCAACTCCATGCATAGAGAGCTATGAGCCGCTTTGTGAGGCCTCACTCTTGAGTAACCTTGCATGTAATGGTTCATAGAAGTGCATATTTTAGTGTGTATATTTCTGGCGCCCACCGTGGGGCAGAGTAGATAGCTTTGTCCTTTCATTTGATGCATTTTTCATCATTTTTGGATTAATTTTCAAAAAAATCTGCTTTTTCTGGTTTTCTATCTCAGATTATCGCGCGACACTTCTCAGAAGTATCGCGCGATATACTTTCTATCTTGGCGCGATAGTTCACGCGGGAAAAGTATCGCACGCCTATATTGAAGTCTATCGCCTGGCATCGGGCGAAGTATCGCCTGGCATCGTGCGAAGTATCGCTCGACTGGGGAAGTATCGCCTGGCTATAGGAAGAAGTATCGCGCGATACTGGTGAAGTCTGAGGTATATCGCCTGATCTAATAGTGAACTATTTTGTATCTTGCAAATTTCAAGTTCTTTGCTAGCTTTTTGAAAAATTTTGAAAAATTTAGCATTTTCAAATTCGTGCCACTCTGGAAAATGGGTGCCCATTTTTTTTGAAATTTTGCAAATGGTATCAAAAGTTTAAGTGTGATATATTGTTGGAAAGGTCTTTCCGAGCCTAATCCAACCATGATGGTTTCATTTTCAGATTTTATTATTTGATTAGTTATTTTTGTAGATTATCTAATTTTTTATGTACTAATCATTGGTAGATTTTGGATTTTGATTCTCCCAACTCTTGTTGGTCTAACAAGTTGTGGTTGTAGGTGCTCTCATTACTTGAAATTTTTCAAAAAAATGCATGTCAAAGAGGGCTACTAATGGTTTTTGTAGGGCTGCCCAAGCATAAAAACAAAAAAAATTCTTGCTTGTTTATTTGCTTTCCTTTTAAGTGTGGCATTCACTAATTGTATTAGGAATCTTAATACCTTGTGAAAGGGATTTTGAGGTGGTAGGAGAAGTATGCTCTTCACCTTTAGGTGAATCAGAAAATCTTGACCCATCTTAAGGTTTTGGAAGCAAGGGGGTAATTGAACTCTTTGCTTGGTGTGTTTGGAGAGATTCTTGAGATAGGGGAGTATGCTCTTCACCCTTGTGGTGAATCAAAAACCTTGAACCTCAAGATTTGATCCAATTTTGTTTAGTTTAAAAATCTTTTAGCGGGCCTGCTCTTGAGCAATCAAAAGGAATGACCCAAGTGGGGACAACCTTGTCATCATTTTCCTTGGTGGCGAGTGATTCCAACTCACTATAATCTCAAGGCTATCGAGGACACAAAACCTTGGTAGACATAACACTTGTCTTCGCTTGATGTAAGTACTTGTGAGATTGTGACCATGAGGAAAACATTGAGCAAGAATGCTTAAGGTACTCTTGAGGCCGCGAGGTCCTAGTCCTTTACGAGGAGCAAGAGGGGTGTTGTGAACGGAAACCCTTATTAAGAACCATAGATTAGAAACCACATTTTTCAGCCGCTTATCTTCTTAGTGCAAGGATTGATCCAAGTGGAATAACCCGGATCACCCCAAGATACTCACCATATGTGTCCCTTTGGTTGTGTTGTTTGACACTTCCATGACAAAGCCAATATCTCTTGTGGGCAACCACTTGGTGTGAGGCAAGGGGGCATCAAGTTGTGAGCTAAGTTGATGAGTAATGAGCCTTGTCTTGTAGGTAGATATTGCTTGAAGTGTCTTCGATTGTGTGATACCAGTGTAAATGTTCTTGACATACAAACAATCGGTAGCATTCATAGGTGCTTTTTCAATTTTGATATCACAAGTGCTTGTCTTGGCAAGGTTGTTTTTGCCCTTGTTTCAAGTGTTTGGAGACATGTTTGATCCCCTACTGTTTGCAAACCTGTCCAAATACTATTAAAATTGTGATTGAAATCAGACATTTTCACCCTTAGATTCAAAATTTGCACAAATTGGTCAAAATCAACATCAGTATCGCATTTGTCCATTCTTGGTGAGAGAGATTATCTCTAGAATTGTTAGTCACATTCTTGGAGAATTTTAGTACTCTTATTGTCCAAATCACTTTCATTTATCTCAATTTTAATTATATTTTGGCCTAGCCCAACTTCCTGGTTCAAAAGTGCAAGGGTAGTCACCCTTTGATTTGAAGCACCTCTTTGACAGTGTTGGTAAAGCCCCTGCTTCTATCTTTTCATTTCTCTTTGGACAATAGAGAACTTTGATTATCCTAGTTTGGTGTTGACATTTTTTGAGGTCATCCTATTACCAGTCTTCCTTGGTCAGTCCAGATCTTAGATCCTAGGTGTTGTCATGTTGCTCAACATCTCAATGAATGTTATGGTATCAATTGCACAAGATGGCTCTTAGGCTTCTTCTTTCTTCTCCATTTCCCATGTTCTTCTAAAGTCTTCTACTCCCATGGGAAATTCTTCTTCTTCTTCTTGATTCTTTCCTCTTATTATCTAGTCTACACTCTTCTATTCATCTCTTCTATTCATTTCTTCCATGCTTGATTTCTCCTCTTTTGGAACCATGAATCTTGACTATCTAGCTTTGGAATCTTTATTAAGAATAGATGATCTTGAGCTCATTGACATATTCGAAAAGTGTTGTTCCTCCAAAATTCTCATGAGTGATGAATTTATAGCAAAAATAAAAGAAAAGATGATTAAATCAGATGCCTTTGCTAGAATCATAAACATGATCATATCACGATCTTCTTCTTCCAAACATTCTTCATCATCTAAATCTTCTCATTCTTCTTCACCTTCCAAGTCTTATCATGACTCTTTCAGACATCATTCTCATTCTTCATATTCTAAGTCTTATCATGATTCTTCTAAACACTATTCACATTCTTAATCTTCCAAATCTTATCATGAATCTTCTAAACATTATTTGAATTCCTCATTATCCAAGTATTCTTCTTCCACTAGGTCTTCACCTTCCTCTTCTTCACAATCTCATTCTTCTTCTACTTCTCCTAAGAGTCTTACTTCTCTTCAGAAGACATACCATAAAGAGCAACGTGATAGTCCTTGTGATGTCTCTTTCATAAAGAGTGACACACCTATCTTTGATGACTATGATGACTATGATGATGGACAATGTAGCAATACTTATGACAACTCTATTCCTAAGAGTCCTCCTCGTCGTGTGCTTAGGCTTACTAAAGGGTCATCCTATTGGATAGATTGTGATGGTGATCCATATGATTCTGATTTTGAGAGAAATTATGATATTTGTTGTGAACAATATGATACATCTACTTCTATTGAGGAAGAGAAAGCTTTCCGTGCTGATTATAAACGAAGATACTATGAGCATGTCTTGTCTAAAAACTCTCATGCTGAAAATAAAGATTACACTCTCCAGCAAGATCATGTTAATGCTGAACCTTTGTCTTGTGATGGTCCCCTTCCATCCACCACTTCCTCCAATACCCACACACTTCCTAAAGCTTCTGAGTCATCCAAATCTTTCACAAATCCTTCATCCAACAAAGATCCTAAGACTTTCCATGCGGTTCCCTATAGTTATCCTCAAGGGCCACCTCTTAAAGATACTCAAGCTAACCTTCACTTGGCTGCAAATACTTATAATAATGCTACACCTAGTGAGCCTAAGCCTTCATGCGCTATAATGCCTATTTCAGCTAGTCCTTCACCACCTCTTCCAAAGTCTTCCATACAATCCCAACATGCTTCCTTGTCCTTAGAAGTGGCTCCATGTCAAGAGGACTCTAAAAATGATAAAGAAAAGAACATAAAAAAAGATCAAGATCAAGAACCCTCCATGTCATCCAATTCTTTTCATGATGTCTCTCATCCGTTACATGGTTCTTTTGATCCTTTATGCCCTTCCTCATTCATTCCACCATGTCTTAAGTCTTCTCCTAAGCAAGATCAAGCTACTACTTACACTATTGAGCTTGTTGACAATCAAAATAACCTTACCACACTTGCACTTTCGAAAGATGATACTTCCATTAAGGTTATTAAAAATGGTGTTGTTACTTCCAATGTTGAGCCTATTGAAAATCTAGAAAAAGTTGATACACTTATGCTACCCAACAATCATTGTCAAGATCAAAGTCTTCCATCTTCCTATTCTACCACTCCATGTTCACTTCCGCTTTCTGCTCTTCCTAAATCTTTGCAAGCTACGAATGATCCTATCAAAGAAACTGCTCCTATTCAAGATGTGCATGATCCTGTTGAAAACTCTAATGCTCACTCTAAAGATGCTGATATCCTTGGTTGTCATATAGATGTTGATGAACTTATTGATTATCCTTTTGCATCTTCCACTTCCATCCTTGGACCTCCTCCACCACTACCAAGATCTTCACATCTTCCTTCCATCTTGGGTCCTTATGTCCCTTCACTTTCCCCTCCTAATTCTCCTAATTCGTCATCCATTTTGGGTCCTTACGTCCCTCCATCTCCTATCTTTCTTCAAGATCAACATAGATGCATACCCTTGAATCCTTTTCATTCACCCACCCATCTGAACCAGTCATATCGTCCTTCTTCTTCCACAAGTCCCAAGTCTTTTGGAAGTAACTTGAATGTTCAATACAAGAAAAAGAAGCAATACAAGAATCCATCAAAAAAAGAAGATCACCATGTCTCCTCTAATCGACATGGAAGCATAAAGTCAAAAGAGATATCTAAGAAGAAAACTACAAGACAAGTATGGGTTCCAAAATCCATCATTCAAGATATTCTCTCTAAATCATCAAAAGGAAATAAAAAGCCAATGGCTATATGGATTCCAAGATCTCTCTTAAGAGAGTCTCATGTTGAACAACAAGTGAAGTTGACATTCAAGCTTCCAAAGGCTTCCACTTCATCTCTTTCCAAAAACATTCTTCCATTCCATGTGCCTAAACCGCAACCTTTGCTAAACATTTTCCATATTCCTTCTCGTATTCCTCCATTCATATTTGAGAATTATAACAAGCACACCAATCCTCTCTTTGAGGAGTCAGATAGCAATAATGAACCAGAATATGGTTCGCACTTAGACTAGAATATGGTTTACGTTTCCTCCATTTTTTCCGTCACCCTTCAAGGTGTGTATTGACGTTAATCTTGCCTTCTACCTTCTATCCTTTTTCCTCATTTGCCTATTCCTCGTGCGTCTTCCTTTCCCCTTCAGCATCTTTGAGCATATCATTTTGAATCCTTGACATATCATGGTTTATCCTTTCAAGGAGCATTATCTAAAAAGCTTGCCTTCTTCCAAAAAATAGAAAAAATATTCAAAAAATAGAAAAAATATTCAAAAAGAGATGAAAAAAAAAATTTTGAAAATGTGCCATGGTGAAAACCTGGAAACAGGCACCTTGGTAGCAAAAGTAAAGAGAAATAAATTCATCCTATGGTGAAAACTACTCTCTTGTGGCGCCTTGGATAAGTACCATGATGAAAACTTGGCAATCAAGCATCATGTGTAGTTCTTCTACATATTTCACCCATTCCATCTTCTCTCTTTGATCTTGACAATGTTGATCTATACACGAACATTTGGCTATTTTGTGAGCTATCTTACAATGATCTTGCTTTCATTCCATTCATGTTTAGCCTTCATATTTATTTTCCTTCATTCATTCTAGCCTTTCGCTATCCTTTTCCCCTCTGGTCTTGATCTAATAATAAAAAAAAGAGTAAAACATGATGCTATGAAGTCTCTTGACATGTCTACTCCTTTGGACTGCATTCCTTCCTTCTTTTGCAGTGCACTTTTGAGGCTTATCCAATGCTGGCCTTTCATTGCTTGTCCAAATGCGCTTTACATGACAATTTTTCCCTAGCTTGGGTACTCTTGAGGAGTTTGTCTTTGAGGATTTCTTCCCTTCACTCTCCTTCATTCTCATGTCTTCTATCTTTTCCACCAGCTTGCTTATCCATCTTGTCCTTCACCTTACTAGACATTGGGACTGCACGATGTGATCTTACTTAAAGAGTTTGATGCCCATTCTATCTGGGGACATCTTTTGTACATATCTTATGATCCTGAAAAAATACCAAAAAAATTCATATATGGTCCTGAAAAATATTCCAAAAAAAAAATTGATATATGATGCTGAAAAAATCCTAAAAAGCATAAAATGTCCTAAAAAAATACACAAAAAATCAAAATATTCAAAAAAATTAAAAAAAAATAGAAAAAGTGCCTTGGTGAAAACCTAGCAATAGGCGCCTTGGTAGCAAAAATCCAAAAAATTGAAAAGAAAAAAAAAGAAAAAATTGCAATAAATCCAAGTGGTGAAAACTTAGAAACAGGCGCTACTTGAGGCCTTTGCACCCCTATTTGTTAGCATGCATCCTTGACACTTAGCCACTTTCCATCATGCCTTGACCTTATTTGGCCTAGTCTGGAATTGGTCTTTGTCTTTGCCTAGGGGGCATAACTGTTCGCATAGGTCCTTTTGGTGCGTTTGTCTCTTGGGGCATTTCACAACAGGTGTTTTTCACAACCACCCCAAACAGTGTTTTTCAACACTACCCTTGCGTCGAGTGTTTCTTAACACTTATCAAGTGTCTTACCCAAACAGTCTCGTATGACGCGATAGTTCTCATTTGCAGATATGATACTCAGAGTTTGAATCTATGACCAACACACACGCACTTAAACAAACAACTCGCTTGAGATATGTTGACTTTATTTTTCTTTGTGTGCTGTCTATGAGGATTTCTTTAATGAGTGGTCTCTCCCTGGGAAGTTTTCAATGATGCCTAGCTAGAAGACTGAGGGTATGAGAACATGTTTTCTTTCTTTATCTGCTTGTGGGTATATTTTGTTGGTCCTAATTGTCATGAGCATTTATGCTGGTCTTACTTGACACTATGGATTAACAAGGTATTATCCTTGATTGTTTTGCGAGTGCATGCTTTTAGCTATCCTGACTTTCATGTGTCTTGATACAAGCATAATCTCGCCATATCAAACTTAGGTGATCTCACTGCATTAGTCATCTTGACCTACATGTCTTTGATGCCTAGATGAGATTTCCACATTTCTATCTAATAAAGATCATATTCATATCCACATAGTCATACTAGTGTGCATTGTATGATCTTACGACGCTACCTAACGCTCGATGATGATAATTAGATGTCTATAAGCATTGTGACCTTGCAAGTCAACCACTTTCATAGTAGATTGCATTTCTAGGTTCATGTTAGTTTAGTTTTTGCATCTTGCATATGGAGAGAGCTCTCCTTTTTATCATCTATGGACTAGTTGGTCAGCTGTGCTCATTTTCTGATTCTTCTTGATCATATTTTTCATTTCTGGTCTTTCATATCACATCATTTTCTATCCATTTTCGGACTCGAAGTCGAAATCTGAGTCGTGTTTCAAATTTTCCCTTTCTTCTGAGCAGTTGACTGACTTTTTGAGGCATAATTTGATTTTCAATAGAATTTCTTCCTTTTCATGTCTCTCATTTTTCTAGTCTTTCATTCACCCTATCTCTTTTCTTCTAGCTCATCGTTGGGGCATGTTTCATTGCCTAATGGTTAACCTTTTGACCTTTGCCTTCGATTGTGATTCATTATGATTTGATCAAATCTTTATCAATTTTGTTGTCTCTCCTCTACCTGATTTCGATTTCGACTCCGAGGGGGCAGTACCTATGGGATTCTCATCCCCAATCGCTTGATTCTCTTGATTCAGACATCTTTTGTGAGCTTTTGCTCAAAATTTGAGATTCTTATCTCCCATTTTTAGACATTGATTATTTCCTAGCAGCGACGGTGATAGTTTTGTCTAAAGCTTGATTTACACCTAGCAGCGACGGTGTTGGTCTAAGCTTTTGTTTATGTTTGTCCAAATGTGATCCCGAATCGACCTCATATCTGAGTTATTTTGTGATCCCAAATCGATCTCACATTGCAACTTCATTCTTTGACTACATGTGTTCCCAAATCGATCACACATTAGTCAAAGAGGGGCAAATGTATGCACCCAAAAATGGTCGCCTAGACTTTGGGCCCCATTTATTCAATTTATCAATACTGAATCATTTTGATCATTTATCAATATCTTCAACATTATCAATTTCTTGATCAAATCCTAATTTCGATCATATATTGGATTTTTATCGCATGGGCTAACCATTTATCCTAAGTCTTTATTTGATTAAAAAGAATATTTCCTCCCCTTTTAATTAAATAAAAAGCCCCCACTTTCCTCTTATCCTAAGTTGCACAAATAAAATATTATTCCTATTTTATAAAAAGGAGAAAAGCACTTTTTGTCTCATATGGACATAAAGTCAACTCTTATTTTCCTATTGGAGGATACTTGTGCACATGGATTGCTCCTCTTTCAACCTCCACCGCTGATTAAGACTTTTTGCCTCTTAATCTCAATGGTCCATTTCACCTCATTTCTTATAAAAGGAGAGCTCTCTCCTTCATTTGCATATCCATATTTTATGCTATTGTTATGCTGCAGGTTTTCTAGGTACATTTGGAGCTTTTTGAAAACATTGAAGACTTGTTGCTTTCATCATTTTAGTTGCATTTCATAATAGTTTTTCTTTCATAGTTACATTCATGGTATCATAGATTAGATTTCCTTTTTATGCAATAGAATAAGCTCACATAGTCTAAATAGGAAGCATTGTAATCCATTGCTATTTCCTTTCATAGATTAGATTGCATCCTCATTGTAGTTGCATTTGCATTTCATTTCCATTTAGATTCTTGGAGATATTGGCATTGTTGCCCTTGTCTTCATTGTGAATCTCTCATTGTGTGGTTGACTAGCAAGGTCACTTTCTTGTAGCTCTAGCTGAGAGCAAAACTCATAGTCCCTTGCAACTCCATGCATAGAGAGCTATGAGCCGCTTTGTGAGGCCTCACTCTTGAGTAACCTTGCATGTAATGGTTCATAGAAGTGCATATTTTAGTGTGTACAACAACCACGATGATGACTGAAAATTTTGCAGCTTTAGGGTGACCAGCTCCAAGCTCATTCGATACTCGCACACTGCATAGATTGAAAGGAAACTAAAAATTGATTGTAAGTATACTAAAGATAATGATGCAGCCACCACTAAAAACTGAAGAAATATTTTAATTGTAAAAGTAATCTGCGTATATCTTGGATATAGGGTCGAGTATTGGGCTAATAAGCTCCATTACATAAGAATCCAAAATGAATAACATGATACTATAAGAAAAATACATACCTAATGGCAGCATTGAAACCGATGAAGATCATGGTTTCCCATCCATTCAAACTCATGCTGTAAAAAGAACAGAGTAAAGTGTCAAAGGGAGAATATTTAACTACTGATTGCAACAGATTACAGGTTTAAACAACCATATACACCATTGGACGCCCAATCTACGAACAAACCCTAAAAGGCAAAAGTTGGATTTTTGAAATAGACTAGTGGAGGCAATCCTTACCAGATAGATAGCGCATCGACTTCAATTGTTGCATTTTTTAAATTACCCGTAATAACTATGAGTGACATCATATACCAGATCTCCAAACTGAAAATGCCAAAGCCCACAAATCAATATGAGTAACACAGATTGTTTCGCTTCGTTAGAGATATTGCTGTTGTAATATCCTAATTAGGGTTTTTACCAGAAATTGAGTTCAGATCAGAAAACAACCACCACTGCGTTACTAACCAGAGCATAACACCCGAAGCCATTGAAAGTCGAATAAAAGCCCATAGATCCTGAAAAGCAAGCCAGGAGAATCCTTTCCAAGCCTCTGGGCAAAAGTAAACAATATACAAAAACTGACTAATATCAATAATAAACCATGATAGGTTTGCAGTAATAGCTGCTCCAACTAACCCTAAACCCACTTCGAAGATTAATAACCAGCTTAGAAAAGCATGGAATATCAATACAGCCAAGGCAATCGAAGCCATGGCCATGACTTTTCTCTGTGCCAGAAGAAACTTTTGCATTGGGAAATTTAATGCATAGGCAAACAGTTTTGGTAGCATCCAAAGTGCATATTCTCCTGATAGATCAGCTACATCATCCTCCTACCCCAGTAGCTTAAGGATTGGGGTTGCAAAGATGTAAATAGAACTCAAGAGCACTGATGTACCCAGCAATATTAACCATGAACGCTGCAAATACACTCCAAGCATTTGAAGTTTTCCTGCTCCAACTGCCTGACCACAGAGGGTTTCTAATGCACTGCCCATTCCCAGCTGTATAGAAGCCAGTTACGATTTTTGCATTGTGAATTCAGTAAGAAGAAAAGGATTTTGAGCATTGCAACAAACTCACTCTGCTGTCTTGAACTAAGTAGAAATTTTATATCAAAATATTAAAAAAATAATATATAGGTGGAATGGAGTCATGATTTGAAAAGTCTACATTCAACTTAAAAGACAAAACAAGAGTGATCAAATCTATAAGTTTTTAAGGCTTAGTGGAAAAGAAAGTTCTGCTTATTCTCCACATAAAATAGTATGATTGTAAAAACATATGAAATATACATAATACAATGTGTTCTCAATGAGTTATATGTATTCCATTCATACTCATAAGAAATGGATTCTTATGAACCACTAATCATGAAACATAAATCAATGAGTTAGAAAATTCAAATATACAAATTAAAAACTACAACAATCCAAAAAATCCATTACTACCCTCTACATATTACAATAAACAATGGTTGATGTCATATTGAAAGTTTCACTCGCTTTATGATTATTGTAATCTCCTCACTGTACTTACTCTGCTCTTACTCACATGAAGAATGAACTGTAAGAAAGGACGATTATACTTAATATGATAGATGAATAGCTGTGCACTGACTACAACTCATCTCTTTCCTGTTTTATAAGGCTTCAGAAAACTCAACAAAATTTTTCTGCTATTTGAGCATCTTAGAAAATCTACGAACAACTGCCTTCCAATATTCTTCACCAATCAAATCTACTTATTTTAATCTTATATCAACAACTATAAAACATCCAACATAGATTCAAGACATACATTTTTCTTGTATATCAGCAAAACGAATGTTGGATTCGATAAGGAAAGATTCTACTGACCAAGAGCCCAAAAGATAGGAATCCAATAACATTTCCTTGAATCGCCACAGCTACCAACTCAACGTTACCCAAGTGGCCTGCACATATTGTCGTTATTAACATCATTGAATATATACATAGTCTGGTACAAATGGCAGGCCCTGCAATTTTCCACAATTTCTTTGACTCCCTCAAGCTTTCTTCCATCAACTGTTTAAAACTAACAATATTATCCAAGTCTGGTGAACTGATACTCTCTCGGCCACTAAGTTCATGATTAGTAATATCATTATTTTGCTCCTCTTCCCTCAACAATGGTGAAGAAGACTATCAGCCATGTTTACAAGAAGAGAGAGCTTTGCAACTTATTTAATGTTCTTATGTTCCAGTCAAAACTGAGATTGAATTTAAGATATATTTTTTCTCTATGGTCTTCGCTTTGAATAACAGATGAACGTTAGTATAGAACTACGTGAAAGTTGAGTTGGCCAAGTATAATATAAAATATTATCATAGTTATAATTCCTCACGAAATCCACTGTTTCCAAAACACTTCAACATCCATGAATATAAATATTTTGTTTTTTATATGGGGTGGAATTTCAATGTTTTGATATTAGCATTTGACCATACTTTAATAGTTGTGAGAGTCTAAGCTGCCTTTTGATGTTGTGTGTCTTGGTATGGGCAATGTGTATTTTATAATAGTTTTGATTAAGTAGCAGGGGTGGGGCCATGGGTCCCCCTCGTTTGACATATGTAACTTTGTTTAAAAAAAAAAATTATAATTATTTTAATTTAATTTAATTAAAAATATTTTATTATATGTTTTTTAATATATTATTAAATTTAATTAAATTTATTTTTTTATTATATATATATACATAATAATTATTGTTAATTTATTTAATTAATAGTTATTATTGATTTAATATTAATATTAATTAATTTATATAAACTGTTGTTAAATCAATTTTATTGTTGGGCTAAAATATTTGATTTATACTTCTGTATGTAGATGTTTTAGTATAACTATGGAAATGGGTATACTAAATTTTATTTGAGAGTTATTGATTAAGAAATTTATAATTATATATGTTTAGTTGTATGATTAAACAAACATGTAAATATAGGCGAACTAGTTATGTTTTAAAATTAATTGGATTTCTTTAAGGGATTTGTGTCCTCTTGTAAATGTCTGGAATTTTGATTTGAAGGATTTTTGTTGAGCCTCATTATATCCTTATTGATTATTGGGGGTTTTAAGTTGACTAGGGAGTTAGTTGACCAGAGGCTTGGGGTTGGTTTTCTATGGCTGCATATGTGTTCTTATGTCATGTGTTATGATGTTGTATCAATTCGATCTTTTAGATCCAACCTTGTTCTATTGAAGCTTATGATTATGAAAGAATTTGAGAGTGTGTTTTATGATGTATGGTTTGACGACCATTATGGACTTATGGTGTTATTGTTTGAGGACCGGTATGTATTAATGAGATTTGGGTTTGAGGACCAATGTGATTACCACTTATCTATTATGGACCTAAGATTAGTTTTCATGCTTTATCTGATTTATGAGACCTATGTGTTTATTTATGATTTTTTAACTTAGGGGAGGTTAAATAGGTGCATCTTAGGGGAGTGGCTTACAATAGGGGTCTGGAACCCAAAGTGATCAGTACCAAGGTAACCTATCGTAAGTTTGTAAATAAATGATAACATAGTAACTAAAATTTGGAGAGTTCGTTAAAAAGATAATTAGTGATAATGCCTTGCCCATGCCTTGAGCGCTTGTATAGGGTAAGGGTGAGAATGAGATGATACTTAGAGAGTAGGCATGATTAGGATTCCTCATTTTCATGAGAGGGTATTCTAGTTTTGTGTGGGTTGTATTGAGGATCTGAGGTCTAGAGTGGCTAGTCCAGGATAACTCAATGCTTAAGGGTATGTGGTCCAGTGTGACCAGTCTAGGGTAACTCAAGCAGATGATGATGTGATGACACTCCCATAGTATGTAGCCTAAGTCTCCTTTGTAGTTTCTACATTTGCCTCTGGTTGTGTGTCTTGGTATTTCAGTATTATCTGTTGGTATGTTTTGGTGTTCTGGTATTTGGTGTTTTGGTACATGTTGATATTTTGATATTTATTATCTTTTCTTTATCATTAGTTGGTGGTATCTTTTGAGATAGAAAGCCTTTAGGATCCATTGTTTAGATGTTTTAATGTGTTGGGTTTGTTATCCAAGTGGGGTTTGTTGTTATCTCCTCACCACGGTGGGAGTGGACCTTTGGTTCTACGAGGTCGGGTGGTAGTGTTTCTTTTACCATTTGAGATTCCAACATTCATGTGCTAGTGTTGGATGATACTCATTATGGTTACCTTCTTGTTCTTCATTGGAGGCTTGCTCATATCTATCTTATGGTGTTTATAGTTGTACCTTGTATCAATACTTTAGAGGTGATTCCTTTCAGATATTGTACTATAATTTGTATTTGGTTATTATGACATACCCTACGACTTGTGCAGAGGATTTTGTTTCATTGTGTTTATACCTTATGGTATTGGATGTACTTGTTATTCATTTGTACATGAGATATTTGTAATTCTTCTTAATTGAAAATATATAATACATAATTCTACGTCATGGGACCCTTGAGAATTGTTAACTATATTTGAGTTGTACTTATGTACTTGTTTATATCTTATGATTATATTGCTTATCCATTGTTATCATTATTGTTTTGTAAACTCTTAAGAAAAAAATTATTTTGTAAACATAGCAACATATTTTAGGTTAAATTCTCTGGGGTTCCCTGGTGGGGCATTACAGGTCTAATCCTGGCCCTTGTTACTAAGGATGAGGTAAAACTTGTTTTGTTTTCTATGGGGGCCTATACAGGCCCGAGACATGATGGTTCCCCTCTAGATTTATTTCAAGATTTATAGGAAGTGATTAAATTTGATGTCACTAGGGCCACTATGGACTTTTTGAGGATTGAGAAGTTGCTAAAAAATATTAACAATACCTTCATAGCCTTGGTTCTAAATTTCCAACACACTTTTAGGATTGAGTACTAGAGATCAATTAGTTTATGCAACACCATCTACAAGATCTTTTCCAAAGTCCTAGTCCATAGAATTGAACCGTTCTTTGACAAAATGACTAATTCTGAGAAAAAAGGATTTTTCTCTAGAAGATAAATGTTTGATGTTCTAATAACAACACGTGAAATTATTCATTAAATGAACTATAATGATTCTCCTAGAATGGATTTTAAGTAGATCTATCTCCAAGGCTTGTGATAGGGTCAGGTGGGACTTCCTCTACAAAGTTTTTTAAAAATTGTATTTTAATGATAGATTAATTTAGATCATTAGAACTTGTGGGTAAGTGAAAAATGATGGTGTGCAAAAAAGTGGCCATCTTCTTAAAAAAACTAAAACTTTTCATAACCCAAATACATTATTCAAAATTTGAAAAAACTAGGCTTGACAATCCTGAGCCCTTGCGAAGCCACAAACAAATAATAAAAAAAACTTAAGTTATTCAAAACTCATACATGTTTTGTAAAGAAAAAAAATGCTTTACAAAACCTATATGCATTTTGACTGTCCTATTTTTTAAAAAAAACCCGTGTTTGACCATTTTTCTTCATGCCAAAACTGAGTTTGAAGGAGAGAGGAAGAGAAAATGTCAAAACCTGAGTAGGTTCTTGTTGCTATTGGATTTTTTTGCCATATTGGTCATTTTTCAAGCATTCCACACCATCGAATAGGTAAGATTTTTTATTTTTTTATTTTTGTTATTTCAATTTTGATTGAGTAGGGTTTGTTGAATTGATTTAAGTTTTTTTTAATTATTTTGATATTAGATTCAAAAAATAGTCCCCAACCACAAAAGAGACAACAAAGACCTCTTCAAACACACAAAAAATCTTGATAATGTTGTAAATGAGAAATAAGAGAACTCTCAAAATGTAGCCCCACAACAAGAAAACCCTCAGCAAAACCCAAATCCACCACCAAACCCTCTACATCCTCTAATAGGTCATGTTGATGCCACACAAGAGGACCTTATTAATCACCTTCAACAAAACAATGCCCAAATATCCATATTGGTTAATAGGTTGAGGTCCACTAGTTTTGAGCACCATTCATCCCTCACTAGTTCCTTAGAAAGAATGGACAATAGTGTGAATGAGGTGTCTAAGGAGGTTACAACATGGGGTTTATGAAGAGATAGATGTCGTACATTTTATTTCAATGGGTTGTCATATGATCAAGTGAAAAAAAAGAGGATACTTAAAGAAGACATACGTGCTCTTTTTACTGATCCTATTAGTAGTAACTCCCTAGAATTAACTACAAATCAGTTTCTCATACATTGGTGTGTTCATAATAGGATGAGAGCTTCAATTTGAGATATCTGGTATATGGTCTTTGACCAAGCACCTTGTAATAATTGTGAGTTGCCTTTATATTTTTTGACAAAGCTATATTGTGAGTTTATCCTCGGTGAGAATTTGAATTAATTTGACATCTAGTAGTTCCACGATAGAGGGAGAGGTTCTACACAAGATAGAGATAGGGACCATAGGGTGGTAGAGCTGCAATATAGGAGGAGTCTAGGTAAAAAAACTAATAGTTCATGTTGCGGTCCTGGTAGTAGTGAAGGAGTCTATGTATTTACAGACCCTTCAAGCAGCTACATCATTGAATTATGTCATTATTAAGCATGGCATACCGTTAGTTGATGGAGAGGGTGGATCAACACTTTCACCACCTCCATCATCATCTGATGCTCCATTTGGCTCATCCTAGCCCGTTGATCATATGTGTCCCAGCTATTAGGGTATATGTACCGGGGTAGATACCGATGTAAATGAGGATGGTTTGACATCCCATTGGTGTACACATTGTGGTAGTATATGCCAAGCATTCACTATTGAGGATGTGGCCATCACAAACAACCTATTGATGATGGTTTTTTATACGAGATAGACACATGTATATTTATTTGTTTTTTGGCATGTTATTAATTTTAATCACCTAAATATTATAAAAGTAAATAAATTTATATTTAGAGAATAAATTGAATTGATAAATGAATACTATGCATTGCAGAGTGCAACAAGTGGTACTACAAGCCTCAAAGTGCTCGTTCAACTATACATGCACGAGTAGCTTTCACATTCGAGGTATAGTTTTTAAATATTCATAAAAATAGAATAATTTCTTGGTGTCAAGATATCTTCTCTTATATGTATATTTATTTGATATTTTATAGGGCCTGTCTCGTGGTCAGATGTCCAAAGTTGATGATGTGATGCTTTCTATGATTGACTTTGGCCTAGAGATATTTGCAGTATCATATTTTTCACACCTCTTTTATATAATTTTAATTGAACCCAAGTATTATCATATTTGTTCCCCCTTATGTTAATTTTGTTTCTGCTAGGTTTCCCGACCTGGCTCCAAGACACCAGGAAAGAAAAAGAAATCCTTGAGGACACCCAAAGTACAAAAGGTAATTTAGTACAATTTAAGTTTATTTGTTGAAATGTATTATGATTAAACATGTACATGTATACTGATGAACATGTACATGTCTTATTTTTTCTATGTATAGAAATAGTTGGGTTTTACAGAATTAATGAATGCACCAGATGTTGCTGATGTTCAAGAGCGGGAAGAGATAAAAAATTTATATTCACTTTCGATTGCATTCTTTTTTGTTCAAAATCTCTTAGAAATACTTCCTCTATGACTATGATATATGTTATTATTTTCATACAAAAAATGGTCATAGCAGCCTCATGAGGGATGATCACTCCTAAGAGTACAGGGGAGCTATCTGAGGCTCCGATATATAGGTGTGTGTGTGTGTGTGTGTGTGTGTGTGTGTGTGTACATATATATATATATATATATATATATACATATATATATATATATATACATATATATATATATATATATATATATATATATATATATATATATATATATATATTATATATATATATTTATATATACATATACATATATGTATATATACATATATATGTATATGTATGTATATATATGTGTCTATATATGTGTGTGTGTGTATATATATCTATATATATATATATATATATATATATATATATATATATATATATATATATATATATATATATATATATATATATATATATATATATATATATATATATGTATGTATGTATGTATGTATGTATGTATGTATGTATGTATGTATGTATGTATGTATGTATGTATGTATGTATGTATGTATACACACATGTGTGTGTGTGTGTGTGTTAAACATATAGATTTAGATATGAGTACATGCATTTTTACTTTTGTACTATTTGTCATCAACTTTGGGTTATTAACTTTTGTTAATTGTCTTTTACCTATTATAGGTTCATTCACAACTTCCTATAGATTCTTTACCATTCCATTTTGTTAGGAGTCCTCACCCATGAAGGATCCCATTAGCATTACCACACAGCCCAAGTGTAGAAGAAAGAGATGAGGTAATCAACAGTTCAATTGCCAACAAATTACACTCTAGTATTTAGTTATTTTGATAGTATTTGGAGATAAGATATCTAATTTAGCATTTGAATTGCTCTTGTACAGACACCCAATGAGCCATGCACTACTTCAAAGAGGCTTAATTTTGATGATCCAACATAATCATAGATATTGATAGAGATATATAGATCTAGTTATGGTCATTGAATGACTAATTTTTGTATATATTTGACATTTGTATTATATATATCGATATCAAGACATAGTACATGCCACATTTTTGTAACTATTATTGATTTGGAATCTATGCCATTTTTTGATATGTACATGATTATTGTTCATTTTGATATGTATGAAACTTGATATTTGATCCAAATTGTTCTTTGTGTGTGCTTGGCCAAACAATAGTATCAGAAACCTAGAGCAATGGACTGCCTATTTTAGGATTGGACACCCCAAATGATTCCTAAATGCATTATTTGGTCTCATTTAATTATCTACCAGGGACATAAACTTGGAATGGCATTTGGAAAGTATATGCTTCAAACCTTCTCTTTCTAAGTCTATCTAAGGAATTCAAATGCTTATGCTTCAGGAAAACTATACTAAAATCGGTAAGCAAATGTATTCTAATCAAAGTAGGAAATTGTAGTTAGGAACTACTCCAACTAACTGTGCTACAGGAACAGGCTACTAATTCTGATATTAGTAGCTGTAGGAACAACAGAGTTCTAATACATATAAATGAACAAGAAAATGAACTCTACACTAACGAAACAATTCACTCATCAAGTGGGCCCCCTTGAATGAGTGAATGAGAAGTACAATCAAGATGAAAGATGAAAACTTGAACTGAACATTCTATTCACCCATAAAATGATTACACTTGATTGAAACAGTATGCATGAGTTCTATTAAAAACCAGTTTGTTTGACTAACTCCCAAAGAGTCACAACAATCGATTATTTAAAAGGAAGCTACAACTATCTCCTAAATCTATGATCACTTCATAAATGAGGATCAGTTACAACCATAAAGTTTCACAACAGAAACATTATTGATCATGAATAATCTTGGAATATAGTGCACACTAAATCTGTGTGTTGCATGCAACAGAAAGTATTGACTTGCTTGTGAAGATTCTGCAATCTACGGTTGGCTTTGATGACTCCCGCACCAGTATGTTGGTCTTTGAATATCCATAGTCAACTCTTGCAAAACAATCAATGCGCACACATCCAACCATATACATATATATATCCACATCATCAATATTAGGAAAAGGTGTAAGTCTTAATTATCACTCTTGCAAATCCTACGGCTACAGGAGGTAACTACCCAAAACATAGCTTAGGCAAGGAAACATCCATTAACATGTATAGCTATTATATTCACCTTTCTTGTCCATGAATTTAAGTAGATATTATGTCTTTAGAAGTATCCACATTTCCATCTTATGTTCACACACACATATATATAACATATACATAGAAACCATAAGTTCATATGCTTAAAACTATAATTCATGTCTATGTGAAATCAATTTGTTCTAGAAAGAGGATAAAAAGAAGTGAAAAAGATAGCTATTTTAGAAGCCCATCATTCCCCCCAACTGAACTATTGCTGGTCCCCAACAATCATGAAGTTTTGAATCCTAGCACGGACCCTCAAATCACTAGATGTTCTCTGCCCAGACTCATCATGAACATAATCAAAGTATCCATGAGTTTCTTTGAGTCTTTTCCATCGCTGGACTTTAGTGGCCATGTCATAATCTATTGCACTATCATTCATCGCTAGCAATGGCTGTAGGAAGAGTGGAGGATGAAACCTTAATGGAAACCAATGGTTAAGGAGTGTCCTTCCCAACATAATGTACCATGGAACTCTTCTTGTAGAAAGGGTTAGATTCTGTGGTGAGTGAGGTTCCCTTGACTTTAGATCATGTGACATCCTTATCCACCTCTTCCTGGAGGCACTGATTGCTATGGCAACATCTTGTGAGGAATGCTGGTCCCAGTCTGCAAAAGCTTGTTCTCGCACTAGATAGATCTTATTGGCTCCACTAGTGTTTGTTGTGATAGAAATCCAGTCAAAATATGTCCCTCTGGAGTGTTGAACTTCAGGCCTCATCATCAAAGGAGCTGACATTTCTATCTTTGTATGGCGTAGCCTGGTGTTCTCTACTCATCTCATTCTACATCCAAGACATAACTGCTCTTAACTATACATCCCCTACATAGAGGAGTGAATTCCACTCTATGTCATCAGGAACTACTAGGTTATGTAAGTACAATTCACACAATATATTTTTTAGAGTCATTGGAGCAGACTAAAAGGCATAGTAAAATTCATGGGGATTTGATATGGAGGGATTGAGGCCTTCTACAATTCTTGTTAATTTGAAATTAACAAGTTGCTCTTTAAGGAACAATGCATACATCGGAGATGGTGATCTGCATTCCATTAGCTCTGGAATTAATCCTGTAATCTGATCAATCCTCTGCTTCAGTATCTCAATCTCATCTGATTTCTACTCCAACTGAGAATCCTACTCACTAATGACTCGTTTCAATTTTTCCTTTTCTAATTTCCATTGTGTCTTTTCCCATAACAACTATTGGTATATAAGTTTATCCTTGCAGCAAGGGGTGTAGACAAATTTGGTGGGGGTAGAGGTTCCTAATTGAGTATATCCACCCATCCAGATGGAAAGTGAGGAGTTTTAATTATTTTCTTTGGTGTAGAGGACTTCTCCTTCCATAAAAAAATTGTCTTTATCACATTTTTTTCCTCACTAACATCAGCTGCTGCCTTAGCCAGCGTTTCTAACCTATCCTGACTGCTTTGTTGGGGTACTTCTTCAGAAATTTTAGTCTTAAAGTCAAGAGTTTCTTTTGAATTCATAATAACATCTAGCCTGGAAGAATTATCTACAAATTCCTCTATGTCCTCAGAGTCCTTGTCACTATTAATCAGTATGTAGTTAACTCTAGGATTAACCTCTATTTCTAGACTCCGCTCTCTCAATATAGTGTCACTGGCTGCAGGTTGATGAAACAATTCCACAGAAGAGGAATTTTCCAAAGAATCATTTTCTACAAATTTAGAAGACTCAATGTTAATAATAGGAATAGAAGCTCAACATCTTTCTCAGAAAGCCTTCTACTTCTCCTCATAGGGGGTATGGATGAGCTCGAAGGACTCTTCCATTTCTTTCTTTTAGTGACTACCTCCTCTACAACTACTTCATGAGGGTTTTCAAAATTCTCCTACCTAGGGGAATGTAGGGTTTCTTCCACATTATCAGTATTATCACTAGGCTGAGGTTCTAATATGTCCTCTTCTGGCTTCATTGTTTTACCCTTATCTTTCCTAGATGTAGACCTAGTCCTTACAGATGGTGAAGATTCAGGAATATCGGGAGCTTCCATACTTTCTTTTTTTCTTCCTCTAAGAAGTAGAGGCTCCAGCATTGAAAGTTCTTTTTCTAGGTGACCTAGAAACAGAAGGAGAGGCTTCAGGATCATTCTCAATTCTTTGAACAATTTTACGAACCCCAGAAGATGTTTTCTCTCTCTGACCAACACCATGACCTCTAGGGCTGACTACTCTAGGTTTAACCTCATTCATTTGCAAAAATTATTCCCATGTCCCAACCTTTTCTCTATTCAATTCCCTTTCTACAATTAATTTTATTAAGCAATGATGTGAAATAGACTAGTTGCTTCTTGACTGGACTAATAAAGCTTACTTTTTCACAATGTTAAATAGGAAGCTGGGAAGATTTACCGGTCTGTTGTCATGCCGAAGATGACTGAGAATTTTGAAATGAAAAGCATGCAAGTACTTGTAGCATCCCTCACAGATGAAGTACTGAATAACAAATGCGGCTAGCTAAATGAACTCCAGAGGCAAAGATAATTACCAAGTTCCTTGCTTCGTATCGATATCTAACTAAGGATCACTGTACAAAGTGAACTGTGCTCTCACCAAATGCAGGTCAAAATCTTTCACCCATTGTTCACCTTCTTGAGGTAAACCAGTCACTTTAGCTACTACATCTTCTGTGAATTCAATCTTCAAGCCTTTGACTTTTGCAAACCCATCCTTCAAGGTAGATAAAAATTATAGAGTGACTTCCTCATTAAACCCTTTAAGGCTTAAACAATAATCCAGCCATCCTCTCCTTCTAAACATTTCACAAGTGGATGCATCATTTAGAAAAACCCTGTGGTCCACTGGTTCATGTTGTTGAAGGTCACCTCCCATTTCTACTCTCAAACAAATTTTGAATTTGCAGAACTACAATTCCCACAAAGCTTGACAATGGCAAGTCATAGACCTCAATGCATTACGGAACAAGATGTTGCAAAAGAAAAGACGGTGTACAAAGTGCAACTTGATTCATAGAATTAAAGATTTTTGCACGAAATCTAATGATATAAGTTTTACATAACATCTCATAATAGCTCACGTGTGCCAAGGCTGCCACCCTGAACATATTGTGGCATATCATTAGAAATCAAGATTAGACTTTAATAGCTTTAATTCACTTCAAATGTGATGATGCAATCACAAAAGGACAGATCATCAAGTCATGTCGCAGACATAATTCAAAGACAAGAACTTTAATTTTACATTCTAATTTGAAATTTCAAAAATAGAATAGTTTCCCCCCCCCAACTATGTAATGGCATGGGTCCCACCAAGCCAAGTTAAGCAAGAGTGAAAAATTAAAATGACACAAAATCCCAAAAATTAATGAATAAAAGTAATATATGTACGTGTATATGTGGCACGAACCTGGAGGCACTGCAGGAAGAGTTGTTCAAAAAAATGCACCTAAATATTTGAAGTGATGGGATGGGGTGGATGGGTGGAAAAGATAGAAGGTGAGATGAAAAATTATTATGGAGAAATTATTCCATGAAATGTGAAATATATATTATGGTGTTCTTGACTGGAATCAAGAATTGGAAAAATCCTAGGTGGAAGACCCAGATTCTTCGGCTACACGATCGCTTGCTTCAGTTGTGCTCTGGAACTACTTCAAGAACTCATCATGGCTAATAGGTTTGTGGTAAAGTTTCAGGCGATGCCCATTAACGAGTAACTTGAATTTAACAAGATCAATGGTTGAAAGTTGTACTACTCCATTGTCAAATACTGATATGATCTCATAAGGCCCAAGCCATCTGGTATGAAATTTCCCAGGTGTATGCTGGTATTTGGAATCAGATAATAGTGCCCAATCTCTGACATAAAATTTCTTATCATGAATGAACTTATCATGCCATTTTTTTCTTTGCTGTTGTATCAACTCTATATTGTGGAGAGTAGACTTTCTGTATTCATCCAATCCATTTAATTGTAGTAACCTATCTTTTTGTGCTTTGGTGATATCTATATCCAGATCTAAAGTGGTGCGAAGTGTTTTATGTTGGAACTCAATCGGCATAGAGGTGGATTTTCCATATACCAACTCAAAAGGAGTAAACCCTGTGGTGGTTTTCCATGTGGTGCGGTAACCCATATGGCTTCAGGAAGGTAGGTAGCCCAATCCTTTTTATGCACAGCTACTATTTTAGTGAGAATAGATTCTATCTCCCGGTTTGTGATTTCAGCCTGGCCATTGGCCTGAGGATGGTAGGGTGAAGATTTTCCATGACACACCATGTACTCCTGCATCAACTCTGTGATAAGGTTAGAGGTGAATTGTGCCCCTTGATCTGTGACAATTTCCCTTAGTACTCCAAATTTGGTGAATATGCATTCATAAAGAAACTCAGCAACTTTGCGATCTTTGGCATGTCTCATAGCTTTGGCTTCAACCCATTTTGTTGCACAATCAGTACATACTAAGATGTAAGACTTCCCATGAGAAGAGGGCTCAATAGGTCCAATGAAGTCAATATCCCACTTGTCAAAGGGTGTGACAACTACATGTGGCTGCAGGGGCATTTCATCAGTCTTTGTGGGACATCCCATACATTGGCACCAATCATAGTGCTGAGTATGTTTTGCTACATCCTTATGCAAAGTAGGCCAGTAGCATCCGGCTGTCAAAATTTTGTAGGTTGTCCTCTTTGAGGAAAAATGTCCTCTACATGGCTCATCATGGCATGCCTGAAGGATTTCATAAGTTTCATCCTCTCAAACACATCACCTTGTGACTTGGTCTGGTCCTATATAAAACATGAAGCCTGATATCCAAGAGAAGTTAAAACTCTTCTCAACTAACAAACAGTGCTGTTTAGGAGAGAAGTGAGGTGGCATTCTCCCTGTTGCAAGGTAGTTGGCTAAGTCTGCATACCATGGATTAAAAGAATCAATAGAAAACAAGTGTTCATCAAGGAAGCTATCATCAATTTTTGTAGGAACATCTGGCACTTGCAGTCGTGACAAGAAATTGGCCACTACATTAGCCTTTCCTAGTTTGTCTATTATCTTTACATCAAATTCCTGCATGAGGAGTAACCAGCGTGCTAATCTACCACTAATGGAAAGTTTATTCATTAAGTACATGATAGTTGAATGATTAGTATAAACAAATACTTCATAGCTTGTGATGTAGTGCCTAAATTTTTTTAGTGCATAAACAACTGCTAACAACTTTTTTTCAGTAACAATATAATTTAATTATGTTCCTTGCAATTTTTTACTAATATAGTAAATTACATGTTCAATAATACCTTCCTTTTGTCCCAGAACTACTCCAATAGCATAGTCAGATGCATCTATGTGGATATGGAATGGAAGCTTCCAGTCAGGTCCTCTGAGAATAGGTGTTGTTGTTAGAACATCTTTCAACTTCTAGAATGATGCTTCACATTCCTCTGTCCATCCAAATTTAGCTTCTTTCTTCAACAAATTATATAATGGTGCTGTAAGTTGGTTGAAGTCTTTTATGAACCTTCTATAGTAACCAGCATGGCCAAGGAAACTCCTAAAATCCTTCTACTTAACTGTTGTGGGAAGTGTGTTTATAACTGCAATTTTTGCAGGGTCAACCTGAATTCCAAAAGATGAAAGGTAGTGTCCCAGGACTATTCCCTCCTCCATCATCATATAGCACTTCTCACTGTTAAGAGAGAGATTATAATCTTGACATCTCTTAAGGACCTTTTCCAAGTTAGCTTGTGCTTCTTCAAATGTGGTTCCATGAGTTGTAAAGTCATCCATAGAGATTTCAACACAATCAACAGCAATGTCAGAGAAAATACCCAGCACTACTCTCTGGAAAGTAGCAGGAGCATTACACAATCCAAATGGCAAGACTAAATAAGAAAAGGTTCCCCAAGGCCAGATAAACATTGTCTTGTTCTAGTCTTCTAGTGATATTTGTATCTGATTATACCCACTGAAGCCATCTAGAAATGAAAAGTAATTTTTACCCATAAGATTATCAAGCACTTGGTCAATGAAAGGTAGTGGAAAGTGATACTTCTTAGTGGCTTTGTTAAGTTCTCTATAGTCAACATAGACTCTCCACTTTCCCCCTTTCTTTGGAATAATTACCAGTGGAGAAACCCACTAACTGTCAAAAATATGATAAATGAAACCTGCGTTAAGAAGCTTTTGCAACTCGGTCTTAACTATGTCTCTTAAAGCGGGGTTAATTCTTCTTTGAGCTTGCCTTACTGGCTTGTATTCTGGGCTTATATATATTCTGTGAGTACAGATTTTGGGATCTAGTCCTTTCATGTCAGTGTAATCCCATGCAAAGACTTGTTGACTATCCTGTAAAAGCTTGAGAAGACTAGACATTTGAGATTTAGTGAGGTTTTTATTAACATTCAGCTCCTTTTCTGAAACAATTTTAACTCTCTTAAATTTTTCTAACATCTGGACTTCTACTATGGATGGAGACTTTATCTCATGGGGTAGCAAGGTGTGAAGATAATCAGGTGCTGCAGGAAGCTGAGATGTGGTTTTCTTGGGCATTATTGTTTGAAGGGAACAATTTGGATCATCACAAGATGACTCCTCAGAACCATATTGGTTGGTAAGGATTGCTGCTAGTATATCATCTTCTTCTTGTGATACCATGAATGGATTTCTCTCAATGACCATGAGTTGTTGCATAGAGTTTAGTTCAAGGGCAGCATCTCCTAAGTCTGGCCAAACAACTTGATCAAGTTCACTTTGGGGTTTTGCTGGAGAATACAGAGTTAACTTCTTGGTATTTATTCCATCTGATATGGTCATCTTTCCTGAATGACATGCAATGCAAGCATCAATTGTGGCTAACCAAGGCCGTCCTAAGATTAATGGGTATCCTCCTAGGATGGTTTTGGGTGACAAGACTATGAAGTCTAAAGGGTAATCTAAGGAATCCAAAGTAACAACAATATCCTCGACCATACCATTGGGCTTGACTGTGGAATTATTTGCTAACTGTAACATTGTTGGTGTGTCCCACAAACCAATGATAATAAGTTTCAGCAGAACTTCCCTAGTCATAACATTGATTGATGCTCCCAAGTCAATTTGAACATTTTGAATTTGGGTACCATTAATGTAAATGGTTACCACTAGACTTCCTATATCTGAATACTTAGGCATGATAGCTTTTCTTAGCATGAGATCAGAGAGCTAGCCTAAGACATGGACACTATTAGGGTCTTTCTTTTTCCTTCTAGGTTGTTTGATATAGGCTTCTTTAATTACTTTGGTATAGACTGGAATTTCTTTAAGGGCATCCAACAAGGGAATCTGCACTATCATTTGCTTGATCTGATCAATCAAGTCAGTGGCTACAAGATTTTCTTTTGGAGGAACTGCTTGAGACAATATTTGCATATAAGGAGGATTCTTAGGTACTTATGTAGTTTGAACAACAGGTGGAATAGCAACATGCTGGTTCACGGGTATGTCCTCAGCATCAGCAACTTCAGTTATTATTGGCTCCTTGGGTCCAGGCAGTGTAGTTCCTGGTCTAAGATGGATATCATTTACATGCAAGGAATAAGCTTGTTACTTATTATTAGGATTTGGAGTTGGCTGAGTAGGAAGTTGAGTTGGCTTTTGAGGGTTTCTATTTGCTATAGGAGGCAGTGGGATAATAGCTTGCTGCTGAGGTGGCAGCATTATTGCTTGTTGCTGATTAGGCTGATTGGGTCCCCACTGAGGTTGTGGTTGCCAGTTACCACGAGGTGGCCATTAGCTATTCTGTTGCGGCTGCTGATAGGAGTTATATTGCTATTGGTATGGGTTAAATGGTGGTTGCTGTAGATAGGCTTGGTTATAGTAAG
This sequence comes from Chamaecyparis obtusa, assembly GCA_027943335.1. Taxonomy (NCBI): domain Eukaryota; kingdom Viridiplantae; phylum Streptophyta; class Pinopsida; order Cupressales; family Cupressaceae; genus Chamaecyparis; species Chamaecyparis obtusa. The sequence continues at coordinate 966,717 of BSBK01003428.1, read as the reverse complement.
CTTGTTGATTGGACCAGTTGTGATTCCAACTCTGACCCTAAGGAGCAGAATTTTGGGGGTTTTGGTTTGGCCAATAGCTATTATTATTATAACCAAAATTATTCAATGGGTCTGAAGGCATACCTTGTCTCTGAGCCCATGGATGCCTTTGAGCAAGATATAAAACTTCTCCATTCTCCTCATCTATGGCTTTGAACTCAGTGGGCATTGAATTCATGTCCACAGATGCAACCATCTTGCATTTATAGTTTCTCTCCCTTTCTCTACAATGAGAACATAACTCAGCAAGCATAGCATCTGACTCTTCCTTCTTCCTCCTCACTTGCATACTGTCCAGTTGAGTGGCAACATCATTAATGATGTCTTACTTGAAGTTAGATAGAAAATTAGATAGCTCCACTTTGGATACTCTTGAACCACCATTGGACCTATGCGGTAGGTCTCTAAGTCCCCTACCCTTCTTTAAAGTGGCCCTTGAATAATTTTGACATATATTCTTTATGTTAACCCAACCTTTTTGTGTGATATCTCCTCTTGCCATTAGGTCTAGAGCCTCAATACTTCCATCATTCACACCCTTTAGGAAGAGGTGTTTCTGAGATGCCTCATTTAGCTAGTGTTGTGTATTACGCTGCAAGTTGAACATAAATCTAGATACATAATCCTCCAAGGTTTCATCCTCCTTCTGAGACATTTTAAAAATGTCACCACCTTTCAAATCTTGACCTCTACAGTACTCTTTGTACTTAAAAAGAAACATCGTGTGCATGGCATTCCAATCTGCTACAGCATTAGTGCCTAACCCCATGAACCATCTCAAAGAAGCTTCTTTTAGAGTTGATGGAAATAACTTCATCTTGTGGGCATCAGTGGTATAGTCATAAATTTGGCAAAGAATATCAAATTCAAAGAGAAAGGTCTCAGGGTCTTCTGTAAGGAGGCCATAAAATTTGGGAAGTGCAACAGTAGGTATATTCTTCAAATTTTGGTTACCTTGCTGTTGAGGTATAGGAAAAGGAAAGGGAGCTTGAGCAGCCATTCTGGAAGGAGGACCTGGTGGTGGTAGCTGATATATAATAAGAGCAAGTAGGTTATCTTGGTATTCAGGTTCAACAAATAGATCGTTCAAATGCAGTGATTCCTCAGATGATGAAGAGGATATGTCTTCCTAAGCATCAGCAAATGGATTTTCAAAGGGTTCTTCTTCTTTGTTCTCACTTTAAGGTTCTTCAACTTGAGGATTAAATAAATCAAATGGTTCTCCTTGGTAGTTACGGGGAAGAAATCTCCCAAGGTGATCTTTCCTTCTATGCATAAAAATACTTACTTAAGTACTAGATTAAAAACAAGAATGCAACTACAAGGATAAGTTTGAATTAACACCATCCCTGATAGCAGCGCCAAAAATGCTTGGCCAAACAATAGTATCAGAAACCTAAAGCAATGGACTGCCTATTTCAGGATTGGACACCCTAAATGATTCCTAAATGCATTATTTGGTCTCATTTAATTATCGACCAAGGATGTAAACTTGGAATGGCATTTGCAAAGTATATGCTTCAAACCTTCTCTTTCTAAGTCTATCTAAGGAATTCAAATGCTTATGCTTCAGGAAAACTATACTAAAACTAGTAAGAAAATGTATTCTAATCAAAGCAGGAAATTGCAGTTAGGAACTACTCCAACTAACTATGTTGCAGGAACAGGCTACTAATTCTGATATCAATAGCTGCAAGAACATCAGAGTTCTAATACATATAAATGAATAGGAAAATGAACTCTACACTAACAAAACAATTCACTCATCAAGTGGGCCCCCTTGAATGAGTGAATGAGAAGTACAATCAAGATGAAAGATGCAAACTTGAACTGAACATTCTATTCATCCATAAAATGATTACACTTGATTGAAACAGTATGCAAGAGTTCTATTAAAAACTAGTTTGTTCAACTAACTCCCAAAGAGTCACAACAGTCGATTATTTAAAAGGAAGCTACAACTATCTCCTAAATCTATGATCACTTAATAAATGAGGATCGGTTACAACCATAAAGTTTCACAATAGAAGGTATTGACTTGCTTGCAAAGATTCTACAATCTATGGTTGGCTTTGATGACTCTCGTGCCAGTATGTTGATCTTTGAATATCCATAGTCAACTCCTATAAAACAATCAATGCACACACATCCAACCATATACATATATATCCACATCATCAATATTAGGAAAAGGTGTAAGTCTTAATTATCACTCTTGCAAATCCTACGGCTATAGGAGGTAACTACCCAAAACATAGCTTAGGCAAGGAAACATCCATTAACATGTATAGCTATTATATTCACCATTCCTGTCCATGAATTTAAGTAGATATTATGTCTTTAGAAGTATCCACATTTCCATCTTATGTTCACACACACATATATATAACATATACATAGAAACCATAAGTTCATATGCTTAAAACCATAATTCATGTCTATGTGCAATCAATTTGTTCTAGAAAGAGGATAAAAAGAAGTGAGAAATATGGCTATTTTAGAAGCCCATCAGTGTGCATATCATTGTATTTTAAAAATTAAATTTTTGCAATTAATCAAATATATTTGCATTCAATTATATTTAATATAATAGAATTGAAACATGTTTATCAAAGTCATTGTGGCATGTATAATGTAATCAAAGTCATATGTGAATTAATTTAATGTAATAAGTCATGAAAAGCCAAAATATGTAATGATTTTGTCTATTTTTTCAAATTGTCCTAATTGACCAAATAAGGGTCATAGGAAGATGTATATTAATGGTGGTTTATGTGGTTTCTATTTCTTGTGGGTTGTGTTTTGGAACAAGTTGGTGAAAAGTGTGAAATACCAAATTTTACCAATGTTGCTTAGTGACCCTTAGGGACACTCTGGTCTATTTTTCTCATGAACGTTCGAGGGACTCCATGCGAGAGATGGGGTTGTCACTAGCATTTATTTGGCCAACTGAAGCTAATGGAGTAGATGATTTGATCACATGCTAAATAGATTGAAAGATACCCAATGTTTCTCATTTCAATTGAGCAACATTGTAACTTTTGACATAAACTACTTGGTAGGGATGCCAAATTAAAACAAAGGGGAATCTACCAAAAGTGAGATGGGTAATTGTAGGTTTCCATAAAATGGTCATATAGCACTTGATGATTCATAATTGCCTCACATGAGCTCTAAGATATGCCCCAAAAAATATAATTGCCCAATGTTTCTTATTGACCCTTAGGGATACTCTGGTCCGGTGTGCTCACAAACATTCCAGGGACTCCGTGGGTGAAATAGGGTTTTCACTAGAGCTTACTTGGCCAACTGGAGAAAATGGAGTAGAAAATTTGATCTCACAAAGAAGGGATTGAAAGATAGCCAATGTTTCTCATTTTAATTGAGCAACATTGCATCTTTTGACATAAATTGAGATATGAATTCCAAATTAAAATGAAGGGGAATCTCCCAAAATTGAGATGGGTAATTGTTGGCCTCCATAACATGGTCCTATAGCACCTAAAGATTCATCAATACCTTGCACGAGCTTCAAGATATGCCCCAATAAATATTTCTACCTAATGTTGCTTAGTGACCCTTAGGGAAACTCTGGTCTGGTGTTCTCACAAACAGTTGAGGGACTCTGTGGGTGAAATGGAGTTGTCACTAGTTTTTACCTGGTCAATCAAAGCTAATAGAGAAGATGATTCAATCACACAACAAACTGATTGAAATATACTCAATGTTTCTCATTTTAATTGAGCAACATTGCAACTTTTGACATAAACCAAGATAGGGATGCTAAATTAAAATGAAGGGGAATCTACCAAAACTAAGATGGGTAATTGTAGGCCTCCATAACATAGTTTTATAGCACCTAATGATTTATCGATACCTTGCACGAGCTCCAAGATAAGACCCAAGAAATATATTTTCCCAATGTTTCTTAGTGACCCTTAGGGACAATCTAGTCCGATGTGCTCACCAACATTTGAGGGACTCCATGGGTGAGATAGGGTTGTCACTAGTGTTTACCTAGAAAACCAAAGCTAATGGAGTAGATGACTCAATCACAGAGTGAACAGATTGAAAGATACCCAATGTTCTTCATTTTAATTGAGCAACATTGCATCTTTTGACATAAAATGATATAGGGATGCCAAATTAAAATGAAGGGGAATCTCCAAAAACTAAGATGGGTAGTTTTAGGCCTCCATAACAGGGTCCTATAGCACCTAAAAATTCATCGATACCTCACACAAGCTTTGAGATATGCCCCAAGAAAAATCACTACCCAATGTTGGTTAGTGACCTGTAGGTACACTCTGGTTTATTGTTCTCGTGAACATTCGAGGGACTACGTGGGAAAAATGAGGTTGTCAATAGTGTGTATCTGGCCAAATGGAGCTAATGGAGAAGATGATCTGATCTTATGGTGAACGGATTAAAAGATAGCCAATGTTGCTCACTTCAATTGAGAAACATTACAGTCACATCCATGTTATGGCATTTAAAGAATAGTTTTTTAAAGATATGTCTAAACATGTTCTTAATGGTAATTAAATTGAAGTAAGAAATTTTTAAATAGATGTCACACTTATTTATTGTTGAACATACAAAATAAAAGATAAAGTTCAAAAGTAAATGCCAGATTCTTCTGAGGTAGAGATTAAGAGGATTGCATACATGTATTTCAAAAATGTATTTGTATACCAAGCCCATTTCGCCTTTTATAAACAAACTTTGGCATCTAACATGCACATGACAATTCATTGCCCTTTTTTTACATAAAAATTGGCATCTAATATACACATGGCTGCTCATTACACCTTTTATATACGAAATTTGGCATCTAACATACATAGGACAACTCATTGCCCTTTTTTAACATAAAAATTAGCATCTAATATGCACATGGAATCCCTTTTTTAATACAAAATTTGGAATCTATTTATGCACATTACATCTCATTGTCATTTTTTAGTACAAAATTTGGCCTCTAAATATGCACATAAAGAACCTCAAAGATATACACAGAATTATCAAAATCATTCTTCTATATTGCCCAAAATTAATCAAGAGAACCTTCTGGATCAGCTCTAACCCTTATTGTGTCAAGAATTGCCTCGTGGTCAAATTCATGAACTTTCCACAAATTCTTGTTAAGAGGTCTTTCACGATACTTAATCGATTGAATATTTGTTTAAGAAATAAGGTTAGAGTAATGAAGAATATGTCTATGTATCTCAAAGTCCTCAAACAACTAGGCATTAGAATTATTGATAGGATACATGCATTTTATAGAGTTTAATACAAAAATCAATGCAATGTGTAATAAAAAGAGTTTAATACATATGCATACACTTGGATAAAACAATGGTACCTTCTAAGCCATGTCTATGTGACAAAAAAGGATCCTATTGGGTACTAAATACCCTCTCCATCAATGACTGTAGTTGTCAATTTCTTTTTGGCCTCAATTCAATGACACAAAAAGTAATATGTTCCTTCATTGTTCTCATCTACAATTAATGCATATATACATGACATAAATTTAATATAAGGATTATTTAATACAAAAATGAACATTTAAAGAACTAATCAATTGAGTTTAAAATTAATTTAACCTAGGAAATCTAGAGAAATTACCTAGTTCAACTAGGTCTAATACATGGTCAAGATCCACTGATGCTTCAAACTGGTTCATTTGTAGTTCTCTGGGAAGTGATATGTATCTAGGGTTTGCAAATGTTTACAAGACCATTGGTCAACCCACTCTTTTGATTCACATTCATCCCACACAAAATGCATACACGAAGAGAAAAAGCATGCAATTTGTCTAGTATAAATAGCTAATGATGTTGCATTTGAACTTTTAAATGATTGCATGTCGCTTGATCCTGTAAGTGTACAAAATATAGATATTTTTTAATTTTAAAGTCATATATCAACCAAAAATATCTAGAAATCATAGACTTACATGCATTACCTAGTCCCATCATAGAGTTACACTAGTGCACAATTGTTTCTGAATCTATTATCACTGTGCCACCTTTGTACTTCAATTCCTCTATAGTAAGAGCTCTTTTCACACATGCTCCCACACCATCATGCTCTCCCATTCCATGTCCTACATCAGTGAAATTCCAAAAATGTTGTACACCACTTGTCACATACATCCTACTCAACCACTAGAACATCCTTACATTCTTGAATTGTGCTGTGAAATTGTCTAACCATATTAAGTGTTGGTTGTATCTTATACCTCTTTCCCTTTAACTATTATAGAAAAGTCTAAAACATCCTCACAAAAACTCTGAGGAATGGGTATGATCATCACTGATATCGAAGTAATACTCTCTTATAACATTTTTGTCCTCCTATGTGCTATCGTGTGCATGCATGAATTATGTGTACAAAAATACTAACTTGTGTAGAGTGGTAATACATAGGTTGCACTTCATTTTCAGGTTTCAGTGTATAATTCTCATAAAAATCAATGAAAAATATAATAGTAATGAGGGGGGAAGTTTCCTTACACAACTTGAATTGATCATCTAACCACCTAGCTCTATGTGTGTCACCTATGTACTCATAAACTAGTTTCTCTTGAAACATCTTCATAAAATCAGCTACGCATATATCCCTTTTCACTAACTCACATCTCTTTAATTATTTTCCATCTTTAACACCATATGTGACTAACTTGTATTTTCCAACAGAAACTAGTGTCTTACCAATTTGATGTGTGCTATCTAGATGTAGGCATCTAGGAAACTATTGCAAAATACCACATATAGGAAAAAATATTTTCAAGCACACCATCTTATAGTAAATGCACCCACCATCTCATCTACATAGTACACTTGAAATAAATTCTCTTGGTGACTTAGGAGGTACTTGTAGACCATATTCCTGCAAAACACCGTTAGTGTGCAAAGTACAACATATATAACGATAAACATCATAATGCATGGAAAATTCAACATGGACCCTACAACAACACATAGTATGTGCATGATTGATCTTAACATAAAATGGTTTTGTCATCTAAAAAAATCTTTGGCTAATTTTAATCTGAGGAAAGATTTGAAGAAAAATTTCACAAAATTGTGTTTAAGTCATGTCTAAATAGTGTTTTGGATGTGGATCATGATTTCTAATCCCAATTCACCTTATAACAACATCTCTTTGGTTGGGTGAAACCCTTGTATTTTCATACCAAAATTTGTCAATTAACATTCTTAGTGCATCAACAACCTTGTCCTTGTGTAGGATTTTACCTGAGAATGCCCAAAGACAATTATTGTTAGGATCCCCAATTTTCTCTCACCTCTCTAAGGCATTGCGTAATGTTGTTCTACTTATCCTTAATGACTTCCTTTTTTTCTTATTAAACAATATTTTTTTATTTCCTTTCCCATTATGGTTGATGCGAGGATAGATCGAGTAATATTGTCATCTTTTGTACATTCTTTTCGTACCAATGACTTGGTATGCATCAAATATATTTCTCACAATAGTTCTTTGACTACTATTTTTGGTTGTTCTTAACCCCAAAATTTTCATTGTCTCTCTAAATTTTAGATTTTTAATCATTTAAACAACTAATTAGAATCTTCCATTTTGGTTTAAATTTTCAAAATAGTTATTCCGAATTCTTTTAACCATTCTTCGACTGGCCTCGCAATATTTTCATCAATATCAATTTGAAACTTTTTTTTTCTATGAATTATTCTAGGAGGTGTTAAGATACGTGCATGCTCTTGGTTTTCATTAGGTTCATTATGTTCATTAATCTCATCAAATTGAAGTGGTTTATATTCTTCAAATTCATTAGGTGCATTCATCACATTGATTTGAAATGGAGTACAACCATTGCATTCATTGTGTGCATTCATCACGTGCATTTGAATTGGTGCATGTTGATCATTTTGATTTGGTACATTAGGTACATTTATCATGTCAATTTGGATTGCTTCATGTTCTTCACTATCATTAGGTGCATTAAATAATCTACCTCCATGTAACGTCCTCATATGCTCCCTTTATTTTATCTTTTCTACCTCTCATTGTTCATTCATTTCTCTCTTGTTCTTTCCCATTACATTAATATTGATTGTCCTACACATAACATCATGATGAAAATCAACAATCAAATAGAAAGAAAACAACAAATGAGAATCATTTTATTATAATCTAAAGTAACAAACCAAAAAATAAAACAAAAAAATCATTTTAAAGAAAAATTAACAAAACAAATGCAAACCTGGTTGTTACTATCTAGAAAACTGATGCCAAACAATGTAGCACTTGGGACCTTCAAACAACTTGTAGTCATGGTTTCTAGGTTGTTGGGAATATATTATATAAATTTTCTCATAACTTGTACAGTTTATGGAAACCAAAAATAAGTGTTAACATTTTCCTCATAACCCGTATGGGTTATGAAAAATTAGAGGTTCAACTATATACTTTTCCATAACCCGTACGTGCTCTATAAAATAGGAACCCATGAAGGAAGGGAGAGAGAGAGAGAGAGAGAGAGAGAGAGAGAGAGATGTAATCACTTAAAATTGGTCTAGTATAACTTTAACCCCCCTTTCAATCAAATTGCCTCAAATAAAATCCTAAATATTAAAGGCATAATTGTGCAGAGTAACCCTTAAAATCCCCTTTGCATGATTAAATAAAAAATAAAAAATCTTATATCAAGCTTATACTATGGTCTAATTTCTAGAGCTTTCATATTTACTTAATTTCTAAGACATTTATTTTAATATAAAGTTTCTACACCTTTATTATAAACATACATTCACATACTTAATCTTGATTAATTAGCAATTAAACGGGATTTGTACTGCTTTAAAAATTTCTACTTTATCTTATTCTACCTAAAATTTCCCTTTTTCCTCTTAATCCTCACCACTTATTTCTACCTAACCTTGCATCTTCCTTTTCTTCTTCATCTCATCCACTCATTATTTTGCCTCTTAATCTCCACCCTCCATCCTTGGGGAAATTCCTTTAAAATGAAGCTCTTCCTTGGCTCAAGGGTTCCTATCTAGATAATCTTAGGCTTTTCCATCTTACATTCTTAGATTACTTTTTCTAATTTTAATTCTTAGCTGCTCTTAGATTAGCTTCATTTTTAACTTTTTTTTGCATTATTAATCTATTTTCTTGCATTGAATTGCTTCAATAGTATAGCACTTGCATTTTCATTCTAGAAAACTAATTGTATTGCATACATTCTTAGCTTAATCTCTCATTCTATCTTGGACTCTTGCATCTTAGCTTCATTCTTAGCTTTGAATCTTCTATTTGGGAGTCATCAAGTCACTAATCCTATATTCTAATTTGATGAGCATCATAGGAAGGATTAATCTCTCTTCAACTATGAAGCTTTGAGGTACTTCTTGATTTTTCCTCCTCCATGGATTCCCTCAAGTGTAATGGTTCGTAGAAGTGTGTCACATTTTTGTCACACATCTTTGGCACCCACCGTGGGGCTGATTTCTAAAATTTAGCTCCATTTCTTGTAATTTTAGTTCTTTGATGTCGTAGGTTCATAATTTTGTTTTTGTGGGCTAGAGAATTGTACAATACTTCATACTATACCTGGGTGACATTCCAGTATACTACCAGGAAAAATTTCTCAGTTTCTAGAATATTGCCCTGCTTCTCTGAGAAATATCACCTCCTTTCTAGAGAAATATTGTTTTGTCTCTATGTAGTCTATCATTTTGGTCTACAATATCTCCTTTAATCTTTATGGTAGATCTTACAGATTCTTGATAGACTAATTAAGTGTCATCTAGATTTAATTTATGTCACAGTCTGAATTTTTAGCTGAGCTTCCTTGTTCTTTCTTGCATTTTTGGATTTTCTAGTTTCCTAACATCAACTAACAAGTGATCTTGCAGGGTTATTTATTTCATTTTACATATCTTTTGTTCCCTAACTTATGGTGTTTTAGGATTTTCTTGCCAAAGAGATCAACATCTTTATGACTACTAATTCTTTGTGATGTAGGACACATGTGAAAGACTCAATCTTGAAAATACTAATGCTATTTGTCTTGCAGGTTTCCTCGGAGATACAAATCAACATTTTTATTTCTTACATTTGATTTTCTAGGCACCTAGAAATTAATTAGAGGGCATCTTGTCTTGTGATTAGTTAAGTAGTAGGAGAGTATGTTCTTTTCCTTTTGGAAAATAAAAAATATTGACCTACTTAGTTGATCACTTACAAAGAGTCTTGGGTAAATGAACATGTTCTTGATATGTTTGGGAGGCACTTTGGAGTAGGAGAGTATGCTCTTTCCTTGTATAAAATTAGAAATGTAGACCTCCACTAGCTATCCATTTTATTTCTTGCATTTACCTTTATAGGGCTTGCCAAGAGAGCAATCTTTTGGGAATGACTCAAGTGGGAAACAAGTGAACCTGGCTAACTTCATCCCACTATAATCAAAATCTCCCTTCAATCTAAAGATAGGGAAGACTTGGATATTTTATACATCTAATGCTTCTTCATGTGTAGGGCCTAGTTTCCTCAATCTTTGGTGCAAGAGCACCTAGGCTCACTCCCAAGCTTGTTTAGCATTTTGGCTTGTACTGACCTTATCCAATTCATTAGGTTTTCTTTTGACCTTAGAAGGTCTTCAAGTGTGTTCCTAGATGAATTAGACTAGGCCCAATCCATCCTAGATGTTTATGCTTTTCTAGTGGATAGTGCTAGTTTAGGCCTTAGTGGGAAAATGGATGAAAATGAGTCCAAAAGTTTTCTAGACTTAGTTTGGATTGGGAAAATGCCTTAAAAGGCTTAAATGATGTTCCTACATCATTTAAGAGGTGTTAGTGGTCATTAAAGATAGTTTGGAAGAAATGATGAAAAGTTGCTATTATGTTGTCATGACAACATTTGCATTTTTGGCAAATGTTGCATGCAACATCGACAACTTTGATCCCTTTGAAGCTAAGGGTTGTAATGAATTCTTAGTGGCCTAAAAAATAGGAGAGGGTATATTTTAGTTAATTTTTGGATCCCATTTCCTGAGGTAGTATGATGTAAGAAGTTTTTGAGTTTGAATGAAGACACAGTGTTCAGATTTGCAGTGATAGTCGATATGTTTTGTGTGGATGAGTGATCATATGGATTGAAGTGTGAAAGTTAGTGATGGATCTATGTAGTAGAGAAAAATCTAAGTACTTTCTATTCAGTAGTGTATAATTTTTGAGTTCATTACATTAGTCTTTTAAATTATTTTTCAATTAGTATAGTTGCTAGTGTTCACAGGTTTGGGAAGAATTGGTCCCCCATAGAATTCAACCATGAGAAACACTAGGGTTTGGATGAATATGTTAGGGGATCCCTTCTAAAATTTAAATATGCAAGGATGAAGCATGAAGAACCAGATGGCCATTTTTAAGATCATGCCCTGGGCGAGACCAGAGTACCTGACTAGGTGCGTGACATTGAAGATCTAATGTGTATTTGCAGGTGAAAGAGTGAAGGCATGAATGGTGTATGGTTTCATATATAAAATAAACATATTTTTATTTGGTAATGAGATTAGGTATTGTCCAATCTATTAACATAGATTTCTATGAAGAAATCAGTAGCTAGCATAGAAATAGCCCTATTAGCCCTATTAGCTCTATAATCTAGGAATCTATTGTACAAAGGCCCTAGAACCCTAAAACCCATAAAATATCTAAGGTATTCCAAAAGGGTACTCAAATGTGAAGTTAGATTTTGAAGTCATTTGGAATTTTTTAGAAAGAATCAAGAAAAGCACCTTGTCTAGGGCTACTAGAACAATTAGGCCTAATAAGCCAAGGGCATGGTAGATATTGAACCCGATGAGAAAATTATTTGTACCCTATTAAAATGGGATCATTGGGGATACAAAATGATGTTCTAATGAAGAATGCACCCCCTACAGCACTTGTGAAGAATTCATGGTGAATGAGCACTTGGAGTCATCCAAAGAGGAGTGAAACATTGAAGTAATCTAAATGGTAGTTATCCTTCAAGATGAAGCATAAAGAGATTGACTCATAGATTTTAGTTGGGATGGTCTTTGGCTAGATGATTAAAGACTATTGAAGTCCTAGAAGAGAGTTTGGGACTTTTGAGAAGATAGGACAAGTAAGGTCCTAGAGAGAGATTTTTGCAAGCACGCCAAGGAGAATATCTAGCAGATTGGTATCAGAGCCTTTTAGATTAGGCTTGTGGTGAATTTTACATCTAGAAGAGTCAGTAGGAGAATCTATAATGGTTACCAATGCTGAGTTGGAAAAGGTGGAAGAGCAAGAGGAAGAAAATAGATTTCTCTGACATAGGTTGGCTCATCTAGAACAAAAACTAGATGAAGTAGATGAAAAGGCTGAAGAAGTTAAAGACAAGATAGATGGAAATAAAAAAGAGATAAACTTAGAGGATGAGGTCCCTGAACTAGAACCAATCCTAGTTGAAGAAACCTTCTTGAAGGAATTGAAGGCCTTGAGTGGAAAGGCATTAGAAGGAATTCCAATCTTTAATGGAAAGATGGAACCAAAGGTAGTCCTAGATTAGATTCAAGGACTAGAAAACCATTTTGAATGTGATGGTATCATAGAAGCCCAAAAGGTCAAAGTGGCTAAGGCTAGATTGAGAGGCCCTGCACTCACGTGGTGGAAATTTATCTAAGATGAGAGAGAGAAGGTAAGAAGCCTATTGCTACATGGAAGGAAATGGTAGCTAAAATCAAAGATGCTTATGTTCGTGAGGATTATGAAATCTAGTTGCATAAGAGAAGAAAAAGTCTTTGACAATACTTAGATGTGAGCTCCTATACTGAACAGTTCCAAATACTATGCATGAGGTCAAGAGCTATTGAAGATGAGAAGGTCAAGGTAGCTAGGTACCTTAATGGTCCCAAGTGGACTATACAAGATGAAATGAGTCTACTAACCCCTGGTACTATTTAGAAATGCCACCAAATAGAAGAAAAGGGAGAGGAAAAGTTAAGAAAGAAACAAGACTCTAACACTACCAGAGGTAGAGGCAAAGAAAGATATAATAGAGGACAGAGAGGTGGATATGGTGGAAGAAATTCATAGAAAAAGTCTCAAGGAGAAACCAAAATTATTGAGTAGCAAGAAGGGAGTTCAAGTAGAGGGAATTTTAGTAGAGGAAGAATCTCCAATATAAATTGGAGAGGAAGAAGCAATAGCCAAGGTAGAGGTTCTTACTTTTCCACTATGAAGTGTTATCACTACAATCAAATGGGACACCCTACATACCAATGTCCAGAGAAAGGTTCTACTTCTCATGGAGGTGAAAAGAGGGTAAACTATGTTCAAGAGGAGACTAGTAGTGGAATTATAAACCCCGAGGTACCCGTAGAGTCAGAGGAAGGTGAGAACCTAATGATGAGAAGGACACTGATAAAGGGGCTAGTTAAGGAGGATCCAAGTCAGAGGAGGTCACTATTTAGAGTGAAGTGTGAGATGATGGGAAAATTTTGTAGAGTAATTATAGACTCAGATTCTATTGACAATATAGTGTCAGAGGAAGCAATCAACAAACTAAAAATGAAGAGGTTACCACATAGCAACAATACAAGGTCGCTTGGTTGAAGAAAGGATAGCATGTCCTTGTCAATGAACAAGCATGGGTGGAATTTTCAATTGGGAAATATAAGGACAAGGTGTTGTGTGATGTCCTACCTATGGATGCATGTCACCTACTCCTTGGTAGGCCATGGAAATTTGACTGACAGGCCATGCATGATGGATGAAAGAATTCTTATTCTTTCAAGAAGGACATTGTGACTTTCAAGATATAGGCACTTCTAGAGGATGGAGAAGTGAAGACATCAAGCCCAGATTTGTTAATGGTTAGTGAAAAGGAGTTCATAGATACCTTAAAGGAAGGAGAGGGAGTAGGCTTTGCACTGGTGTTGAAGCCAAAGGAAGTAGGAAATGACAAGACAGACAAGAATCCATAATTGCCAAAAGAAGTACAAGATATGTTGTAGAGATATGAGGTCATTGTCAATGATGGACAACCATCAACCCTACCCCCTAAGAGAGATGTAAGTCACATAATAGACTTCATCCCTAGAGCTACCATTCCTAATAAGGCAGCCTATAAGATGACCCCTCAACAAAATGAGGAAATTGCCAAGAAAATCCAAGAACTCCTAAGCCAAGGTCTCATTAGGAAAAGTATTAGTCTTTGTGTCGTACCCACTATCTTAGCACCTAAAATTGGAGGAACTTGGAGGCTATGTATTGACTCAAGAGAAATAAATAGGATAACCATTAAGCATAGGCTCCATATCCATAGGATAGAAGACCTAATAGACTACCTACGAGAAGCCAAATACTTCACTAAGATTGACTTAAAGAGTGGTTACCACCAAATTAGAATCCATGAGGGAGATGAATGGAAGAAAGCCTTCAAAACCACATCGGGTTTTTATCAATGGCTTGTAATGCCATTTGGTCTCTCCAATGCCCCCTCCACATTAATGAGGCTCATGAATGAAGTCCTTAAAGACTACATTGGTAAATTTGTGGTAGTGTATCTAGATGATATACTAATCTATAGTAAGACCAAGCATGAACATATCAAGCATTTGGATATTGTTTTCAAGTAGCTACATGAGGAGAAATTGATGATAAATTTGGAGAAATGTGAATACATGAGGTAGGAGATAGTGTACCATGGGTTTGTATTAGCTCAAGGTAATCTAAAGATGGACCCTAGAAAAGTGGAAGCCATTCTCAATTGGCCAAATCCCAAGAGAGCAACAAAGGTAAGAATCTTTCATGGTTTAGCTCAATATTATAGGAAGTTTATAAAGCAATTCAATGATATTTGTGCTCCTATGCTTGATACCATAAAAGGAGGGATGAAAACTAAATTTATTTGGAATGAGAAAGCTAACCATGGATTTGAATTGTTGAAGAAAAATATTACCACTCAACCTATCTTAATCTTGCCAAGTTTTAAAAATTATTCACAATTGAGTGTGATACTAGCAATGTGGCCATAGGTGCTATCTAGAGCCAAGAGGGAAGACCAGTAGCATTCCACAGTGAAAAAATCACTGATGCTAAGAAGAATTACTCTTCCTATGACTTATGCTCTAGTCCAAGAACTAAGGAAGTAGAGGAACTACTTGCTTCCAAAGGATTTTGTTTTATTTTATGACAACCAAGCAATAAGTTTCGTGAATTCACAAGACAAACTCAGTCATAAGAATATGAAGTGGGTAGAGTATTTGTAGGCCTACACCTTCAACATCAAGCACAAAAAGGGACTACAAAATAAAGTAGCTGATGCTCTAAGTAGAAGAGCCATAATTGGACATGAAATACATCTGTAGAGCATGGAAATTGATAGTTTCAAGGACCTATATGCAGAAGATGAAGATTTTGTAGAGATTTACAAGGTATGCCAAGAATACAAGAACCATTTCCATAGTGAATTATCTAAATATACTATCCAAAGTGATCTCTTGTTTAGGGGAGGTCAACTATGTGTTCCTAGAAGGTCTGTTAGAGAAAATTTGATTCAAGAGAAGCACAATAGTGCACTTAGTGGGTATTTGGGTGTCAATAAGACCCAAGAGTTAGTGCAGAGGTTTTATTTTTGGCCTAGAATGAATTTGGACATTAGGAAGTATGTAGAGAGTTGTGTGGTGTGTCAAAAAGAAAAGGGTACATCTTCCAATGTCAGCCTTTACCAACCTCTTCCCATTCCTAGCAGACCATGGGAGTGTTTGAGCATGGATTTTGTTGTGGGACTGCCAAAAACCAATCAAGGAATGGATAGCATTTATGTCATTCTAGATAGGTTCAATAAAATGTTACATTTTTTCCCATGCAATACATTTCATGATTTTATCCATATAGCACATTTTTTCTTCAAGGAAGTAGTAAGGATACATGGATTACCACTGAGTATAGTCTTTGACAAAGATACTAAGTTCATGAGACACTTTTGGAAACAACTATGGCATAAGCTAGGAATTTTTTTTTCTTTTGGGTATGCATATCACCCTTAGATAGATGGCCAAACTGAGGTGGTCAATAGAAGCCTAGGAAACTTGTTAAGATTTCCTAAAAAGGAGTATGGTCAAGCATGGGATCAACTCCTAGGACAGGTAGAGTATTCATATTATGATACAGTGAATAGAACTACTGGCAAGATTCCTTTTAAGATAGTTTATAGCCTACACCCAAGAGGAATATTTAATCTTAGAGAACTCAAGGATGGGGCTAAGGGTAGTGGCTATGCTAAAGACTTTTCCCACTCCATGAAAGAGGTGCATGAAATTGTGAGGAAGACTCTACAAGAAAATATCACAAAGATCAAGAAAAAGGTGTATTGAAGGAAAAGGGATGTACACTTTCAGGTAGGAGACCTATTTATGGTTCATGTCAACAAAGAAAGACTATAGAAAGGAGTCCCCCATAAGCTTCAAATAAGAAGATTGGGACCATGCACTATTCTGGCCAAATATGGCAATAATGCATATAAAGTTGAGCTTCTGGAGGATACTGGTTTGTCCCCAATCTTCAATGTTGCAAATTTGGTCTTATATAAAGGCCCCACTCTAGATCTAGATCAGAGTTTTACTGAGGTTATCCAAGAGGTAGAAAACCTGAATTTATCCCCTACACCACCTAAGAAGGCAGAGAAGATATTGGATTCCAGGGCATATAAGAAGACTAGACAGAGGACATACTATGAGTATTTGGTAAAATGGCATGGACAAGGTGATGAAGAAGCCACCTGGCTCAAGGAATCAAAGTTCAAGAATTTGGGAGTGGATTCCAACTTACTCAATCCAAGGATGGATTGAAGTCTTTTCATTTAGGGAGGATGGTGCAAGAGTACCTAGGCTCACTCCCAAGCTTGTTTAGCATTTTGTCTTGTACTAACCTTAGCCAAGTCAATAGGTTTTATTTTTACATTAGAAGGTCTTTCAAGTGTGTTCCTAGGTAGATTAGAATAATTTTAATCCATCCTAGATGTTTATGCTTTTCTAGTGGATAGTGCTAGTTTAGGCCTTAATGGGAAAATGGGTGAAAATGATTCCAAAAGTCTTCTAGACTTCGTTTGGATTGGTAAAATGCCTTTAAAGGCTTAAATTATGTTCCTACATCATTTAAGAGGTGTTAGTGGTCATTAAAGATAGTTTGGAAGCAATGATGAAAAGTTGCTATAATGTTGTCATGACAACATTTGTATTTTTGTCAAATGTTGCATGCAACATCGACAACTTTGATCCCTTCAAAGTTAAGGGTTGTAATGAATTCTTAGTGGCCTAAAAACTAGGAGAGGGTATATTTTAGTTAATTTTTGGATCACATTTCCCAAGGTAGTACGGTGTAAGAAGTTTTTGAGTTTGAATGAAGATACAGTATTCAAATTCGCAGTGACAGTCAATTTTGTTTGTGTGCATGAGTGATCATATGGATTGAAGTGTGAAAGTTAGTGATAGATCTTTGTAGTAGAGAAAATTCTAAGTACTTTATGTTCATTAGTGTATAAGTTTTGAGTTCGTTAGGTTAGTCTTTTAAATTATTTTGCAAGTAGTATAGGGTAAAAGCACAAAGTTGTGTCATGTTTCAAGCTAACTTATCAGCACAGTTGAATTTGAGTATTTCTAATGAAAATTATTTTGTCAAGCATATGTTCTAGCTAGATTCATTCTAGCTAAGTTAGATAAGTGCTTCAACTTTTTAAATTGGAAATATCTATTAAATGCATGTTTTATACTAATTACTAAAGAAATAAAATTATTTTTTGTCAAACATATGGTCTAGCTAGATTCATTCTAGCTAAGTTAGATAAGTGCTTCAACTTTTTGAATTGGAAATCTCTATTAAATGCATGTTTTATACTAATTACTAAAGAAATAAAATTATTTTATAAAAGCGATGTTTCAATAACTCCTCTTTTTAATGATATTTTTTTACAAATATAAAAATACCCTTTTTTAGAGCACAGAGTCAAGATTATTATCATTAATTTTTATAATATTTTAATTAGATCTAATATATTATAATTTCAAAAAACTAAAAGTAAGTATTTTAACATTTGAGAAAAAGTTGCTTCAAAAATAGAAAAAAATAGTAAAGCTTATCAAAAAAATTAATATTTTATATTTAACACTAGAGGAGAGAGTTCTCTTACAGAATGTGTAATTTTTTTCTAAATGGTATAGATTTGATAGGGGAAATTTGGCGGGAGATGAAAACTGTTGATTTCAGGTATGTTCGAATTTGAGTAGTTATAACAGAGAAAATATATAATAAAAACTAATTTTTCTTCTTTTCTCCACTAGCTATACATTTCATCTATAACATATTTTGAAATCAAAGGAAAAAAATATTATTTTCATATACTTTTTTGGTGGGAACAAGACCCTCTTTTTTCAGCATTTTTTAGCAAATAAATATGGACTTCAAAAATTAAAAAACTGTGTGAATTTTTGTTCAATTTTTTTAAAAAAAATTATAGGCATATACTTCATCCACTTTTACACATTTCATTAGTTTACATCATCTCCAAATTCTAAACATAAATGCCATTTTTATGTCATTAAAGTTAAAAAGTTAGTGTGTTGTTGACCTTTTCCTTTATAAAAGTGTGACATAGCTTTGTACTTTTACCCTATAGTTGCTGGTGTTCACAAGGTGAGTTTGGGAACAATGGCTCCCCCATAGAATCCAACCGTGGGAAACACTAGGGTTTGGATGAATATATTAGGTGATCCCTTGTATAGTGTAAATATGCAAGGAGGAAGCATGAAGAACCAGATGGCCATTTTTAAGATCATGCCCTAGGCAAGACCAGAGTACCTGGCTAGGTGCATGACAGTGAAGATGTAATGTGTATTTGCAATAGAAAGAGTGAAGGCATGAATGGAGTATGGTTTCATATAGACCATAGACATATTGTTATCTGGTAATGAGATTAGGCATTGGCCAATCCATTAACATAGATTTCTAGGAAGAAATCAGTAGCTAGCATAGAAATAGCCATATTAGCCCTATAATCTAGGAAGCTACTGTACAGAGGTCCTAGAGCCCTAAAACCCACAAAATCTCTAAGGTCTCCCAAAAGGGTATTCAAATGTGAAGTTATATTTTGAAGTCATTTGGAAGTTTTTAGAAAGAATCAAGAAAAGCACCATGTTTAGGGCTACTACAACAATTAGGCCTAATAAGCCAAGGGCATGGTAGATATTGAGCCCGACAATAAAAGTATTTGTGCCCTATTCAAATGGGATCATTAGGGATACAAAAGGATTTTCTAATGAAGAATGCACCCCCTGCAATACTTGTGAATAATTCATGGTGAATGAGCACTTGGAGTCATCCAAAGAGGAGTGAAACATTGAAGTAGTCTAAATGGTAGTTATCCTTCAAGGTGAAGCAAAAAGAGATTGTCTCATAGAGTTGAGTTGGGATGGTCTTAGGATAGATGAGTAAAGACTATTGAAGTCCTAGAAGAGAGTTTGGAACTTTTGAGAAGATAGGACAAGTAAGGTCCTAGAGAGAGATTTGTGCAAGCACACCAAGGAGAATATCTATCAATCTTGCTAAGAAAGACTACACTTGATTGGGCACTTGTAGGGGCTTCTTGGTCTCAATTTTTTTTACAATACTATAAGAGGAGTACATTCAATTTGTATAGGTCCAAGAGTTCTAAATCTTTCTTGCGAGACTATGCATTTTGGGTGCTTATAGGGCTATAGGCCTTAATTTTTCTTGTGAAACTACAAGGGGTAATCATAAAAAAATATTCTTAATAAACACCTTAGGACTTAGAGGCTAACCTTTTGGCTATGTGACTTCCTTTGTGCAAGGATTGATCCAAGTGGACTTACCTCGATCATCCCAAGATTACTCACCATATGTACTCCCTTGGATGAAAATTTATGACAATGCCAACATCACTTTGTGTGAGGTGAAGGAGTATCAAGTTGTGGGAAAAGGTTGAAACACTTCCCTCTTGACCTTAGGTAATTTTTATTGATGTGCTTTAATGTGCTAAGACCCATGAAAACAATTTTGAAACATACACTTGATAAACTTAAAACATTTTTATACCTTGCAAGACCTCACATATGCTTGTATCCACAAGATTTCTTTGTCCCTTGTTGGATTGTTTGAAGACTATTTCTTATTCACACTATTTTCTTTCAGAAAAAACTTGGTATAGGAAATGCACTAATCTTGTCAATCAACCCTTGTAGTCCTTTGAAATCCAAATTTTGGACTAAGCTCAAACTTGTCAATGTTTCTTATCATTTTCTATCCTTGGCTCATCTTGTTATTTGGTATGTTCCAACATGTTAGTAATTTCCTTTAGCTTTAAAGAAATATTAATTTGATCTCTTGACTATATTCTTGGCTAGTATATTGTTCACTTGTCCATCATCTTATTGATTACCTCTCTTGGATGGTCTATCCTATCTTTTCTTGTTCACAAGTGTCATATACAGGGATCTACCTGTAGCTTTGACATCTTGTGGAAATTTATCTTTTCTATCTCTTTTACACTTTTACACTTTGGACAATTGAACACTTTTGCTTACCTAGATTGAAAATCAAGTTATCCTAAGTCATCCTATTTGTCTTTTGACAAATATTATTTCATGTCTGTCACAACTAGATCTTAGATCCACAAAGGAAAGAAACACAAAGCTACCTTTGAAAAATCATCTAAAGAACATTCTGTACCTTGGGGTTTTAAACCTTTTTCTAATATCTCTAGTGAATCTACCATATCCTCTCCTAGGTTGGCACATAGTGTTTCTTACACTCTGATCATGGAAGAATGAAAAAAAATGATTGACTAATTTCTAAAACAATTGGGTGACAAGCATTTTGGACAAGAAAACCAAGAACATCCCAACTTGAGACATGGCTCTCAACATACTAGACCTGGATCACATGGTTCACAAGGTGATGATTTAGACATCAAAATAACTAAGGAAGATATCTTGCAATTTCAAAAAGATGAATGCTTGTAAAAACTTATGAAGTTAACATTGAGTCAAAAAAAAGATCAATACTTCTTACACTTGGCCTCCCAACAAGTTAAGATACGTCACAACTTTGATGTTGACAACCTGGTAAAGAAACAAGAACCATCTGAAATGGAGATCATGAAGAAACAGATGGAAGCAATGATGAAAAAAATTCTACGCTTGGAAAATGAAAAGGAACAAGCAAACACATCCTTTTCGCTCGAGTCTATATCCTTATTCTCTTTTGACAAAGATCTATACATGCCTCCTTTTCCTCAAAAATTTGAATTTCTAAAGTACAAAAAGTATGATGGTAGGGGGTATGTGCAGGATCATGGCATGCCAAAAAGTGGCGATGTGAAAAAGAAGTCTTGATTGATAGACTCTTTGAAAAACAACTATAACTTTCAAACAATATAAAAATTTTTAAATCTGAAATATTCATCACATTCTATGCTTCACCTAATACAATAATAATAAACAATTCTTTCAATTTGATGAAGTTTAGACTAAGTTAAGGTGGTCAAACATGAGAGTTTTTATATTCGGGAAAAATTATAGCAGAAAAATCATAATTAATTATTTACTTGGAAATACAAAAAAATATACATCACATCCGAACATGAGTCTAATACTTTTATCTAGAATCTTATAAAAAAATATTATCATTTTATTTTGTTTAATGTTGTCAGACATACACCTACTTGTTATCTTTCTAGTCCTGATTGATAGACTTGTTGAAAAATAGCTATAACTTTAAAGCTGTATAAAAATTTTGAAATCCAAAAATGTGTCACATTCTATGATTTTCCTACTACAAGAAAAATAAAATAAAATTCAATTTGATAAAGTTTAGACTAAGTTAACATGGTCAGACAAGAGAGTTTTTGTATTCTGGAAAAGTTGTAGAAGAAAAATCATAATTAATTATTTACTTGGAAATAAATTACAAAAAAATATGTGTCACATTCGGACATGAGTCTACTACTTATATCTAGAATCTTGTATAAAAAAATTATCGTTTGATTGTGTTTAAGGTGGTCAGACATACACCTACTTCTTATTTTTTCTTGAAATTTTTGTACTACTACATTGAAATTTAAAATTTTCAACATATAGAATAATTGTTTTTCAAAAAAATTCTAGTATCTTAGAAACTAAATTAAATTTTCTAAAGATTCTCTTCTTACATATTTTTGATATAATATTTATAACTTGTTCAATTTTTTATGTCAACTTGCCTAAACTTGATTTTCTAAATTTGCATTGCCACTTAAGGCCCTAGTTAATAGGCATACGATGATCTTGCACATACCCTAGGAGAGATCCTCATGTTCATATTAGGGAGTTTTGCGCACTAAGCATGGAATTCTTGCATGAACCCACATATCTTATGAGACTCTTTCCTAAGAGTCTTAGTGGTCAAGCTATGGAGTGTTTCACTAAATTATCTCCTCCTCTTAAATCATTTGACCAGCTAGTGCATAGATTTATCTGGAAATACTTCTATAATATCCAACATGCTATCACCACGCTTGATCTTTGCAACACCAAGGTTAATCCTGTGTGTTTTTCCTTTAGCAATGGCGAAATCTCTATTCACGTTATCCTCAAAAAAATCCTAAGACTGAAAAAATTGGTATATTCATCAATGGTTTGGTTCGTAAAATTAATTATGCATTGCAAATGAAAACTCATGCTTCATTTAATAAATTGGTTGAATTGTCTATTCGCATAGAGGGTGTCCTTGTTCATAAGGGAGAAACCACTCTTCAATCTTAAGAGCATAAATCCTCTTCTAACAACCAGCATAACAAGGATAAGAACAAATTTTGGAACAAAACTAAAGATGTCGTCAATGACAAAATCATGGGTACAACTTCAATTTCTACCACTACTAAGCCTAAAGAGTCAACTTTCAATCTATCTATTATTGTAAAAGATACTAAGAATAATCCTATAGGCTCAAAAACTAAGAGGCCTTGGACCTCCAAGCCTAAAAGGGGCTTTACTCCTCTTGGAGAACCAATTGAAGACACTTTAAAGATTCTTTTGACTAATAAGATCAATGGTTTTCTTGATAACTCAAGACTCTATGATCCTGAGATAAATCCTACATGGTGGAACGACAATCACTATTGTGATTATCATCGCAACAAATACCACACAATTAATCAATGTATGAAGCTTAAGAATCACATCCAGGATCTAACTGATAATGATACTATTGTGATTGTTCTCCCACAAGAAAAAAATGATCATTAGGCTTTCAAGGAGCCTTTTCCTAAATTTGAAAAGGGGGAATCTTGTAAGGAAAAGTATAATAAGGTTGGCTACACATAATCTATTAGTGACAATGTGATCAACATGCTTGAGTCCTCTTATCATACTATCAATACTACTAAAGTTAAATACAAAGATGAAGTTGAATCATCTAATGCAGTAACCCACTCTCAAGGGAAAGTCACTCTATTAGGAGAAGGTTTGTCTTTCTCCTATGCTCGTAAAAAAGAAGCAACCTCAACATCTAAACCAGCTACCTTGTTAGTTGTACAAGATTATATCCTGGTTGACCAGCTTCAACATACTTAAGCTTAGATCTCAATACTCACCATACTTAAGCTTAGATCTCAATACTTGAGCTACTCAAAATCTCTCTTGCTCACAAGGAGATCCTTGATCAATCCCTTCTTACGGATCACGTTCCTAAGGACCTAGAAGTTGATAAGTTCTAGTCCATGGTCGGTCATCTCGCTTCACCTCATTATCTAACTTTCTTTGAAGAAGATGACAAATTTTCCAGCCATCTACATAATCATCCCCTCCATATTGAAGTCTCCATTCATAAGTATAGAGTTAAGTGTATTTTGATAGATGGAGGCATGGGTTTGAACATTTGTACTTTCAATTTGGTTAAATCTCTCAATTTCTCAGATCATGCTATTGATCCCAGACACAAAATAATGATCAAAGCATATGATGAAAAGGAATGTTCTTCTAAAGGCATGGTAGTCTTTCCCATTTGGGTAGGTCTTGTTCAACTGGACGTCATCTACTAGGTCTTGGATATCCCTTTGGCATATAACATACTTCTCGCCCTTGGATCCATGCAATACAAGTAGTTCCTTAGATATAACATCGATGCATTAAATTCCCTCATGAAAAAGTTGAGGTTACTATTCCTATAGAATCAACATATATCTGTAACAATCCTAAATAAGAAGAATGAAAGGTTCGTCACAACAAAGAAAGGTCAAATCCTAAAGAAGTGGGAGAAAAAGGAAAAACACCTCTTTCAGACTATGGAAAAATAATACTTGTCAGACCTGCTAGTATCGGAGAATACCGAGTGGACACTTTTTCAATCTCTTCAAAATCTTATGGCATATCATTTCCCTCAACAAAACCTATTATACATGAAGATACTGGAAAGGTTAATGCTAAAATTCCCCTAGATCTAGAAAGAGAAGAAAGTGATGTCTTACAATGACTCTACAAGAAAGAAGAATTTGAACAAAAGATCAAACATGCTGAAATTTTACTTGAAAAGTATGGTGTGGGTTACCAACTTATGTAGAAGATGGGATATGACAGGAAAATTCCTCTTGGAAAAGGTGAAGGTCTTCTTGAACCTCTACATGTTGAATTCAGAAATCCTAAAGATAAGACTGGTGTTGGCTATCATGAATGTAAGTTTGAAAAACCTAGTAGCAACACACAGCCATATGAGCACTCAAATGATGAAGAAGAAGTAGAAATTAAACCCATGTCATATGAAAGGCTCTTACACATCCAAAATTCCAATCCACACTATCAAGGAGAGCCCCATATAACATCTCAGGATCCTTTATAAAATGACCTAGTGGACCTTCCAGATCTTGTAGAAAGTGGTCTTGATCAAGAAAATATCACTCAGACTCCTAAGAAAATTCCTACTACTGCTGATGGTACTACTACTACCACTCCTACTATTGAGTGCATTTTTGGCTCTAATAACATGCATCCTAATTGGAGGAAACTATTTGATGTCTCCTATATCTTAGATATGCCTCGGTGTATACCTTTTTTAGACTATTTTGTTGCTGCTACTACTAAAAAAGCTCTTGCTACTGAAAATATACCTCTTGCAACATAAGAAAGTGATGATAAAGATGTACCTCCTACAATAACCTAGATTACTACATTAGACAATATTGTAATAGTGAAACGGAATCACATGAATATGAGTGGGACTCATTATCAAATGCTACAATGGAAAATAAGGTTGATGTCATATACGGATACGTCACTGCTATGAACCTTGAAAGATTAGAAAGATCAAATTATCAATACCCAGCGAATGATGAATATCCTTTCCATCCTCCTATGGAAATCATTCCTATGACTTTGAGGCCATCTTCTCATAATCAAAACAATGCTCTAGCTAATCAAGAAAATTATGGGTATATAAGACCTCATCCTATGACAACAAGATGGAACTTAGGAAGGTTTGGGATTGAGATGGTTCTTGTTCACACAATTATGGAACAACAAGAGGGACTTAGTTCTAGGAATAGGTCATTCAAGTTAGATTCACGTAATATTCCTCTAAACTCCTCTGATACTTCTAGGATAACTCACGATTGACAACGTTTGATGAAAGATAACTTTCTTGATCTCTTAGATTCATTCATGAATGATGAGGATGATACTAGTGTCTTTGTACTTGAACTTGTTAAACCTTTATCTATCATCCTTCCTGATTTAAGTGGTTAGACCACCTCCCATCCATCCCTCCATATAAACCCGACATATCAGCATCATTCATCCATATTTATTGAGTCTTTTAGAGGCTATTTGGATGTGCAACATTGAATAAAGTTAAAATATGGAATGTGTTCACCTTATTCAAATATATGGAAATATGAGATCAACTACTAAATCCAAATTCCCAAAGGAGAGATCCAAATTGAACAACCAAAAGGTTAATGCACAATTGAATCAATCTATGAAGAATATGAATGAAGAAGAAGATCTTATATTTTGCTATCAAGAGTATATGCTTTAAATATAAAATAATTGAAATATAAGTACTAACCTCAAAGTAGGGAAGATTTTCAAAATGCTAATTTTTGGTGTTCGTGTGCAGTTTTGGGTAATTCTGCAACCTGTTTCAGGCTAGAAATGTCAAGGTGAAGAAAACCTAGAAAAATTTTATCTCTGTGATAGCAGGTAGTCTTTGACCCCAATAAAAGGTCAAAGACTACTTCAGGATTTTAAAGGTTGACTTTGACTTTGTTTGTAGATCTCAGAAGTTCACTGAAAAGGGTATCCAAATCCAAGCTCAGATCCATAGTTCCGCACCTGTACCTACAAGAAAAAGAGTGTTTTTGTTGTTTGGATGAGGGGTTTGCCTTGGTCAAACCCTAATTTGGAATCAACCTTGAAATTGAATTGAATTTGTAATATGCATAAACAAAGAAAATGGAACTTTTCACCTTGCTTATGTTGAAGTCCTTGTAGATGATTCGAATCCTTGAATCCACAAGTAGGGATGCTCCAATAAATTTAGAAGTATGTAGGATGTCTCAAATCAATGGCATTTGATCTTCAACACCAATCTTCAATGGATCTTTCCATAGTAATAGACTTGGATGAATTTGGAAGGATGGATCTTCAAGGGGGCTCCAAAGAGATTGAATCCTTCAATGGCTAACAATGGATCTCCTTGATGAATGAATGCTTGAACACTTGAATGCTTGAATTCACTTGCTTGCACTTGAGAGCTTGAGAGATTTCTTGGTGAGAATGGATGACTTGATTGATAATGG
Organism: Chamaecyparis obtusa; assembly: GCA_027943335.1. NCBI lineage: Eukaryota > Viridiplantae > Streptophyta > Pinopsida > Cupressales > Cupressaceae > Chamaecyparis > Chamaecyparis obtusa. The sequence goes on along the minus strand of BSBK01003428.1, from coordinate 939,834 downwards.
ATGTTCTCACAAAATTTGATTGAGAGATGGATTGAAAACTTGATGGAGAAAATGAGAGAGGAAGGCTTCCTTTTATAGTGAACTAGGGCACAAACCTCTAGAAAAGGCCGGCATTGGGGAATTAAATCCCAATTAACCTTAACCCCTAGAAATGGACCCATATTAAATGCAATTTAAGGATTTACCATTCTAAAACCCGAAATGGCCGACCCGGAAGTGGGAAAACAAATATTTCTGAAACCCGACATCTGAAAATCATGGGATCCTAAAATTTGAACCCTGGGTCAAAGATGAGGTAGACCCACCCTAGGTCAAGGTCAAGGTCATCCCTGACCTAGGTCAGGGTCTAGTTTTTCATTGACCCTCAAGGTAATCTTTGACCTTGAGCTCAAAAAACCTAGGACCTCAATCCAGAATGCTAGGAAATGTAGAAAAATAGGTGAAAATAGAAGCAGAGAACAATAGAATAGGGGGGAAAGCCAGATCCATGCAAAGACCCAATCAAGGCACTTAACATGACCCCAGATAATTCACTCAGAGAGATAAATGCTCTTAACATGGAAGTGCTTCCATTTTAAGATGATACATTAAGCCTCCACTTTAGCAAGAGTATGGACTCGATGCAAACTCTTGGTAAAGTAGATCATAATGAAAGGATAATATTATCATAATTAAAGGGACAAAGAGAAATCTCAAGCCCCCAGGGACTCAATTTCATCAACTCCAAGATCACAATAAGAGAGACATATCTAGAGAGAGAGAGTGTGTGTGTGTGTGTGTGATTATCTCACCCAATGAGAACTTATGTCCCATTTTGAACCACACAAGGAAACGATGCAACTAGAAAGATGGAATTGAACCACCTAGTGAATGTGGCTACTCACTAGTCAACCCATCAAGGATTCACCCTTAGGAATACTCTATTCCATAAGAGCAGAACCAAAAGAAAAAAGAGATCCAATCTTAAGGACACCTTTGACCTTAAGGGATGAAAAATTTGAAACTGGCAGGATCAAGAGATCCTAATATATAAATCCATGCTTTAAGGATTAGTCATTAATCCAAAAAGGGAGAAAAGTATCTTGAAAAACAATATATGTGTATCGAGAAGTGTGTGTGTGCAATAGGTGAGTAGAGCATATGCCCCCACATTAAATTCATTGCTAACACTTTAACAGGAGCAATGGCTTTAACGAAAACATAAACAACTCCACTGGTTACATTTCCACTACAAGATGCCCCTAGATGAAGACAAATCAAGGGAAATAACACACAAACATACAAAGAACATAGAAGGGATCTGCCTACCGTGGGGTCAGTATGATCATAAGATAATATATATATGATATTATTGCAAATGAATTGGCATCATTCCCCAAAGAAAGTAGAACTACAATCACAAAGGAGGAAAGATCACATAAGATATATGAAGAATAAACTTTTCAGATCATGACATGGAGAACAAAAAGAATCAGTGCTACCACGTCTCGAATCCAAGCAGATTACACAAGGAAACATGCACGAACAATAGCTCAATTACAACATAACATGAAACAACATATAGAAGAATAGAGATACATATAGAGGAATTGTACAATAGGTTTGATTCCTTTATCACCTTGCACCAACAGAGTAACAAGGATCATATAAAAGAATCTAACAACATTTAGCAAACACATCACGGAAGAAGCACGATACAACAGGCAAACACACAACAAAGCTACCACAAAGGACAAGTCAATCAAGCATGCCACCTACTCTCCCCATCATGTTGTATATCATTTAGGGAAGGTGGGTAACTCACAAGAGGGACTACATCCAACACAATAGGAATGATAGCCAGTTCCAAACAAGGATCCTCTTGAGAATCATCATATTTGTTACTAGGTTTAATCGTTAATTGTGATGAAAGCATATTAGGTAAATCAATGTCAATATCAATAGTCTCATATTCATCATTAACATCATCAGTATCATGAAGAGTATCTTCTTCATCTAAATTAATCAAAATAGGATCTAAGATATGAATAGAATCATCATAATCATGCATCTTAACATCATTATTAGTAACAACATCATGCATAGTCTTATCTGAAGAAGGTAGAGATCTTTGATGAACATAATTATGATCTTTAGCATGAGCATGATGCTTATTATGACATTCATTATCAGATCAATTCCATTTTTCTTTACTTGAAATAGGCTGAGAAGTAGGAGGAACAACCACATGATCCTTCACAGGTTCTTTAGGAAGATTAATAGGATTATCAAGAATAGTAGGAACTTGATTAATAGAATTAGAAGCCATAGTTAAAGGAGATATGGAAGGTGTAGGCAAAAGACCATGATTAAGATCCATAGGAGGTAAACTTAATTCGAGAATCTTACGATGCTTATAGGCTTGATATGAATGGAAAAGATTATCAGGTCGAGGAGGCATGAATTAGGTAATGAAGGCCAAAAGAAATCAAGAGCAGCACAATCTCTAGGCCTAGAAGGTTGATATAAACTATGATTAATCATCTTCACTTCGTCATCATGAACAAATTTAAGACATTTATGGATAGGTGAAGCAACAGCATGCATGGCTTTTAACCATGGTAAACCAAGCTTAACTTGAAATATATCAAAAGTAGGAACAACAACAAAGGTAGTGTTCACAATTTTTCCACAAAGTTGAACCAGAAAGTTAATAGAACCAAATGATGGATAAAGAAAACCATTACAAGTTTGAGTCCACACATGCAATGTATCATAAGAATCATGTTGAAATTTTTTCATAAAATGATTTTCTTCAGTAATAACATTGACTAAAGATGTAGGATCAACAAGACAACCAAGAGTAGGTATCCAGGAAATCCTAGCATAAATGTAAAGGGGACCATCAGGAGCTTTAATAGTCTCAAAATCATCAAAGGTAATCAAAATTTCCTGAGGTCTTTTATGCTTAAGTTGTTGTCGAGGTTTAGGTTGAGTTTTCAATTTAGGCGTAGGTTTTGGTTGAAGTTGAGTTTGAACTTGAGGTTGAATCTGTGGTTGAGGTTGAGGTTGAGGTGGAGATACAGATTGACCAACATGCTCCACTTGATTAACAACATGATTAAGATCATCCATCTTTGAATCATACATAATTTCCATAGAAGATGGTTGAGCAATGGTATTAGTATCATGCATAGGTAAAGGATTCATATAGATTTGAAGGTTTTGATTATGAGGAGAGACAAATTTGTTCCCACTACCATCAAGATTATCCACAGATAAGGCATTATAATCAATTAAGTCTTGAACCTTATGTTTTAAAGAATAACACTTCTCAGTATCATGACCATTCTGATGGTGATATTGACAAAAGGCTTTAGTATAAGAAGGTTTAGATGAAATTGTTGCAGGTAAAAGAGGTCAAATAGGAGGTAAAGTAATCATATTAGTAGTTAACAACCTATTCATAATAGCATGTAAAGATTCAGAGAGAGGATTAAATGTACGATTTAATCAAAAAGAAGTGGATGTAGAAGTGGCATTGTGAGATGAAACAACAACTTGATCAGCAACTGCATTCACTTGTTTGTTTATCTTGACATAATTGTTGAACTTTTGAAATTTGTTTGGATAGAAGCAGCATCACTCTTATCAACTAGAACAGGATCCATTAGAGTGTTGCTCTCAAATTGGCTCACTTGTAATTGATAATGATGAAGCCTTGCACAAAGTTTTTGAAAAGAGGTAAATTCAGTAAGCAGAATCTTATCTCAAATATCCTTTTGTAAATTTAAAATAAACATATGTTGAATATCAATATCACGAATAGGATAGGAAATTTGAGCATGCAAATGCTTAAATTTACCAATAAATTCAGTCAATTTTTCCTTAGCACTTTGTTTACAATACATCAAATCAGTCAAAGACACTTGCGGGCCAATGTTGTTTTGAAATTATTGAATAAAGGAATTGGAAAGTTTAGGAAAGGAATCAATAGAATAAGGAGGCAAGGAACAATACCATTGTAAGGCCTTGTCATGAAAATTTCTAGCAAATAGTTTGGCTAAAATCCTATGGTCATGAGCATAATCACTACAAAGGATTTGGAATGTTTTAACATGATGAATGGGGTCTCCTTTTCCATTGTAATTCTCAAGACAAGGCATATCAATTTGCTGAGGAACAGGAGTACAAATGATATCTAAGGACAAAGGGCTTCACATGTCACATGTAGGAACACTAAACTTATTTTGAGTTAAGGCTATAAGTTGTTGTTGTAAGGATGAAACAGTTTGATCCAAACTGATGATTTTTGAATCATTAGAGGAAATAGGAGGAGTAGTAACATTAGAAACACTAGCTAAAGTGTAAGAAGCTACAAGAAAAGAAGACACAACTGGAGGAACACTAGGAACTACAGTTGGAAGCAGATTGGAATAAGTAAAAGGAACATTATGATAAGAAGGTTGTGATGTAGGAAGGGACACAAGAGGAACACTCATAAGAATAGAGGGAACCATCACAATCACCAAATAAGGAGTATAGGTAGGAATACTAGGTAAAGGATTAGAAGAAGGTTCGACACTAGTAATGGAGGAATCAACTCTGAATCTTGAGCTTCTTGAGCTAAAGGTTTAACATTTGAATGCACAAGGTGAGTAATAAAATGCAAGATGTTAATACCTTGATCACTATCATGAAGGAATTTCTTAAGAGCCTCTATAGGTTGAATAGAATCTTGATTATGGTTTTCTTGAAGAAGCCAATTACCCATTTTATCAAGTTCAGTGGAAAGTTTTTGGACTTGTTCAGGAGGAACTCTTAAAGCATCATCTTCATCATGAGATGAATGAGAAGAATTATGCTCCATCATAGGATTGGAATCATGAAGAATTAAATTATCATCCAAGATCCTAAGGAAAGGAGAAGAAGATTCAGGATCAAAGGCACCCATGATTCTACAACTTCGTCTAACCAAAATGCTATAAGTAGGACTAAAGGTAGTAAAGCTCATAAACCAATGTAATGCAAATGAACTAAACTAACACAAAATATTTTGATTTTATATGAGATGCAAACACATAAAAGGAATCTAATACATACAAGATCTAACACTATAAAACATAATAAAGCATCTAATTCCACAAAAGAAAGGAGAGTAAGTATGTCGGGTTCACCAAAATGAATAATGTTAAAATATGGAATGTGTTCACCTTATTCAAATATGTGGGAACTATGAGATCAACTACTAAATCCAAATTCCCAAAGGAGAGATCCAAATTGATTAACCAAAAGGTTAATGCACAATTGAATCAATCTATGAAGAATATGAATGAAGAAGAAGATTTTATATTTTGATATTAAGATTATATGCTTTAAATCTGAAAAAATTGAAAGACAATTACTAACCTCAAAGTAGGGCAGATCTAGAAAATGCTGATTTCTGGTGTTTGTGTGCAGTTTCAGGCTATTCTGCAACCTGTTTCGAGCTGGAAATGTCAAGGTGAAGAAAACCCAAAAAACTTTTATCTTTCTGATAGCAAGTAGTCTTTGACCCCGATAAAAGGTCAAAGACTACTTCAGGATTTTGAAGGTTGACTTTGACTTTGTTCGCAGATCTCGAAAGTTCACCGAAAAGGGTATCCAAATCCAAGCTCAAATCCATAGTTCCACACTTGTACCTGCAAGAAAAAGAGTATTTTTGTTGTTTGGATGAGGGGTTTGCCTTGGTCAAACCCTAATTTGGAATCAACCTTGAAATTGATTTGAATTTTTAATATGCATAAACAAAGAAAATGGAACTTTTCACCTTGCTTCTGTTGAAGTCCTTGTAGAGGATTCGAATCCTTGAATCCGCAAGTAGGGATGCTCCAATGAATGTAGAAGTATGTAGGATGTCTCAAATCAATGGCATTTAATGTTCAACACCAATCTTGAATGGATCTTTGCATAGGAATAGACTTGGATGAATGTGGAAGGATGGATCTTCAATGGGGCTCCAAAGAGATTGAATCCTTCAATGGATAACAATGGATCTCCTTGATGAATGAATGCTTGAATTCACTTACTTGCACTTGAGAGCTTGAGAGATTTCTTGGTGAGAATGGATGACTTGATTGATAATGGATGTTCTCACAAAACTTGATTGAGAGATGGATTGAAAACTTGATGGAGAAAATGAGAGAGGAAGGCTTCCTTTTATAGTGAACTAGGGCACAAACTTCTAGAGAAGGCCGACATTGGGGAATTAAATTCCAATTAACCTTAACCCCTAGAAATGGACCCATATTAAATGCAATTTAAGGATTTACCCATTCAAAACCCGAAATGGCTGACTCAGAAGCGGGAAAAAAAATATTTCTAAAACCCAACATCCGAAAATCATGTGATCCTAAAATTTGAACCCTGGGTCAAAGACAAGGCATACCCCACCCTAGGTCACAATCAAGGTCATCCTTGACCTAGGTTAGGGTCAAGGTCTTCATTGACCCTCAAGGACATCTTCGACCTTGAGGTCAAAAAACCCAGGACCTCAATCCAGAATGCTAGGAAATGCAAAAAAATAGGTGAAAATAGGAGCAGAGAATGATAGACGTCCAAAAATCATGGGACCCCGAAATGGCTGACCCGGAAGAGGGAAAACAAATATTTTTGAAACCTGACATCCAAAAATCATGGGATCCTAAAATTTGAACCCTGGGTCAAAGATGAGGTAAACCCTACCCTAGGTCAAGGTCGAGGTCGTCCCTAACCTAGGTCAGGGTCTAGGTCATCATTGACCCTCAAGGTCATCTTTGACCTTGAGGTGAAAAAACCCAGGACTTCAATCCAGAATGCTAGGAAATATAGAAAAATAGGTGAAAAGAGGGGGGAAAGCCAGATCCATGCAAAGACTCGATCAAGGCACTTAACATGACCCTAGACCACTCACTCGAAGGGCTAAACATGCTTAACATGGAAGTGCTTCCATTTTAAGATGATACAAACATAAAAAAATTAAAAATACAGGAATCCACTTACATATAAAGATCACCATGTCCTATCTAATCAACATGTGCCTATAATAACAAAACCAATATTCAAGAGACCACAAGGGTTCTCAAATAAAATAAGAAAATCAAAGAAAATATGGATTCCAAAATCCATCATAGAAGAATTGTGATCAAAAGCATCTCAAAGTAAAGAATTATCAAAGGCTATGTGGATTACCAATTCTCTCTTAAAGGACTTGGATATAAAATAAAAATGAATGTTGACATTCTAGCTTCAATCTCCTTCCTATGAATCACTCAACTCCCAAATTCTCTACACCATCATTACCTCCAACACCCCCTTCTATTCGCAAAACCATCATAACCTTCCATGAAGTGGATTCCAGTATCTACTCATTGCTAATGACTTGTTTAAGAGGAGTCTAGATGGTACTCTCCTTAGGTTTCTAGAACATGAGGACTCTAACAAAGCATTAAGAGAGGTTGATGAGGGTATTTGTGGATCTCACTTGACTATCTTTCCCTGGCTTTAAAACTCTTGAAAGCTGGACACTACTAGTTAGGTTTTTTTATCATCACTACAACATTTGGTTCTAAAGCTTATCAGCTTGCTACTACAAAAAATGATGTTCTCAAATAGTCTCTCAATGTTCTTCACCTGAAGAAATTCTATAGCTAAACATTCATCTTTCTTGTACAACAACTTATGATCCTGGGAAAATTCTAAAAAGCATATAAAGTCCTAAAAAAATTATAAAAATTATAAAAACTCCTGAAAAATGATCATCCTGGTGAAAACTTGGAAACAAGCTCCTTGATGTATCTACAAAAAAATAAAATATCAAAAAATACAAAAAATTAAAAAAAATTTAAAAAAAAGAAAAATTGTACCTTGAAAACCTGGAAATAGGTGCCTTGGTATCAAAAATAAAAATAATCTCCAAGTGGTGAAAACTTGGAAAACAAGTGCTACTTGTAATTAGCTCTTCATCTATCAATGCATGGCTAAGCTCTTGTACAAGTCCATCCATCTCGTTCTCTATTTCCTTGTGTCGTCTTGGGCTAGAACTTGTCTTAGTCTTGTCATTAGTTTTTATCTGTCATCTGGGGGAAATCGCATGCCTATCTAAGTTGTCAGTACTTTATCACTTGATCAATCCTTGGGCTTAACCTGATTCATTTTATCAGTCCTTCTTCATGGGAAATTTTTCACTAACATTACTCGATGTTTCTCAACACCATAATCCTATAGTATTTCTTAACACTACCAATCTAGGTATCACAATGTTTCTTAGCACATATGAGATCTTGTACTATTCACTATGTGCTTGCACTTTGACACTAGTACAAATGTGCTCCTTAACACCCAACACAAATTACATCCTAGAAAATTAAAAATGATTGAGCTATGCTGAACCATTTTCTTGTGTGTTGTCTATTATCATTGATTTTTTCTTGCTATGTCTTCTAAGGTCACTCAAGGATGTATATTTGACTAGAGATTCATTACTGGGGCATAAAATTTGTTTATTTGATTTTCTCTTGTGGTGTGATTTCAATAATCCTAAGTGGTCTAATAAACTGGGTTTCTATGGTAAGAGCCTCCATCATGATTAGAATGTTGCACATACCCTGACCCTCTTTATTCATACATTTAGGTGATGTTGGAATTATCTCCTTATCTATTGCTTATGTGTAGCACATAAAAAGACACTCATGATTATATTGGTAGCTTGTGCCTCAGTATGAGTGTTTTCTTACCATATTAACTTGGAAACCATGTTCAGGTCATCTTGATGCTTATGTCTCGATGCTTACATGTGTTTCCTACATCTTATCTGATACGCTCATATTCATATCTTCAAGGTTTATCTCACATAAGTGAAGGTTGTACTGACCTCTGATGTCCCAAATGCTCAAATGATTAAAAATAAATAGCTACATGATTAGTGACTTGAATTGTGTCTTAGGTTGCATTTCCTTCTAGGGTTGCATGTATCTTTTCATTTCTCATTCCCTTGAGCTATGTTTTCTATTCATTTTTTCCTTTCTCTCCACCGAAGTATAAGACTACAAATATTTGTTATTGATCCTATTTTCAGGATCGAAATCAAAATCCTTTGTGATATAATGCAGTTGATTTTTGACGCCATCACTTCCTGCTTGCCTCCACCTTATTTTCTTGGATTCTATGAGGCTAATCTTCGCCCCTTATACCTCATTTTGATTTTGATCCTAAAGGGGCATGAAAATATAGAAAATATTTTCATCAATCAAATCTCATAATCTGCAAATATAGAAATCGAACCAAATCTTAAATCGATCAAGTCAAACAAGACTAAAACATCATTGCTTGGGGCATCTTAGCTTAATCGCTTCATATCAAGTTGGGGTTCTTTGTATCTCCTTTCTAAAAGAGTGTTCTCATAAATTCATATTAGTTCACTCAGATAGGCATATTTTTTTATCACTTGGGGCATATCATCAGGTTCATCAAGACCAATATCAATCTAGTATTGTCTCTTAGGTCATTAACTATCTCAATTTTCCTTAGATAGATATTCAATCTCACCGCGTCATATCAGGATGGATACTCTCATCTTGCTTATCGATCTTCATTCAATCAGGTTCAGAGTCTGATCTCTATCAGCTACATTGACATCATCATTCTTTGACTCAATGTGTTCCTAGATCGCTCACATATTAGACAAAGAGGGGCAAACATAATCACCTAAAATTGGTCTAGTAGTAGAACTTGAAACCCCCTTTCGATCAAATTGCCTCAATTAAAATCCTAAATCTCAAAGGAATAATTGTGCAAAGTAACCCTTAAAATCTCCTTTTCTTAATTAAATAAAAAAATAAAAAATCTTATATCAATCTTATACTATGGTCTAATTTATAGAGCTTGCATATTTATTTAATTTCTAAGATAATTCTTCTAATATAAATTTTCCTCACTGTTATTAAAAGAACACATTCACATACTTAATCTTGATTAATTAGCAATTAAAAGGGATTTGTACTTTCAAAATTGCTACTTTTTCTTATTCTACCTAACATTTCCCTTTTGCCTATTAATCCCCATCACTCATTTCTACCTAACCTTCCATCTCCTTGCATCTTCCTTTGCTTCTTCATCTCATCCACTCATTATTTTACCTAATAATCTCCACCCTCCATCCTTGCGGAATTCCTTTAAACGGAAGCTCTTCCTTGGCTCAAGGGTTCCTATCTAGATCATCTTAGACTTTTGCAACTTGCATTCTTACATTCTTAGATTACTTTTGATAATTTGAATTCTTAGTTTCTCTTATCTTAGTTTCATTTTTAGCTTCATTTTTCATTGTTAATCTAGTTTCTTTTCTTGCATTTCTTCAATAGTATAGCTCTTGCATCTTCATTCTAGAACACTAATTGCCTTGTATACATTCCTAGCTTAATCTCTCATTCTAGCTTGTACTCTTCCATATTAGCTTCATTCTTAGCTTTGAATATTCCATTTTGGAGTAGTCAAGTTACTAATCCTCTATGATAATGTGATGAGCATCATGGGAAGGATTAACCTCACTTCAACTGGAAAGCTATGAGCCAATTCTTGAGATTTCCACCTCCATGGATTCCCTCAAGTCTAATGGTTCATAGATGTGTGTCACATTTTGATCACACGAGAGATATGAGGTAGAGAGATAATGAGAAGGAGAAGAGGGTGAGAGACTTGATAGGGAGAGAAGTGGGAGGGTGAGAGAGATGAGATAGAGCTCAAAGAGGATAATTAGGTCTATGAAGAGACATAGATGATTATGGAGGAAGGAGGATGAGAGAGAGGAAACGAGGAGAGACATGCATGTATACAAACATATATACATATATCTATATAAATATATGTATATATAATTATAGATATGCATAGATACATACATAAACATATATTATATATGTATTTCTATACATATGTGTAGTAAATGCTATGCTTAAAAGAATACATTTTTATGTCTTCGTAACTCATGCATGTTTTGTAAAACTCAAAATGATGTTTTTAGTTCTACATAACCCACATGGGTTATGTAAAAATTTGAATGGTACTTTTTCTTTTTAAAAAATTTAGCGGGTTATTTTGCACATAAAAACCCATATGGATTTTAGCTTGATAAGAGGGCTAGAAAATGACCCTAAGGCTTGCAAGCCCATTTTCCCTATATTTTTGTCCCTTAATACATTTTTTTTTTAATCTCCTGACATGATTTCTCGACTTCGTTGTCATTAGGTTTACAAATGATCAAGTGGGTATCTCCAAAATTACTACCATAATCTCACACATCTTCTCATGTTTATAACCATATAAGTTTTTCAATTTCTAGACAACATTAACATAGTGAAATTTAATTTTCTTTACCAATGTCTTAACAGGCTTCACAAACATACGTCTACTATTTTTTTAATAAATTTTGATCTACTTGACAAATTGAAAAAAAATTACATATTATTGTTCTACACTTGAATCTATACACTTTTAAAAAAAGAAAATTGCATTTTCAATTATTTTGATGCAAGTTATACCAAGTGCATGAATAGGTACCAGATTTTCAGGATGTGGTCACTTCCAAACATCATTAAAAAAAAGTACTCAATAAAAAATTATGAAAAAATACACAACTTCTAGATCTCACTTTCACCTACCATGCTACCAAATGGTTTTTCAAAATACTAAATATAACTATATTGTTTTTTAAGCGCACATAAATAACTATGTTATATTTTTATAAAAAAATCAAGAATAGTTTTTCATGTGCGGAGGTTTTGACTCTCTTAATCTTATCCATTTTTAAAAACCTTTAGTAGTTTAGAAACTAGATTCAAATTACTACAAATCGTATTCTTTACACATCTAATTTTGAGTGCAAGACCCTCCAATTTCTCTTTGAAGTTAAAGTTTACCTAATTTTAGAAAAAATGTGGCCACTTATACCCCCCTTTTTGCACGCCATCTTGGTGTAGTTACCCTTGTGCAAAGAAAAATAATTTCTCTATCATAGTTAATGGAATCCCTAGAGGGGATTTTTTTTCTAGAAAGGGGACCCTCTCTCTCCTCATCTCTTTATTTCTTTAGATGAAGGTCTAGGTAGGAACTTCTTAAAATTAGTAAGTATGGAAAAATTTCAATTGATCAAGGAAAAGTCCACCATATCTTCTAGTGTTATCATATTGTTTGTTGATGACACTATCCTCTTTGGGAAAGAATCAATTATTGACGAAAGAATATGAAAAAAATTCCTCAATGATTATGCTACCATCTATGGAAAATATATCAATTACTAGAAAAATAACCTTTATTTATTCAACACTAGGGAGGACCTTTAGGAAAACACTCATGCCATTCTCTAATGCCAAATTTTTTCTCTCCAAAGTAACTATTTGATTCTTCCTCTCACTTTCAAGGAGGTCTTGGCAACCTTCTAGAATTTTATCATTGAATGAATTAAGAGGAAGCTTGTAGTCTTGAAAGGGAAACTACTAAGAAATCTTGGCAAGCTCCAACTCTCGACGTCTTTGCTCAAAGGTATACCATGATTTACTTCCTTTCCCTCTCTAAAATCAAGGGTTTTGTGGCTAAAGAAATAGAGAAAATACAATGAACATTCATTTGGATAGGCATGAAGGAGAAGAGGAGAATGACCTTAATAAAATGGAAAATGACAAGTAATCCCAAAAAATATGGTGGTTTAGATGTTAGAAGGATTACTCCTATGAAAAAATACCTTATGGAAAAGTGAGTTGGGAATTTGTGCTCAACCAAGCTAACTATTGTGAGGTTTTCCATGCAAAATATATGAATTCTGAGAGATTTTTTAATAATATCTCTAATCAGGCTTACCTTAAAAGCTCCAAATTCTAGAACCACATCATCAAAGGGAGAAGAAAAATTTAGAAAAGTTTGAAATGGATGATTGGAGATGGAAAAACCATTAATTTATGGGAAGGTGTGTGGGTTAAGGAAACTCCTCTATTAGGAAATCTAAATTTTAGATGCCTAATAAATTTGGTGTGTAATTTTTTTGGCCTCAAGGTAGCTGATTATATCTCACCTACAAGACAATGGAAGGACCTATCCATTTTGTATAACTCACAGCTACATATTCTCAGTATGGCCTAGAAATTTTAGGATGATCTTCAGAGAGTCAGGATTCCCCTATTGTGTATGGATGATCACTTCTATTGGTTTAAGAACATCACGGTAAAAGAAAAAAATTGTGTCACACTTTAGGATAATCGGAGGGCTTCAACCATAATTGGTTTTGGCTTAAATAGGTCCATTTGGAATTGTTCCAACCAAATCCACATGGAAGCCAAGTGACGATGACGTGGTAAGGGGGTTCCAGTCAAAACAGGTCTGGTTGAACCTATTCCAACTGAAACCCCGTGAGTAAATATAAGAAAAATATGCTAGATTAATGAATAATTGGTACACATTTATAAAGAGGGTTTCAACCAAAATAGGTTCAGCCAAAACAAGTTCAGTTGAACCAGTTCCAACTGAAACTGCCTATGTGGTAACTAAATTAGTAAGATTTTCAAAATTACAAAACTTATGACTTCTGCAACTAATTTCTCCATCACAAATCAAATTTTTGAAAAAAGAAAATTCCTTTTTGTAGAATTCGGAGTTAAGAATATGCACATATCATTTTAATAGTGTTTTGATCTTAGATCTAATATATTATAATTACAAAATACTGCAAGTAGGTATTTTAACATTTGAGAATATGTTGATTCAGAAAATGAAAAAAATAGTAAATTATATCAGAAAATTTTTTAAAATATATGGTTCACTAGAGGAGAGTGTCATCTTCGAGAATATATAATTTATTTTTTTGATAGGGATAGATTTGATAGGGAAAATATGGTGGGAGATGAAAACTATTAATTTCAGGTAAGTTGGACTTTGAATTATTAAAATATATATATATATATATATATATATATATATATATATATATATATATATACACATCGAAAAACAATTTTTATTTTTTCATTCACTAGATATACATGTCATCTAAAACATATTTTTAAATCAGATGAAATTTTTTTTATTTACATTTAGATTTTTGGTGGGAACTAGACCCCCTGTTTTGTCTAGTATTTTTCAGCAATTGAAAAATCAGCTTTAAAAATTAAAACAAACATATCAATTCTTGATCAAAAGAATTATTAAAAATAATAGGCATAAAATTCATCCATTTATACATATTTCATTAGTTTACATCATCTTCAAATTTCAAATATAAATGTCACTTTTATGTTGTTGACATGAACAATTTTGGTTTTGTTAACCTTTTCCTTTATAAAAGTGTGACACAGGTTTGTACTTTTACCTATGGGAGACTTATCTATTAAATTGGCCTATTATATGCTACTACCTAAGGATAATCCCCCATCTTGGGGTAATATGGTTTGGAATCTCCACTAGATACCCAGGATCAACTTCTTCTGGTGGACCACCATGTGCATGACAAAATTTAACCTAGGACAATCTGATTAGGAGGGGCTTCTAGCTCTCTAATAGATGTCTACTTTGCAAAGCCAAGGAGAAATTAACATTCCTCATATCTTATTAAACTATTTTTTCACACAAGACTTATGGGTAATGGTTCTGAGTAGAATTGATATGCCTCAAGAGTTACTAATAGCAATTTGCAGCAACTCCTTTTTCAGTGGAAAGGACCAGTTCACAACTCATTAATTACACAATTCGGGAAACTTATTCCTCCTCACTTGGATTGGACTATTTGGAAGGAAAGTAACAATACTTTCTTCAGAAATAATAAAAAATTTAGTGGTTATTTTTTTCATTCATTCAAAAAATTGATTTTAGAAAATATAAATGTGACAAACTTCAAGCAAGCAGTTTACCAATTACCCCCTTTGAGGTAAGGGTAGCAAATAACTCTGGTTTTCCAGGTTAAGGTATGCAAGGTTATTGTTTCCAGTGGGTCTATTGCTAATCTTGTTTCATATCAAATGGTTTCCAAATTGAATTTGAAAAAGATAGCACATGGTATTCCTTACAAAGTATATGGTTTCAATAATGATCAATGGATTGATATTAGAGAGCAGGCCTATGTTTCATTTAATATTGGTCCATATGTTGATAAAATATTATGTGATATTGTACCTTTGGATGATTATCATTTGATTTTTGGTAGAAGATGGCAAGTGGATGTTAAGGCCATACATTGTGGATTGAAAAATGAATATGCTATTAACAAAGATGGAAAGAAGTTTGTGATGAGTTCACTGCAGGATGATAAGCAGACATGGGGAATGTCAAGATCCTGATTGTTTGGAAGAAGAGAGTTCCTGAAGCATAAGGAACATGAAGATGAGGAAGCTGAGGTAAAGAGTCCATTTGAAGGACAAGAAGACAAAAGAAAGTGGCAAATGAGTTGCAAGGAATATGGTGACTCGCATGGTAGAGAGGTTCATGAAGTTGGGGCAGAGACAATAGAGAACTAAGGTTTGAAGATGAAGAAATGATACTAATTGGGACTGTTTTGTGTCCATTGAAGGTTGGGCAAAAATTTTTCACAAAGACCAAGAGGGATGAAGCTGATAGGATAACCAACAAGGACAAGGTGGAATGCAAAGGCAGAGGGAAAGGTACCCATAAGAAGTTGTTGAAGGTTGCAGAGGTTTCAAATCATGAGGAGGGCAGTATGATGGTGAAAGATGAAGAAACGACAAAACAAAGAATGTGTACTCCAAATATGGAGATGAAATGTTTCAATCTAATGGATTGTTTTTGTATTCTTATTCTGATTTTGTTGCAGGTACATGGGGCTATGGTGGAAATGCCTAACATGGTGAAATTGTTAGCGTTTGGTACAGGTTACATGCTGGAAAGCATATGCTACTGTTTGTTATTTCTACTGATTTGGCTTATGGGTATTCAGCGCAAAAGGAGAAAGAGAAGAAGATGTGGAAAGAAGATACATGATGTGAACAATAAAGCAATGTATGGGCAGATGGAAAACATGGGTGAGAAGATAGATTTTAGCATGGACGAGCATGGTAAGGACAAGGTCACAGTCATGAAGCATTTAATGAGCA
The DNA here is from genome assembly GCA_027943335.1 of Chamaecyparis obtusa. Lineage (NCBI taxonomy): Eukaryota > Viridiplantae > Streptophyta > Pinopsida > Cupressales > Cupressaceae > Chamaecyparis > Chamaecyparis obtusa. Next base: position 923,752 of record BSBK01003428.1, on the reverse strand, counting down.
ACGAGGACATAGGGTGTCCATATACAAAGAACACATACAAGGTGGAGGAGAGCACACTTGAAGGACATGCAGGTGCCTTGAGATCTATTTGTTTTGTAGGTACAAGGTTTCCCAGGGACTGGGAAACATTTGAAGTCAGGGAGTCTGATGCAGGGGCATCCAGTAATTAGAAATATTTTGAGGATTCTGGATTATGAATGGTTAAATTATATTGTAATATGGCTCGATAAGCCATTTAGTGTCAATTCGGATTGGTAGTCTTAGTGTTTTTCATGGTTGTTAATTGGGTAGAGTCTTAGTATCCATAATTATCCACGAAGAATAGTCAGAGTAGTTAGTTCGTTTAGGAAGTTGGTTGTGAAAGTTAGTTTTCGAGAATATAGTTTTGGATCTTTTTTTAAAAAAAACAAGATCTCGGTTATGTAATGCAGAGTAGAATGGTAGTACAGGGGTGGAGAATCGGTGAAGAAAAGGGAAAGATGTAACCGAAATAGAATAATTATTGTACTTTCTATTTATATCTTTTGATTGTTCAATTTTCTTAGTCATAATTTCTCTGTTCTTAAATTTTTGAATTGTTTTGTCAAACAAAAGATGAATTAGTTGAAGATATGTTGCATTCGAAACCTGTATTATATGCAATTCAGTTTTTAAGATTCAAGTATAGATTTCAATGAATCTCGGTTCGAGCATTCATTAATTATTAATGGAGTTTATATGTTTCAGTTCTTTGTTGAGAAATGCAACAGTTATCGGTCTTTGATGACAGAATGTGACAGTCGTATGAATCAGTTTGTTTTGAGTTACAATTAAAGGAAATTGATAATTTTGTCTGGTTTATGAAGTGAGTTGCATAAAAATTCCAATTTGGGATGGTGGAAATTATATTTTTGTGACAGAGGAACCGATTCTTTAACTCTTGAATGTGGCCAAGTTCATAACGGTCTTTTGCAAGAACCGTTACTTTTTCATATTGATACCAAATCTTGAATTCAACAGTCCATTGGTGAAAAGGGAAAATCAAGTGATTATGTTTGATAGTCGCGTAGGGGAGCAGAGAGAAACTTATGATAGCAATCACGTTGAAATCAAACTGAGAGGGAGAAGTATGTGCAAGCGAAATTCCTTGTATTCAGTTGAATGATATTCAGTATCATTCCCATGTTTTCGTAGTAACTTTATGTTGTGTGGAGCCGAGAAGGTAAGATATGTGTGTGCTGAGTCTTTGGTGTAGCAGAGTATCCTGTATGGAAATAAATTACATTTATGATCATTGCAGATGGAATGGGAGTGCTGACAAAGTGCACAGGTTCGAATCATAGATAGATACTCTCCCCACCATTTGGCTATCGAATTCTTATGAATGATATCAGGTTGGTGGGTTTAGAATAATGTTGATGATGTAATTCATTTGATATTCTATTTATTATCGGGTTCTTGAAGTGTTAAATGGTCCGAGTGTTATGTATGATTCCGTCGAAGAAAATGACAACCGAAGATTGTCAGTGATTGCATTGTCATGCAGAGGATTGTGTTATGTTTCGGCAGACCCGTGAGTAGGGTGTTTGCGGTGGGTGTGTGTTGTTGGCATTTGGAGATAGAAGAAACTTGTGTTTCACATCGGTATTGGAAGATGTTTCAAGATAATGAAGAAATTGGGAATTCAAATCGGGTATGGAAGTTATGTTACGAACAGGCTTGGGTTGGAACCGTGAGAAGGAATATGTGACAATCCTGCAATAGGGAAGTGAACTTGTTCAATAGGAGTGTTTTGCTAGTTTCCCAAAGTCAGAGACTTCCAATTGAACTTTGAGTTGAGCCTAACTTCTTGAGTTGATTCCAAGGCATTGTAGAATCCTCGAGTTGAGTTGGGTTCCTTAAGGGGATATTGGTTGGCTCTGCATCATTTTTCCTCTTTTGACAATTTTAAGATTCTCAAAAGGAATGGAAAAATATCCAAAACTTCTAGGGAAGGGATGGTATAAACTAAACTTATATGGTTCTACTAGATGTGGGAGGGCTACTAATAATGGAATTATGAGGTCTAATTTAGGCATGATGATATTTAATTTTGTTGTAAATTAAGAATGTTATATAAATAAGCAAGATGAAGGAACAGGTCTCTTTTGGAAGATAAAATTGGGATTGTTTATTGGAGTCAACACCCTAGATATTGTTGGTGATTATAAATTTATTATTAGTGTTAGCAGATTGTTGAGCATGTCAGATTGTTGATTAGACCTTGGTTGTGTGTTCTGACATTAGTGTTTTGTCATTGATGTCAACATACTATTTTTGTTGCCGAAAATATGTTTAGTATGTTTAGAGAAGATGATTTCAGTTGGTCAAGTGATTCGTTAAATTTCTTTTATTGTTATTTTGGTTGGTGTTTCAGATTTGTTTGTAGTTGATTCTAGTAAACTTACAGAGGATCTCATGATAGATAGAGTGAGCTAGGATTGATTTATCAATTGATTGTATTTAAGTATTCCTTTATTTTGAGGTTGATTTTTTTCTTTGGTGAGGATCAATATGGTTGATTCAGTTGATGTGAAGCTGGTGGTAAAGTTAGGACTCATTATTATTTCCTCAACTAGTTTAGTTAATGATTCAGAGTTTGTCAAGTTATCTTTTTAGTGTGATAGAGTTCAGGGTTCATGGTGCGGGAGCACTAGGACCTTGGCTAGAGGGTCCTCACATTTTGTCCTGTACTGGTCTTAGCTAGACCACAGGTAAATAATAGATCCTAAGCATACCTAAGTGTGTTAGGAGGTTAGTAGATGGGGATAACCTAGGATTTTGGGTAGTGTTAAAAGGAAAAGAGCCAAGGTACCCTTAGGACTTGACTTTATCCTCAAATTGATAGAATGGGTACAAACAGGGGAAATTGATTAAAATATTGTTTTTTGATCTTAAATGATCCCAAATGAATTTAGTAGGGTTGTTTGAGCTTTGTATGGGTTGAAATAAGGTTTGTGAGTAGTGGATAGCAAGTTAGCAAAAGTTGCTACAAAGTTGTCATGACAACTTTTGTCCAAAAAGGACTAACCTTGTCTTTAGGTCACCTAGGGTCCTAAACACCCTAAATCTTAAACTTAAATGCTATTTAAGGAATGTTAGGCCCAAATCCTGAGCTTAGACACTTTGAGAATTATTGCTTAGTTTTTTTTTAATTCACTATTGTTTTCTTTGAGGATTCAGTCTGGTGTCTTGATGCCATAGTAGCATCCATTGTAATTATTTTGTTTTTCAAAGAAAGAAGCTATCTATTTTGTGTGTTTACTTTCCATTTTGCATCATTAGGTTTTTTTTTTAGGTTTTTGATTAAGCTTAGGTTGATTATTTTGTGTTTGCTAGTTCAGTGGCCTATAAATAGCTCTAGTTAGAAACATGGCTCCCCCATGAAACCCTACCGTGTATTCATCACGACTAGTTGGTGCATGGTAGAGGAGCCAATGTACAGTTTACATACTGCTTGTAGAGGCCTAGAAAGTAAGATGGCCAATTTAAGGCATTTCCCTAGGCAAGCACTGGCATTGCTTGACTAGGGACAAGGTAGTGTAAAGATTGTTTACTTGCAAGAGAGGCTTTTCAGCACAACTCCAAGACATTAGAGTTGAGAAGGGTGCTAGACAACATAAACATGAAGATCTAAAGGGTTCACCAATCCGTTAAGCCATCCTAAACTTTCCATGAACAGTGAGAACCTTGAAACTACTGAAACCCTCACCAAACCCTCCATTTTGGGTTAGGGCATTATACAAAGGCTTGAAACCCTAAGACCCCCAAAATCCTTGAGGACATGCCCTAGGTATCAAGAATCCATAATTAGGTTCGTGAGACCTTTTTTTGGTAGAAGTCCTATAAATCTGAGTAAGGAGGCCTAATTAAGGCTCTAGGGCTACAAGGTCAAAATAGATACTTTTGTGAAATCGGTAAGAATCCAAGTGATAGACCTTATTCAAATGGATCAAGAATTGCCAAAAATACATTATTAGTCTACCTCCACACCCCTGTAAGAATCTCAACTTGTTAAGGAGGTAAGAAGCCAATTTCTTGAGAAGAGACCATGAAGAGTTTGATCTTGAAACAATGAGGTGATCCCTTAGGAGTTGGAGTGAAGCATAGAGGGAGTGTGGAACCTTGAAGGAGTCCTTGGAGTGAGAAGGTGGAGCCTTGAGAAGTCTTCATTTTTCCATTGGAAACTTCATGGAGTTAGGAATCTTAGTGATCCTGACCAAGTGGCAAGAACAACTACCAATTTTCTATTGTGTTCACATTAGTTCAGTATTATTGATGATCAGTATAGAGATGAGTTCATATTTTGAGATTATATTGAGGAGAAGATTCAGGAATATATTCTTGCTTCTTGATGGTATTCTTGGATCACATTTGACTGTCTTGATGTTTCACATTGATTGTGGTGATCACATTTGGTGATTTTCTAGCATGTTGGCATTTCTTCATTTAGGTCCTAACCGACTTGGTGAAGTAGCATGTTGTGATTCTTGGCGCAGATTTGGTGAAGTTGTTGCATGTTTGAGGATGAAGATTTGGGTCCTATATAAGTCTTGTCTAATTGATTTGGATCACATTGTAGTTTGAGCATAATGTCTATCATTTTTTCTTATAGGTATTAGCTAACCTTGTTGTGGACTATTCATTGTAATATGTATAAATGGGCAATCATTTGTGATTGTGGTGTGTGTATAGAAAAAGGAGGATTTTAGTATTTTGTGATTGAGGCATAAATTATACTTTATTGCAGTTGTATTAGCATTGTTGATGTTGTAATTTAGTTTAGTTGTATTGGATAGTTTGTCCACTCTTTTGAATTGTAATCAAAGATTGATCAGTGAACTTGACTGAGGGCTAGATCATTGTATTGTGAGCAGTGAGCTCTAGGAAGTGGGCTTGTGAACCCTCTTTTATTTTTATTTTCTCTTAACTGGGAAGTACCTTTAATAGAGTACATCTATCTAGTGGGTTTGACTCTCGTTGAGATTTTACCTTAATTGGGTTTCCTCGAGAACAAATTAGGTGTTTTGTGTTATGTGTTGTAGATCTTGCATTATTGTTTATCTTTCAAATCATTAATTAGTTTAAGTGACTTAAAGATTTAATTATTAATAGACAATGAATTCATCTCCCCCCCCCCTCTCAATTGTGCATTCCTCCTTTTGGGCGTAACAATTAGTTCTATGAAGGGGAGGAGCAAGAACTGTTGGCCTAAAGAGGGAATAATGGGGGATGTTAGGAGGATCCTCTTAGGATTGGACTAGTTTACTCTAGAACACACCTAAAGGGAATGAAATGAAGCAACTAATTTCTTTGATGCTTTAGGTCTAAACACTAAGTGTCTCCAATGCTTACAAAGGCTAGAAAGCATACTTTTAAAGATTTTTCACATAATCAAGAAGGAAAGTCAAAATTATTCCTAGTCAAAATGACTAGGTTGTAGGTTGGCATGTTGCAAGTTTCCAATCCTTTATTATTACCCTTGAATATGATGGTTGGACTATGGGTTCTCTTAACATGTTTTCTTAAAATCTAGCTGACATAGGATCTAAAATTAGAGCCTTTTACAACTCCTCCATCATCTCAGGACCATTAGGGTCAGTTTTACTAATCCAATGCATATCAATCCAAACAAGTTATGCTGTTACATTGTCTCTTGGGAAACACATACTATACAACCCAAGAAATTTTCAAATGCTTGGTTGACCACCCAAAAAGGGAGGGAAAAAAGGGCTACTATTGGCAAATCCATAGGCATTTTTTAAGGTTTTATTGTGAGACTAGTGGAAAGTAAAATGTCAAAAGGGATGGATAGTAAGGAAATAATTGTACTGAATAAAGATAATGTTGATAAATACATAATTGTCGAAGGTCATGGTGATAAGTTTGAGATGGTTTTGGATTTGGATTGTCACCTTGTTGCAACCAAAAAAATTGCTAGTGACTTTACCAAATAGAAGATGGAATAGAGTAAGGGTGGCCCCATGTTGAGGAAGTGGATTCCCAGTTGGATTGTTGATGGTTTTGTGATGAGAATACTAATAATGATGTTGTCAAACCCAAGTAAAATAAGGTGAGATGGATGCACAAACTCTAGGAGTCTAAAAATACCCACAACATTTCTCATGTCTCTAACAACCTCAAATCATATCGTAAGAATAAGATTGATATTTATGACTCTTTTTCCCCCTTTAATGACTCTTGGGTTGTCTAGCACTCTCAGCTAGGAATGAGGCCATGAACAACAAGTTGGGCTTAAACAAAAAAATACTAACAACAAGCTTGACCAAATGCAAAACAAATTCTCTGAGTTAGAGAGAGGAATGAAAAATACTACTAAGTTTGGTTGTAGGATAATGTATAGTGAAACCACCAACATTTTCCTTCTACAAATTGACCCAAAATACAATGATTGGGTTGTAACAAAGATCTCCTCAATGTCCTGCATGAGGAGTGACTCAAAACACTAAAGAGTGACAAGAATGACCCAAGGGCCTAGTTGGGCTCTTTTGTTCTCTTATGATCTCCTCTTTCTATTATTTGTCCTTGGTTTAGTATCTCTCTAGTGGTCTTTCTTAGCTTGTTTCTCTCACTGGCATATCTAGTTTCACAACTATTCCACTATTTTTTGTAATGGATGATGCCCTTGTTTTGATTCTTTTTTAATTTAAATATATTTTACTGAGGGTTTTGGCTAATGTGTTAGAAATAAGGCATCATACACAATTGAGAGGGGGGTTGAATCAGTTGTGTCCAAAATAATTGTGTCAAAATTAAAACATATTAATACTTAACTTCCTTACTGTTGTGGTCCCACAACCATGCTCCCCTAATGGCCCTTGTGGCCTAAGGAGCCCCCCTTCTGCTTTCTACTTGTCTCACTTTTGTCATCTTTTTGGTTTCTGTCCTTAGTTTTTTTTAGTTTTCGGCCTTTTCGACCTTGTCACCCTTTCGCACTTTCGAAGGTCTGGAAGTGCGAAAGGCCTGGTGGAGTGAGAAGCATGCCCTTATGGTTTTCAGGCTGAGCCTTTCTTCGGACCTTTCGGAGGTTTGAAACCCCAAAATCAACCTCTCACAAGAGCTGGCCTTTCGGGTCTTTCGGCCCATTGGTAGGTTTGACACCCCTGAAAATGCTAAAAGGCCGATTCACGGGGTGCTTACATCAGCCCCCCGCCCCCCGCATGGCCTATAAAAGCGCATGAGGGTTTTTGAACACTCACTTTGCGCTCGCTCCTCCGTTGCTCACCCATTTTTTGCCACCTGTCGCATGTTCGTCACTTGGGTCTCGCCTCCTTGCCAATCGTCGTCATGTTTTTGTCTCTTGGGTAGGTGGTCTTTTCTCCCCTTCTTTTTTTGTTTTAGTTTGGTGTTCTTTTTTCTTCTTTCGTCCTTCCCGCTTCGTCCTAGGTTTAGGGTTGGCATCTTTTCAACCTTTTCAACCTTGTCCTTAGGTTTACTTTGCTTTGAGTCAGCCTTGTTCAGACCTAGGGATTTTCAAGGTAGTCACCTTGCATCCCTAGGTGAGTTTGTGGTCAAACTCACTGTCGAACTTGCTTTTCAAGTATGACATAAACCCTAGTTATGGACCTTCAGGGTCTGATACTTTTGGAGTATTCGCCATGATCAAAATTCTAAGTGCCAACATCCATTTTAGCATTTCGGTGTTGTCACACACCGAGACATCCTTAATCTCTGAAGCGCCGAAGAGAACACCATCCTTGACTTTAGACTTTTCAGGCTTCTTGGACTCGTCGGTGTTTTCACTCACCGAAAATATTCATCCTCATACAGCCTTGCCAAGGAATCTCTTCAGCCTTTTCAATCTTTGCACCATTTTCGGCCTTTGGGAGTTCTCTACCTCCACATGCTCCGATTCACCGAAAGGATCCCGTCAGTCACTTTTTCCATTTTTGCACCTTTCAGACTTTCAGAGGTCTGACGCCTCTGAAAGTCCGAAAGAGCTGAAGTCACTTTATGCTTTTTTGAATTTGGAAATTAGCATTGTTTGGTGAGGTTTTTCTTTTTTCCTCATCTCATTACTGATTCAGGTCTTGTACTTTTTGAAGATATGGCCAAGAAGGTACTAGAATCATTGGCAATGAAGTATTAGTTCAAAGGATACCACCCACCATCCAAAATGAATGACTTGCACACAGGGATAACTGATACAGATATCAGAAATGTGAGTTGGAATGAGTACTTGAATAAGTGTGTTTAGCCAGTGGGCTGCTTAGAGGACTGCACTTCATTAGTCCACTACTCCCTGGTGAATCCGGCAACACACCCAGTCTCTATACAGTCTGCGGAATTGATTAACACACTGGCCGGTAACTATGTGCCAGATGAGCGCATGGTCAAGAACAGCCTTGGGGAGGTGGTCCTAGACTTGAGGCCCGACAATATTGAAGATGTTTTCCATCTACCCAATGGGGTAGATAAGTTCTTTAATTTCAATATCAACAAGGGGATGGAATTTTACAACAAGGACACATAGAGGGCTCACAACATTGTTAATAATGAGTACCCGATGCAGCCCGTGCCCAAGAATAGGCTGGATAGAATTGATATGAGGAGAGGCTATATGAAAGAGGATATCCAGGCCACCATAACAATGATAAGTAGGGTGTATAGCTTACCTAAGTCCCATCAACTGGAGCCCTGGATGATCTTCCTTATTCAAAAGATAAAAGAAAGACAAGAGAGGTTCGATTGGGCCTCCATCCTAAGTGACTAGCTGGATGAACAACTGATCCGGGTTAAGACATCCCCACTTCTACATGACATCCTATGTTGTGTACTTACTAGCCGCCAGGGTAGTATATCTAAGATTGACCAAAGTTGGAAACATCAGGGAACAAAACACATAGCCTTTCACTTTGTACCCTCAATTGGTGCGGAAGGACTTCTTCACACATAATAGCCCAAAGTTCAGGATAGTTAATGATGTCTTCATTTTTGCAATCATCTGCTCCATTGAGGGTGACTATGCCAAAAGTTTATCAACAGAATCAGTAGCTAAGGTAAAGGCTATTGGGGCATTTTATATACAGTTCCAAACATTCACATACATTCAAGTCATGGGAAGCACCTTAGGACCCAAGAAGCTCCCAAGTTACCCTTCTGATAGGGTAGTTCTACTAGAGATAGTAAGGCAGTTGTCCAATGCTTATGAACATATCAAGCACAAGAAGAAACATTGCTGAGACTTTCTTATTTCAATCGGTCCTCATTGTGTACCTGACATGAAATTCTACACGTCATTGATAGCAGAATGGGATGAATTCCCATTAGAAACCTACAGTCTGGTGAGGCCGCATTTTGACCACATTGTTACCTATAGCCACATAATGGGAAGACACTACATGTTAGAAAGTAAAGTCCACCAAGATAACTAAGAGGGGAGGGGTGAATCAATTATCAGATAATTATAACTTTTATCATCTTAAACAACATTAAACCATATAAGAAATATAATTACCAACCATAGAGAGATATTCATACACAATAACACAATAACACAAGATATGTTGACTAGGGAACCTCTTGATCAAAGAGTAAACCCCGGTGGGAATGATGCCCACAAAAGATGCACTAATATGAATATTCCTTATGAGAGGATGAACTTTGTTAGGAGTCTTATGAAATACATTCAGTACATATAAATCCCTGTTAGGAAATTTTAATTAAATTCCTGTTAAAAGATTCTAACCCTATTAAGAGTTATGGAAGACAGAAGGACCCATTGCCCAAACAGCTTCAAGATAAGATCACTGAACACACTGTCCAAATAATCTTTGGATTACTCAATAGAATAATATGTTACCTCTTCTCTAACCATGCCAAACCGCACTCATTGTTACATCAGATCTCAATTTTAGATCTATGTACTTCGCATGTCTTCCTTCACAAATTCACTTTCATACTTAGCTCTTTTCTTCACTTCATGCATACAACATCACAACCGCTGCTACCATATCATAATTACACATTTTCACATTACAACATCATACTACTACATACCAATTACATTACAACAAGGAAATACATTCCTTTCTTTATACCACACTCAAATAATTACAAATGAGTCGGCATACAATTACAAAATAAAATTTTCCACATGTTACACCAAAATTACACAAAACTATCAGCTTCTAAATACATAAATCTTCACTCGTGTGACCTTGAAATATGCGTTGTAATCCATGTCACTATCAATGTGTCTTCAACTTCCCTTTAACTGTGCAAAACTAGATTCCATCCCCATTAGGAGATATCATCCGATTTCCACAAACCACTACTCAGGAACACTGCCTAAACACTGCTTCCACCAAAATGATCATAACTTCCATGAATCAATGAATTATTGATGCAGGAGCATCCTGGGTGTAAGAGCAATCTTGCATCACCCAAAAATATTTCTATTTGCTTTTCAATAAGGGCTACCTTGTGCACAACTGCTATTTATGGAAACTTACTATTTTTAGTAAGTTTGTCATATGACCTTGGAATGTTCTGATTTCACAATTGGAGGTTCATCTCAGTCATTTTAACCTACCAGTTGAGTTTCATTGCCACATCATCAGTATTGGTGAAGTTATTGAGATTTTTGGATAAAAAGTTTTTTAGGTCAATTTTGAAGGCCTTAGAGGATTCGGATCGTGATCGACCCATGGCTGGCTGGCACTTGCGCATGTCAAGTGCTGTAGATCTCGTCATGGCATTTTTGAAAAGTGGTTACAATAGAAAAATGGAGTTACGGTTAAAAAGTTATGGCCTCTGGAAGTTGGGTTACCTAAAATCATATTTTGTATTTCTTTTGAGCCGACCCTATTATAATAATTGTGAAAAATAAATAATTCTATGTCTAGTCAGCCTAAAGGGCTAAATTTATGGAACCTTCTCAGGTGGTGGAAATTCCCTATATAAGAAAAGTCTGTAGTGTTGTCTTAGGCAGTTGGGGGACAGTTCTAGGTAGCAGATCTGGGTATTGATTCAAGGCTTTGTCCTACAGAATATTGTAAGGGAATGCCCATGTGGCTTTGCATATTGTAATTCTGAAAGTTTGTAATTCCACATTTGTGGAGATAATAAGAAGCCAATTTTTTGTTCTTGCATATTGTTGTTATTTCTCTATTTCTATTATGTGTTTGTGGTATTAGGGGGAGCACCCTTCATCAAATGGTATCAAAGTAGGAGTTCCTGAGTGTGTAAATAGATTGCCAATTATGAGGCAGTTTGCACCAAGATCGTGGGTTAGGATTTCTGTGTAAACAGATCACCGACTGTGAGGTAGTTTGCACCAGGACCGTGGTTAGGGTTTCAATGAGAAGCATGAAAATGCCTCCACAAAGGGAACGTGGTGGAAGAGTTGGTGTTGTAACACTTGAGGTTAGGGAACTATAGAGACAAGTGCGAGCATTGCAAGAGGAGATTCGTAAAGGAATGAATCTTAATGTCAGAGATGAAAGCAAGGATGAAGCCGAAGAAGAAGATCAAGAAGGAGAAGTCAAAGTTATGAATCAAGAGGAAGAAAGGATTTTTTGAGCCATTTCCACAATCGAAAAAAGACCTAAGATCGAGGTTCCTACATTTTTAGGGAATCTTAACCTAGAAGAGTTGATTGAATGGATCAATGAATGTGAAGAATATTTTGAGTATGAAGATATTGAGGATCCTGAAGGGGTCAAGTTTGTGAAGGCCAAACTAAAAGGTCATGCAAAGATCTGGTGGCAACAGATTCAATTGGAGTGAAATAGAAGAGGGAAAGATAAAATCATAAGATGGAATCAGATGGTAGATAAATTGAAGTGATAGTTCATTCATGTTGATTATGAGCTTGACCTACTGAGAAAGATGTAAAGTTTGAAGCAAGCAGGAAGATCTGTTCAGGAGTATACAGAGGAGTTCTATCGAATCCTCATCAGAACAGGCCATGCAGAAGCTGACAAGGAGAAAGTTTCCCATTACCTTAATGGGTTAAGGTCAAGTATTCAGGAGGAGTTGAATCTGGTTTGAATGAACAGTATTGAAGAGGCATACCAGTTTGCCCTAAAAGTAGAGGAAAAGTTGAACAAGAATTTTGAGAGCAGACAAAGTAGAAGAGGTCGTGATGGAAGATCTAGTGGATAGTCATATGTAGATTGAAATGAAGATCTGAAAAAATAGAATGAGGCCAGTAACAATCAAAATTAGAGAAGAGATAATTTCAATCATTTCCAAGATCAGAACAATAGAGATCAGAGAGGAAGAGGAAGAGGACAAGGTTCAGGAAGAGGAAGCTTCCGTGGAACATGTTTTCACTGTGGAGAAGAAGGTCATAGGGCATTTGAATGTCCTCAATGTCAAGGAAGGATGGATAGGAGAAATGAAGGCCAGGCTTAGAGTTGCATATGTAGATGAAGATGTCAGATCATCACATTCTGAAGATGTTGAAAGAGGAGAAACGTTGATTAACAGAAGAGTCTTGTTGAGTGGTGAAAATGAACCTGAGCAAAGAAGGAGCCTATTTCGCATCAGGTGCAAGTGTGAGGGTAAGTGTTGTGATGTGATTATTGATAGTGGCAATACCAATAATTTGGTGTCAGAAGAGATGGTGACAAAGTTGAAGCTCAAGAGGTAGAAACATCGACATCCATATCGGCTTGCCTGGGTGCAGGATGACCACAAGGTCATGGTCAGTGAATAGTGCCTAGTGAAGTTCAAGATTGACGGTTACCAGGATGAGGTACTATGTGATATCATATTTATGGATGCATGCCATATGTTGTTGGGTAGACCTTGGCAGTTTGACAAATGTGTTGTACATGATGGTCGTGCGAATACCCATTCTTTGAAAAAGGATGGAGTGCGACATAAGCTAAAACCATTGAAGGAAACAGAATAAAAGGTATGTGGTAATGAAAGAATAACTTTTGTTGATAGAGGAAATTTCTCAGATGGTATGAGGCATGAGCATATGTGTTTTACCTTAATTCCAAAGGTTGGGAAAGAGGAAGTAGAAGATGTACCTATAGAAGTTGTAGAATTATTGAATAAGTTTCAGGATATTGTATCTGATAATGTGCCTGGTGGATTACCACCAGTAAGAAAGATCAGTCATCAGATGGACTCAATTTCAGGAGATAGTTTGGCAAATAAGGTAGCACATGAAAAGACACTAGTAGGAAGTGAGAGTTGAAGATAAGTTTGAAGTTTAGTTCATCACATCATCCACAAATTGTATATGGAAGTAGTCCCAAAAATGCATTTGAGTTGAGAAAGATAAATAAAGGAGAAATAAGTAGTGCTGAAACTGAGAATTTTGTAGAACATTTGAAGAACATCCATGAGGAGGTGAGGAAGCATATTACCAAGATGAATGTGCAATATAAGGCTAAGGCAGATGAGAAAAGAAGGCAAAAGGAATTTCAGGCTGGAGATGAAGTCATGGTTCATTTGCGGAAGGAAAGATTTCCACTTGGTACATATAACAAGTTGAAAATGAAGAAGTTTGGACCATGTAAGATACTGAAGGAGCATGATTCAGGAAATGCATATGAGGTTGAGTTGCCTACTGAGCTGAATATTTCACCATTATTTAATGTTTCAGATCTGATAGAGTATCATGAAGGAGGTGTTGAAGATGAGGTTATAGCAGCACAGTGGAGTATTCCAGCAACTAGTTCAGATATCAAGGAGATTGAAGACACACTAGATAGTCATGTTGGCAGAAGCACAAGGAACAAGACATATGAAGATTATTTTGTCAAATGGAAAGGATGACCTACTGAAGATTCATCATGGTTAGCAAAGGAGGAGGTTAACCATCTTAGTTTTCCTTTGCACACCTGAGTCGTGACAGGGTCACTTCTCAAATTACCTTGGGTGTCTGATGCAAAAGCATCTTGGGTGTAAGAGCAATCTTGCATCACCCAAAAATATTTTTGTTTGCTTTTCAATAAGGGCTACCTTGTGCATAGCTGCTATTTATGGAAACTTACTATTTTTAGTAAGTTGGTCATATGATCTCAGAATGTTCTGATTTCACAGTTGGAGGTTCATCTCAGTCATTTCAGCCTACCGATTGAGTTTCATTGCCACATCATTAGTATTGGTGAAGTTATTGAGATTTTTGGGTATGAAATCTTTTAGGTCAATTTTGAAGGCCTTAGAGGATCTAGATCATGATCGACCCCTGGCTGACTGGCGCTTGCATGTGTCAGGTGTTGTAGATCTCATTATGGCATTTCTGAAAAGTGGTTACAATAGAAAAATGAAGTTACGGTTAAAAAGTTATGGCCTTCGGAAGTTGGGTTACCTAAAATCATATTTTGTATTTCTTTTGAGCCGACCCTATTGTAATAATTGTGAAAAATAAATAATTCTATGTCTAGTCAGCCTAAAGGGCTAAATTTTTGGAACCTTCTCGGGCGGTGGAAATTGCCTATATAAGAAAAGTCTGTAGTGTTGTCTTAGGCTGTTGGGGGACAGTTCTGGGTAGCAGATTTGGGTATTGATTCGAGGCTTTGTCCTACAAAATATTGTAAGGGAATGCCCATGTGGCTTTGCATATTGTAATTCTAAAAGTTTGTAATTCCACATTTGTGGAGATAATAAGAAGCCAATTTTCTATTCTTGCATATTGTTTTTATTTCTCTATTTCTATTATGTGTTTGTGGTATTAAGGGGAGCACCCTTCATCAATTACTATATGCGCTCTTAACAATAGATATATGACATATCAAAGAGTATAACCTCAACATCACATAGCTCCAACTACAATAACCCATGTGCGCTAATCCAAACTCTGTCTGCTTCGCTACAAATCTTCAGTAAATCATTGTGTTGACATCAATGACAATCATAGTCATGAATGCAACAACAAATGCTACAGAATGACCATCAAACACTTTAGCATTCATTCCTAACAATCTCCCCCATTGCAATTGATGGCAACATAGATGAAAAACATTCAATGTTCCAAAAATCTAATACTGCAACACTGCTTCTTCAAATCCTCTTCGTCAATCAAATCTTGCTTTGTTATCTTGTTTAGTTCTCTCCAACAAATGTCTCATGTTTTTCATGCATACTTCTCCCCCATTGACATCAATGACAGAAATTCCATCACTATGTCAACAACAACTCAATGTCAAAAGACACTTTTCAAAAAAATACATTTACTAGAGTCCTCATGACTCAGCTCAGATACACATACTCCCCCATTGAGGAAGTACCAACATCCAGTCCAGAAGAAAGATAAGGCTCATATACCACTAGATGGATGCAACCAACTGCATCACTTCTCAAAAGTAGGTTGGGGAATAACCCCAAGCATACCTCTCAGATACTCAAATGTATCCTTAGGCAAAGGCTTTGTGAATATATCTGCTATCTACTCCTTTGTACTTATGTAATCAAGTCTAACTTCTTTCTTAGCAACTTTCTCTCTTACAACATAATACTTAATCTCTATATGCTTTGTCTTAGGATGTAATACAGGATTCTTAGACATACTAACTATACTAGTGTTATCACAATGTATAACAACAAGTTCAACAAATTTTATTCCAATATCCTTTAGCATCTGCTTCATCCAAATTATCTGGTTACAATTGTTTGCTACTGCTACATATTCTACTTTTTTTGTGCTTTGTGAGATACAATTTTGCTTCTTACTTAGCCAAGAAACTAATCTTCCTCCAAGGAAAAATGTTCCACCACTGGTGTTTTTATTATCATCAACACTGCCTCCCCAATCGGCATCTATATATGCACATAGGGTAAAATCATCAGATTTTTCATACCATAATCCATATTCCATTGTGCCTCTTAAATATCTTAGTATCCTCTTTACTACTGCATAATGTGATTCTCTAAGTTCAGCTTGAAATCTTGCTACAATTCCAACTGAATGTGCTATATCAGGTCTTGTATGATTTAAATACTGCAATCCTCCAATCATAGATCTGTATTTCTTATATTCTACTGCAGGAGTCTCATCTATGCTAGATAACTTATGTTTGGTCACCATAGGTGTTCCAACTAGTTTACAATCCTCCATTCCAAATCTTTTCAACAAGTCATTCAAGTACTTTGTCTGACTTACAAAGATACCATCATTCTTTTGTGTTATTTGTAATCCCAAAAAGTATTTCATTTCACCAATCATACTCATTTCAAATTCAGTCTTCATTTCATCAGCAAATTTGTCACTAGCTTCATCTTCTCCTCCAAAGATAAAGTCATCAACAAAAATAACTATAACTAACAAACCATTTTCAATTTCTTTTGTGTATAGATTGCTATCAGTTGTACCTTTTATAAATCCCAATTTTAACAAATACTTATCCAGTCTTACATACCAAGTTCTAAGTGCTTGTTTAAGTCCATATAAAGCTTTCTTTAATTTACATACCATGTCTCCTTCTTGAGTTAAAAGAAAACCTTCAGGATGCTCAATGTAGACTTCTTCTTCCAATTCTCTATTCAGAAATGTTGACTTCACATCCATCTGATACACTTTGAATTTCTTGTAAGCTGCATAAGCCTAAAACATTCTTGTTGCTTCAATTCTTGCAACAGGTGCAAAATTTTCTTCATAGTCAATTCCTTCTTGATGTGAGTATCCCTTACATAACAGTCTTTCTTTGTTTCTTACTACTTCTCCTTTTTCATTCATCTTGTTTTTGAATACCCATTTAGTTCCAATAACATTCGTGTCTTTAGGTCTAGGGACCAATTCCCATGTCTTGTTCTTTTCAATCTAATCTATTTCTTCTTTCATATCATTATTCCAACTCTCATCTTCACAAGCTTCATTAGTAGTCTTAGGTTCAATTTGAGAAATCAAACATAACTGTTCTTGTGCCTTATTTCGAGTAAGAACTCCTCTTTTGATGCTCCCAATAATTTGTTCAAAAGGATGATTCCTTAACAAACTCTTGCTAGGTGTCACAATCTCAGATCTCTCTTCAGATGTAGGTTCTTCAATAACTTCACTGTGGCTTTCATTCAACAAATCACTATCAGTTTCATAAAATAATTTAGTAGTTCTAGTATTAGCCTTAGGATGAGCTTCTTCATCAGATTCATAATCAAGTATTCTTTCCTAAATTTTGAACTTTTCATCAACTTTAACATTTGCGCTCTCAACAATAGTCTTAGTTCTTTTATTGAAACATCTATATGCTTTTCTTTTCAAAGAATATCCAAGAAATATACCTTCATCACTTCTAGGATCAAACTTTCCTATATCATCATCTCTCTTTACATAACATTTTCTTCCAAAAATTTTAAAATACTTAACTGAGGGTGCATGTCCAAACCATAATTCATAAGGTGTCTTATTTGTGTCTACTCTGATTTGTACTCTGCTCATTGTATATACTATTGTGTTCACTGCTTCTCTCCAGAATATCTTTGCCAAATTATTTTCAAACATAGCTCTTGTTGCTTCAGTCACTAATTTGTTCCTTCTTTCTGCAATGCCATTTTGTTCAGGTGTTCTAGGGGCTTAATACTATCTTTTAATGTCATTTTCTTCACAAAATTTGTTAAACTCTCTAGAAGTAAATTCTCCACCTCTATCAGATCTTAAACATTTAATCTTCATTCCAGATTCATTCTCAACTTTATTCTTAACAATCTTAAACTTATCAAATGCTTCATATTTTTCTTTAAGAAATGCAATCCACATCATTCTTGTAAAATCATCAACAAGAATCATAAAATACCTTTCTCCATAGAATCCTCTAGTCCTGGTAGGACCACTCAAATCTGTATGAACAATCTCCAGCTTCTCTGTAGATGTAAACTTCTTACTGGGAAAAGAACTTATCTTCTATTTAGCCATTACACATTCTTTGCAAATCATGTTAGTAGGCTTCATAATTTTAGGTAAATCTCTTACTACAACTGTAGTACTTACTTTCACAATTTTATCAAAGTTTATGTGACAAAACCTTCTACACCATAGCCAATTGTCATCAATCTTTGTAATCAAACATGTCATCTCAGTAGAATTCAATTGAAATACATTACCTCTGGTTCTAGATCTAGTTCCAATCATATTTCCATCTTTATCCTTTATCACACAAGTTTTCTTAGTAAGCCAAACTTGATATCCCTTATCAACTAACTGTCCAACACTCAAAAGATTATGTTTCAATCCATCCACAAAATAAACATCATCAATATTAGTCTTTCCATCAAGAGTAATAGATCCTATATCTTTAATCAAACAAGGTACATTGTTTCCAACTCTAACAACTCCTCCATCATATTCATTTAACTTTATGAACTTTTTCATGTCTCCAGTCATATGATGTGAACAACCACTATCTATAATCCAATCAGCTTTCTTTTCAACTTGAGAAACTAAGGCTTTTTCTTTCTAAACATCAGTTTCAAGATTTTCTTCTTTAATTGCTACAAATCCTATGTCATCATTATTTTCAGTATCACTTTCACTTAAAGTTCTTTCTATACTAGCTTCAAGATCTTCATCATTAGCATAATAACATTCATTAGATCTTCTAGGTTTGAAATTGCTTCTGTACTTTTTAACTCTCTTAGGACATTTAGACAAAATGACCATATTCTTGACAAGGCCAACATTTAAAAAATTTCTTACCGTTTGGTTCTCTTTTCACAAGCAAGGCAATACCTTATTCAATCTTCTTGTCTGAACTTCATTTCTAGATCTACTGCTACCAACATAATCTCCACTCACATTGATGCTTCTTGACAAAGTAGGGCGAAGACTAAGAGCACTGAATGATGTCTCCATTCTAGGTAAGTCTCTTGATAATCTTAGGTTCATTTTTGCTGCTTCCAGTCTTCCAAGAAGAGTCTCTCTTGTAAATTTTGTTGTACAAGGTATCACTTGTTCAATCATATGTGTTGTCTGCTTAAATACAGGAGTTAATGTCCTCAGAATTTTCCATATCACTTCATTCTTTGTCTTTGTTCCTCCATAAGATTTTATACCTGTAATGATCTCTGACATTCTACCAATATAACTTCTAATAGATTCATCTTCCAACATTCTTATATCTTCAAATGCACATATCCAATTATGTAATCTAACTCTTTTTGCATGTTCATCACCTTCAAAAGTAGAGTGTAAAGCATTCCAAATTTCATGAGATTTTTTCAAATATTTTACCTGACTGTACTCATTCTCCGGAAGAGCTGTCAAAAGTGCTTCTCTTGCAAGTATGTTACACATGGATAGATCTCTCTCTTCCATAGTACATGTTTCAAGATTGCCATCTTCAATGATAGTCTTATTATTCTTTGTAATCAACCAATAACCTAGTCCTAAACACAATAGGTGTGTCTTCATATTTTCTTTCTAGCTGTCAAAATTTACTCCATCAAACTTAGGGCTTTCTTTCTTGAAATTCACCATGGATCTCCTTAAGTGGTTAAACTTCTTTTTCAAGGACATGTTGCTCTGATACCAATTGTTAGAAAGTAAAGTCCACCAAGATAACTGAGAGGGGGGGTGAATTAGTTATCAAATAATTATAACTTTTATCATCTTCAATAGCATTAAACCATATAAGCAATATAATTGCCAACCATAGAAAGATATTCATACACAATAACATAATAACACAAGATATGTTGACTAGGGAACCTCTTGATCAAAAAGTAAACCCTGGTAGGAATGATGCCCACAAAAGATGCACTAATATGAATATTCCTTGTGAGAGGATGGAATCTATTAGGAGTCTTATGAAATACATTTAGTACATATAAATCCCTATGAGGAGATTTTGAATCTCTGTTAAAAGATTCTAACCCTATTAAGAGTTATGGAAGACAGAAAGACCCACTGCCCAAACAGCTTCAGGGTAAGATCACTGAACACACTGTCCAAATAATCTTTACATTACTCAAAAGAATAATATGTTACCTCTTCTCTAATTGTGCCAAACTACACTCACTATTACATCAGATCTCAATTTCAAATCTCTATACTTTGCATGTCTTCCTTCACAAATTTGCTTTCATACTTAGCTCTTTTCTTCACTTCATGCATACAGCATCACAACCGCTGCTACCATATCATAATTACACACTTTCACATTACAACATCATACTACTACATACCAATTACATTAAAATAAGGAAATACATTCCTTCCTTTATACCACACTCAAATAATTACAAATGAGTCGGCATACAATTACAAAATAAAAGTTTCCACAGGCTACACCAAAATTACACAAAACTGTCAGCTTCCAAATACAATAAATCTTCACTCATGTGACCTTGAAGTCTGTGCTATCATCCATGTCACTATTAATGTGTCTTCAACTTTCCTTTAACTGTGCAAAACCATATACCATCCCAATTAGGAGATATCATCTGATTTCCACAAACCGCTACTCAGGAACACTGCCTAAGCACTGCTTCCACCAAAATGATCATAACTTCTATGAATCAATGAATTAATGTCTACACTCTTAACCATAGATATATAACATATCAAAGAGTATAATCTCAACATCTCATAGCTCCAACTACAATAACCCACATGCGCTAATCCAATATTTGTCTGCTTCTCTGCAAGTCTTTGCTAAATCACTGTGTTGACATTAATGACAATCATAGTCATGAATGCAACAACTACTATAGAATGGCTGCCAAACACTTTAGCAATCATTCCTAACACTACATTCATGAGCCACATGTGGAAGACCATTGGGCTAATTGTGTAGATGATTATGAGATAAGAGTCTGTGACTATTGCTGGATGAGACTGGAGCTGGCACAGGATGCCCTTTCCCTGAGAATTCCATAAAAGGTGGTAGATGTTGACTCAGATAAGGTTTTGGATTCCATATATAAAATGGACAAGGTATACACCAGGGCCATCCTAAAATGTAGAGGTAGATCGAGATGAGAACAATGGCATGGATTTCAGAGATCGACATGTGATTAAAGTGATGAAGTCATGGGTTACTCATCCATTTCCAATGCAACCACTCATCATGAAGCAACTCCCTGAAAAAACATCTCGAGAAAAGAAGGGAGAAAAGGTGTTGAAGCCCTAATTCCAAGAGGCTGCTCCATTGAAGAAAGAAACTATGTACCGACATGAGAATCCCACTGTGTATGGTTCAGCTACACACTCCAACAAGGTGAAAACTAGGATGACTGGAAGCATGGCATCACCAGAAGCACCTCCCTCTAGTGACCAAGATTCTCCAAGCTCAGCAAAGAAAAAAAAGTTCAAAATAATAAGACCTAAGCCGGTCAGAGTAATGAAGGGCCATGTCTACAAAAGAAAGGCAAGCTCAACCCCCACACAGATGGATACTTTGGTAGAAGAAGATGAGGATGTATTGGATGATGTTCTCCTCAGTAGGAGGACCTGGTCAGCAAGATTCATGAAGAAAAGAAGGATAATGGAGGATGATCCTAAGGATAGTGAAGGGGCTACTCAGGTAGAGCCAATAAATTTGGATTCCCTCGATGACAATGAATTCAACATCTCAGATTCTATAGGGTTACATGGGTTCAACGAGTCTGAGAAATAAGCTCCTATGCAATTCACTAGTATTTTTAGTGGCATAGGAGAGGATCTACAACAGGGACCTCAGGGACAAAATGATGTCGAGATGACCGAAGACCAAGGAAGAACTACATAACCTAAAATGGAATCTTTTGTTGGGATCACTACCGAGGAAGGAGTAAGTTCACAAGTGCCATTGGATACATCTGTTCCACCTCCACCTCAACCTCATCCTTCCACACTTCCTACCATTCCACTTCAAGAGCTTCCCACTACTCCACTTTCCACTCCCATGCAGAATGCTTTGTTGTCTCAAAAACCTTCTTCATCCCATGTTCCCTTCTCAACTCCAACTCCACCAGCCCATTCAACCACTCCCCTCTTGTCTCCTACACCTCCCCTACTCAATATTCCTCCCCAAGTTCATGTTGAGTTAGTACCTTAGAGCTCACAAGAGTCAGAAAAGGATGTTGAAGTCACTGGCAAGGAGAAGCTAGAAGAAATTCATATTGGATCTGAGGGACCTGATGACAAGGAAGAGTCACAAGTGGAAGAGGAACCCCATGTTGAAGAAGATAAGCTACAACCAGATACTGTGGAGCAAACAGCTGATGAGCAGAAAAATGTTGATGAAGGAGAACATGACCAAGACACTAGAAATGAGCAGGAAATAGGAGAAGAAAAAGAAACTCAAGAGAAGATAATGACAGAATAATTGGCAACCTCTATTGCATTGGCTACTCCCTATGAGCTTTTGAGTGCATTCTCTAAGCCTACATGGTTTACCAAAGAAGTGCAGCTGAGGTTTAGGGTATACACTGATGATGAAGTTGACATGACCACACTAGGGCACACTTTCCACCAAATGGCACCTGTTCCCCAAGCAAGGAGAATGTCCTATGTAACACAAGACCAGACAAGGAGGTCCAAAGCATAGGTGGTTATTCCCATGATGGATGTTAGTGTGAATGATGAGATCACTCCGAAGGATTATGTGTTGGAGGAAGTAGACTTGGGAGAACCAATTAGGGAAGGTAAAAAAACTTTGGCTACTCTGGGCTTGAAGCACGCTCTGAGCTTCATGAATAAAGATGAAGAAAGGAAAAAAGCTCTGGATGAGAAAAATGAGGCTATGAAGAAGTTCATTCTGAAGATAGTGGGTCCAATTGACCCTAATGAACCTGAAGCCTCATTACAGGCAATTTTGGAAAAAAGGGGGGATGTAGATATAGATGTTCCACATTCTTTTGTGTAGGCTTGTGCTGAATGGAAGCTAGATTTTGAGTAGTTCGCTAGCCTATCTCTCATGAGAATCTTAAGGCCCTTTAAGAATATTTTGGCAGGAATAACCTCTTTAGTGGAGATAATGAGTGAAGAAAATGGGGTAGAAGAGACCATCCTCAGCTGGCAAAAGGTGTTGGATGAGTTGACGATGATAAGAAAGAAGCGCTTCCAAGTTTTGATGAAGATCTATGAAGGGGAGGAATTGGATAGTTTTGAAGAATGGATCCAAGAGATAACTACGGTGCTAGCCATATTCGAGAAGGTTCTCAAGAGATTGAACAAGATGAGAGATAATAGCACACTCTATGCAAATGAGCTATAGGGATTCTTTGAGGGGTTGCGCTTGGATGATCTGTTTGATGAAGATGATGATAAAACCATGTATTCAGTAAACGACATCATTGATCTGTATCTAGGCATATTCTGACGGGTAAAGTCTAAGGAAGACCTTCAATAGATGTTCTACCAAAAGGAGGAAATTCAGAAAATGTTAAGTCAAGAGGAAGAAATAAAGGCTTTTGCAAAAGAATTGACAGACTTCAGAGATAGGAAAAAAGAGATCCTTCAAGGGATCAAGATGCTAGACTTCAATGAGGTGCTAGAGATAGTAGATAGGTTCAAGAAGGCACACCCAAAAGTGCCTCCTAGCTAGTGGACCTCCAGTCCAAGATCTACCAGTTTTGTGAAGTAGAAAATTTAGTTTTGACACTTAGTCCTTCTTGCAGAGCACCATTTTCAGCCATTTCGGCCATAGGGAATTTTCGGCCACCTGCAAGTCTAACAAGTTCAACAAGTCTGAAGTAGTGGGGATTAAGGACTTAGCACTTAGTCAATTTTGGGTTTTGAGTTTTTTAGACCAAGTGTCAGGTTTTGGGCATTTTTTGGCATGTCCAAAAGTTGACTCTAGTTATCCTAGAGATCACTTTCTAGTCATCTAGGCTTCTTTCTTTGGGTCATTTGTGCATGATTTTGGGATCTCTTTCAGTTAGGACCACGTGGGACAGCCGGGGCCAATGATCAAGGGTATAAACATGAAGATCATCGAGTGCATACACCAGTTCCAGCTCCATTTTTGAGATGTTTGATGCATGATTTCTTCAAATCTTTGTAATGCACGAGGTTTAATTCTATGCCAGGATAGATTAGCTAAGCTTTAGAAGTATTTTCTTTAATTCAAGCTCTAGCTTAGATTGAATTTCAAGTTTTAGTTGCAGCAAAACCCTAGCTACAAAAATAAGAGCATAGCTCTATAAATTGTAATAAAATTATGTAATGAGGGTCGACTTAATGATTAATACAAAAAATAAAATTTGTGCTTCATTCATGGTGTGATTTATTTGCTATCTATGTGAAGTTTGTGAATGTGTGATTTTCTCATTCTATATTTCAAAGAGCCAATTGGTTGTTTAATGATACTGAGTCTGCAATCTTTAAGTTTGGTGTTTGTTGGTACTACATTGCCATGTTGTGACAAATTCCTTGAGAAGATTATTATTTGGTGCTTTAAGATTAACTTGTCTCACATGTGTGCACATCTATAGTGGCTTCATGATCTGATGAGTTTTGACTTATCTTACGTCTACATTGTTTGATTCCATTGATGATTGCATCCTTTCAACTAAAGATTGTGACATGATTTGATCTCTGTTGTGTGGGTTTTCCTCATCTTCTCGGTTATTTAATTTGCATGGTAGTGTGATGTTAGCATATGTCTATTAGATTTCTTTCAATAATTCCTTTCAAATCTCTCGTTACCCTTCATCTTTCTAACCTTCTTTGTAATTTTCTTTCAGTAGATTAATTAAATTAGCATTGCTTTCATCCTTAAATCTCAAATCATCGCAAAAAAAGAGATATCTTGGTTTTCTAAAGTTTGTTTTGCAGTTCCCTTGAGAAAAGAACCAGCAAAGGCCTCCTTGTTAACAAATACACATTTGCCTTCCATTGAGCTATCCAAGTAGTTGAGACCCAGCCAGAAGGAACATTGAGATTGATTCCATCAATCTTCCAAGAGGGGAAGTTGTTTATGCAAATTCTTAGTCATTGTCTTCATGTAAAAATGATGCTCAACAGAAGTGGCACTAGGAGGGCCCTCACAAGGGACACCTCAGAATATCGAATTGTTCTCTCCTGAGAGATTTCAATGAGTCCTTAGATCTTCACCCAACAAAGGGGAATTCTTTGAGCTTGCAGAGTTTCACAAACCTCACAACAGTAGGACCAAGCATGGAGAGGATACTTTGGATCATCTGAATCTCCCCCCAAATCCAGCCATTACTGCCCCACCTGCTGCTCCTCCACCACTAGCCCTGATGGAATTCTTTGCAAATGCTCAAAGTTCACCACTGAAATTGCAAGAACAACTCCATCAACTGCCCAAAAATCCTGAGAAATTTTGTCCATGTTTCATCTATGGAGAATCCAGGATAGCAGAAGAACATGTCTGTGCATTCAAGGAATTGTGCAATCAAAAAGAAATTTCTCATCAAGACGTTGTGTGCCGCCTCTTCCCTTACACACTGGAGGAGTTCGCATATAATTGGTATCTAAATTTACCACGGGGATCCATTACTACCTGGAAAGATTTAGAAAAAAATTTCCTAAATCAGTTCAAACTATATGTGGATCCGAAAACTCTCCATCATCAGTTCATCTCGGTGAGAAAAGACCTCAACGAATCTATCGCTATGTTCAATCACCATTTTTACAAGATGTACCAGAAGCTTGAGGCTCCATACATGGTACCAGTTAGTGCTACCATACAAGTGTACCTACACACCTTGGACCCACTTACGTCTATATTTTTGAAAAGGTTGCCCCCAGGAGATATTGACACTTTGGAGAAAGTGTGCAATGAAGCTATCTTGTTCACTCAAAAAATGGGCCAGCAAGTGGGGGGGAGCTATGGAATTCCCCCCATAGTGGGGAATGCTATTGCAGTTGGTCCATTCATAGCAAACAATCAACTTTTAGTACAACCAACCCCAAGGATCAATTTGGTACCAACTCCATATGTTGTTGCCCCGCCCTTGGCCATCACATACCCAAGATATGACACACACAGGGCTGCCCTGTGCGAACAAAAGGTCATTGTCCCAAATGAACTAGATCAGACCCTAGTGAATGAGTTAGATGCCATGAAGAAGACGTTGTCCCAGTTGACTGGGGAGATCACCCAAATGAAGCTCAACCCAACTCCAAACCAAGGAAATTATCCACAGCTAGCCACTATCCCAAATACTTACTCCCAAAATTAGAATCATAATTATGGCAATCATAGTAACTATAATAATAACAATGGAGGAAGTTTTGGGAATGACTCTCAAGACAAACAGTTTGGACAACAAAGGACAAACAGGACTTGGAACATGCACCCAAACAATGGTAGTATTCCCATGGATAATGCCAATTTCTTCAGTTCGTCAGAAGCCAGTTACACCCAAGGTCCCAGCATGCATCAACCAGATTATGAATATAGAGGGGAATTTGACAATCAACAAACTCAAGATCCTAAAAATTCCCAGGCTCATTTCAATGCCATGGCATTTGAGTCATATGATCCATCCTCATCAGATGGAACTCCGGCTGATAACACTTCGGAGGAAGAGTTTGTCTTCCCATTTAACCAAGAAGACCAACCAAAGTATTCCAAAGTCCATGCCTTTCGGAACAACAATAGAAATACCTATAACTTAAGGAGCCGAAGGGAGCCTTTAACAGATGACATTCCTCTAGGGATGTAGCCTACCCCACCCGATCCTAGGGCCAATAACAATCCAATGCCTTCGAAGGGTCCTAGTGTTACTTTTGTTCAGACAACACAACAACCACCCACCATGTTGAGAAACCCTATCTGGGAAAATGAAAAATATAGTGCAGTCGAGGAACTGAAGAAAGTTAGAATGAACATGTCAATGTATGACATGCTGCAGAGTTCTCCCACTCAAAGAGAAGCTCTCTTAAAATCTTTGGATCATTCCAAGTTAGCCTCACCCAGTAATAATGCCAAGAATGCATCTAACATAAATGTTGCTGAGGCAATGCCGACCATGTTTAAAGACAGGGTAAATGTGCCCCCGTTCCTACTTAGCCTCAAAATATTTGGGAAGAACCTACACAATTCCTTAATCGACTTAGGTGCTTCGTGTAATGTGATGCCATTGTCTATATGTTGGAGGCTAGGGATGAATCCTCAGTCGATGAATCATGTGGTGATCCAGCTTGACAAAATAGAAGTCAAAGTCATTGGGGTCTTGAAAGACACACATATTTAGCTAACAGCTGATCCTAGGATCCAGGATTGCATCGATGTTCATGTAGTAGACATCCCCGAGACTTATGGCATGCTACTCAGCTAAGAATGGACCTGATCTTTGAGAGGGTGGTTCTCTATGGACTTAAACCAACTCTGGTTGCCATGGAAGGGGCTCAATAACCAGATTAAGATAGATGTTGAGCCCAAGCTTAAAAAAATGATAACCAAGTATAATGCCCCGAATGAAGTTTTATTCTCACAAGCTGACCTAGGAGTGTACCATTTTGACAAGGCGTTCGCATTTCATCTCAAGGAGGGAGAAGACTTAGATAGTAGCCCCATTCAAGGTTTGATAGATGCTCAAGTCTCTAAAGAGATTCTAGAACATAAATAGTATGACAAATAACATGAGACATTCGGGCCCAGATGCTGACCCCAACATACTAATGCTACCCGAGTATTGTCGTCTTCATCGAATAAACCATTCAGAGTTCACATGCCAAAGCTACCAAGAGGTGGTAGTTCAAGTCCTTAACCAGATATCCGACATACCCAATCCTCCTAAGAATCCAACAACTCATTCAAGTGAGGAAGAATCTCCACTCAATGAAGAACCCCATGGCCCTACAATTGAACGCTCTATACAAGAGGACTAGAGCTCTTCTGATGACGGTTGCCTGCCTTCATGCCGCGAAGTTTGGCACAATGTCAAGAATAAACAAACGATGAAGTGGGTTCCCCTTTCAAAAAGAGAAATATTAGATAAAGGAGAGATAGAAATTCCAAGTGTCATCTCTTACGACCCTTGCAGAACCACAAATCGAGACCCCTCTTCCAAGAGTGAGCGTGGAACCCCAAGTCAAGACATCCTCTAACAAAAATCATACAATACAAAAACTTCAATTCGATGGCTCCAAGTGTAAGCTAGGACCAGGAGTAGGGATCAAGATAATCAACCCTCATGGGGGTTCATATTACACCACCTATCAATTACAATTCCATTGCACTAACAATGTTGCCAAGTACAAGGCTCTAGTTCGAGGTCTCCTTTTCATGTATGAGAAGAAAATAAAAGCAATAGCTATGGAAGGTGACTCACAACTGATAGTCTGGAAGATCAAGAGCGAGTTTTCTTGTACAGATAAATGGCTGATTTCATACCACAACCGTGTCTGGGATTTAGCCAAAGATTTTGAATCTTTAAGTATTCAAAGTGTTCCAAGGAGAAGGAATATTGTTGACGACACTTTGGCAGTGTCTGCAAGTTCCTTGTAACTACTAGAGAAGTCCAGGTTGAAAAGGTTCTTTGTAGAGCTTGTGGCTGTGCCAGCCACCCCTCATAACATAAAAAATTTCCAAGTATTTTAGGATGATCAACAAATCCTGGAATTCATTATGAATGTAGGGATCTTTGACAAACAGAGCATTGATGAAGAAGAAGATGAAACAAAGGAGTTCGATGACTTGGGAATTTTGAACTTGAAAACAAATTCCATTCTGAAAGGCATGGTAGCTCTCGAGAGAATTTTTGATAAAGATGAACACACTCGAGAATGAGAAAAAACACCAGTAATGAGTGGAGATGATTGCAAGCTCTACAATTTGGGTGCACAACTCGAACCCAGGGAGGTTCGTATAGGTAAAGTTGGCACACCAAAGGAAAAGAAATAGATGGTCGAGATACTCACTAAATACAAAGATGTCATAGCATGGTGCTATGAGGATCTGAAAACCTATGATCCCAGCATTATTGTCCACAACATCCCACTGAACCTGGATGCTAAACCATTTCATCAGAGACAAAGGCCAGTAAACCCCGTGTTGGTGTAATTAAGTATGTACTAATTACACTTTACTTAAGTTTACTTAGGATAATGCCTTTGTATAATTAGTTGTCTTTGAGACACTTAGGAGTTTGTATTTATTTTTAGCACATGGTTAGGAGAATCTTCACTTTAGGTGTGATAGTTGTCATCACATACCTCTTTATGTGTGAGATCCACCTTTAGTGCTCTTATCACATTATCATCCTCTCATTGTTGCACATGCTTCACATACTTTCATGTACAATGGAGGATGATCCACCTTTGGTGGACATGTGATTCCACCTTATGTGGGTGATATCTTATCATCTCCTTATCATGTAGTCTTATTGCATTGCCTATATATTTGGGCACTCCTACTTTTTAATTCAATTCAATTAGCTATAATCAATTATTTGATTATTTTTCCTATCTCTCTTGTGCTATCTCTTGAGCTTCTAGATCTTGGTTTTTATTCTTTACCTTAGGCAAATTCTTACATGGTATCAGAGCGATATCAAAATTCTTACATGGTATTAGAGCTCTCAAGGTGTGAAGACCTCTTCTCAAGAAGTGCAATCTTGGCTTGATTCAATTGTGGGTGTAGAATAAAGGTATTTGGACATCACCATTGCATAGTCTATTTGGAGAAAATTTGAGGTTTTGTATTTTGTGGCTTTCTATTGCAGGTCAATATTGGTGCTTGCTGGTGCAAATCAAAGGTTGGCATCATATTAAGGAGGTCCAAAAACCCCTAAATCAAATTTTATTTCATCCAAACCGGACACCCGAGGCCAAATCTAGAGCTATTTGAATTTTGGAAGTGCGATGACGGCGATTCAAAAAAAATAATTGCAGAGGCGATTGTCAAATAGCGATATCTCAGTCACCTAGATTCCTTTTTTCGAGCAATTTTTTTTGTTTTGGGGTAGAATTTCATGATCTACACAATGGTACATGTGATTTCTGATATTTTCTGAAAATCGCAAATTCTAATTTTTACAACTTTAGAGGCTTCGTTTGGGCTCATATGGACACATTTTCAAGTGCTATTTTTTTTGAAAGTTCATAATTTTTTATCTACTTTCTAGATCTGGTATCTGTTTGGAAAAATTTTGAGTAGACATAGTACTTTTAGAATTTGGTCTATTTTGGCCTATTTTTGGCACTTGTAATTTGTTAGATACTTGAGAGATCTTGTGTCTTATTTGTTTGAGTCTACTATAGCTTCATATTTTCTGGTGTAATCATCAAAATCAGAAGTCCACTTTGATTCATTTTGGCAAGTGGCAATTGTACATGCACTATATATAAAGTGTCAAAACCATCTATTTTTTGGGGGGTTCTTTGGTTCATTGCATTTTGGGGGGTGCATTGATTTTTTGGTCTCATTGTTTCATGTGAGAAGTACATCATGGATGGTTTTATTAAGTTAACAAGATGGAACTATAAGCAATGGAGTGAATTGGTTCTTGCTCATTTTAGTGAGCATAACCTATTGTCTTATTTGTATGAGTATAGACCTAAAAATCCTTCTTTCAATTGTGACTCTTACTCAAAAGTTGCTAAGGTTATCTATTTGAACATAGATATGGATGTTATAGATTCCCTTGATGACTATGAAGATGAGACATAAAATATTTTCTGGTCTTTGGACTGTTCTTTGGGAATTGTATGGAGATCCACATATTCCTCCACCTCCAAAATGTCCAGAACCTCCAGTTGTAGCTCCTTCTCCTCCTTCTGAGATCACATCTCTTGATGATGCATGTCTTCCTATAGCCATTGACTCTTGTGATTCAGTGCAGCAAGATATTCCTTGTCTTCTAGACTTTGTTCCATGGGATGACTACTTGACAGACATTGCAAGTTTGTTTGTGGAGTCCTTCACTTCAGATTTGGGAGACTTCATTGATGACATTCATCTTCTCTTTGTTGAGGATGATCCTTCTTCAGGTGTTGTGAGGGAGCATGTTGACCCTCAGCTTCATTCTCCACTTGATTTTTCTTTCAAGATTGATATGATTGTGGATCCTTTGATACAAAATTTGGAGGAGGGCTTTTTAACTTCACAGAAGACATTTTAGTCTTTGGAGATTGGTTTTCACGAGTCTCAAACTTCACTTGAGATGTCACATTGCATGGTTCAGTTTGATCATACTCATGTGTTGGAGGTTCCTATTCAGTTTCCTGAGAGATCATACATTTTGAGTATTCTTCCTAGAGATTGGGGAGGATTCATTGATCCACCTATGGACTTGTTTCTTCCTAAGGGGAGGAACATCATTCAGTTTTCTTGGTGGAGTTTCTACATTGATCTAGGTGCATCTATCATGGGTGTACATTCTACATTGAGGGGGGGCTTTCTTGCTTCTCTTCCTACTTCATTTGAGGAGGCATCTTTGTCTTTGGAGTTTGATCCAAATTCTTATGTGGATCATTTATCATTGGTTCCTTGTATGTCACCTTCTTCTACTGGGCTTTCTCCTTATTGGTTCATGGCATCTTCATCAACCAAGGACATGGAGACACTTGGGCATACTTCAGAGACATCATACTTCATTTGGATTCCCCTTCCTACTTCCTATCCATAATGGGAAGCCTTCTTACATCTATACTTGGTGTATATTCTTCCTAAGAGGAGAAATGTTGTTTGTAGGCATTGGACTATGTTTTGTCTTCAAGCACTTACTATCCTTGGAGGAGATTACTCATTATGGGGGGGATATCATGTCTCCTTGTTTCCTTCCTTTGGGGGGATTTTTTATTGTATATGCATGATGTATGTCATAATTGGGGGGTCTTGATTACTCCATACATGCATGCATCTCATATTCATCTCTCTTTTTGGGGGAGGGTTTTTCCCATGAGGTTTTCCCTCTTTCTCCACTTCATGAGAGATTGCATTGTTCTTGCATTTTGTACATGGGTACCTAACATGGCCTAGTAGCCAGGACCCATCTTGCATTGTGAGCTTAAGTGCATTCCCCTAAGTTGCACTTAAGGGGGGGTGTTGGTGTAATTAAGTATGTACTAATTACACTTTACTTAAGTTTACTTAGGATAATGCCTTTGCATAATTAGTTGTCTTTGAGACACTTAGGAGTTTGTATTTCTTTTTAGCACATGGTTAGGAGAATCTCCACTTTAGGTGTGATAGTTGTCATCACATACCTCTTTTTGTGTGAGATCCACCTTTAGTGCTCTTATCACATTATCATCCTCTCATTGTTGCACATGCTTCACATACTTTCATGTACAATGGAGGATGATCCACCTTTGGTGGACATGTGATTCCACCTTATGTGGGTGATATCTTATCATCTCCTTATCATGTAGTCTTATTGCATTGCCTATATATTTGGGCACTCCTACTTTGTAATTCAATTCAATTAGCTATAATCGATTATTTGATTATTTTTCCTATCTCTCTTGTGCTATCTCTTGAGCTTCTAGATCTTGGTTTCTATCTTTGCCTTAGGCAAAATCTTACATGGTATCAGAGTGATATCAAAATTCTTACACCCCGTGATTGAGCCAGTAATTCAAACGGAGGTGCAAAAGTTTCTTGATACCAAAATAATTTTTCCCATCTTGTCCCTATAAGGAAGAAAAGCAGGGAAGTTTGGGGTATGTGCAAAATCATGAGGGGCCAAACTATGCCCTTAAGTGGCAATGAAAAATCAGCAAATCAGGGTTAGTCAACTTGACATGAAAATTTCAACTAGTTATGAACCTAATATCAAAAAGTTGTTAGAATAGAATCTATAGAAAATCAAATTTAGTTTCTAAACTACTAGACCTTTTTTGAGAAAAAGTTAGTATGATTGGTGAAAATTATAGATTTCAATGCAGCAGTACAAAAATTTTAGGAAAAAAATAAGAAGTAGGTGTATGTCTGACCACCTTAATCATAATCAAATGATAATATTTTATTATAATATTTTATATATAAGTAGTAGACTCATGCCCGGATGTGATGCATATTTTTTTATAATTTTATTCCAAAAAAATAATTAATTATGAATTTTCTGCTACAACATTTTCAGAATAAAAAAACTCCCATGTCTGACCACCTTAACTCATTCAAAACTTTACAAAATTCAAAAAAAAAAAATCCCTTATAGTAGGTGAAGCATAGAATGTGACGCATTTTTTGGATTTCAAAAATGTTATACCGTTTGAAAGTTATAGTCATTTTTCAATTAGTATATAAATCAGCACTTTAGAGGTAACTCAATTAGAAAATGACTAATAATTACTTACCGAATTCAAAATTTGACAGCAATTATATCAATAGAAAGCTAATAATCTCCTTAAGATACCCTTTTCATTTTATCAAATTCGGGTGAAAAAAAAGTCGTCAGCTACATTGTCAAAGTTTGGAACTTAGAGAAACAAGGGAAAAACACATATTTGAGACATTCCAATAGTTGACCATGTAGGTTTGGTGCACAAAGCAATACCAAGCCTAATTGGGTACCCGATATTTACCCGAATCTGACACAGAATTTTGAATTTTCACTTTGCCTCCACTTTCTCCCTCCCATTTCTCCATCCTTCATAAACTATATATTAGTTATATATTAGATATATTAAATATTATATAATATCAATTATATATTAAATGTATATAATATATATTTTACATTAAATATTATTTAATATATATTAATATTAAAAACTATATATTAGATTATATATTATATATATTAAATATTATATAATATACATGTTACATTAAATATTATTTAATTATATATTAATATCAAAAATTATATATTATATATTAAATATTATATAATATACATTTTACATTTTAAATATTATTTAATATGATTCTGAGCATGAGCATGAGTCCCTACAGGGGCAGAGTTGTGCCTTTTATAGGCGCCGAAAACCCTAGCTACGCAAAAATGGAGGCTTTGAAGAATAGTTCACTGGAGGTGGATTATAGAAGAAGAGGGCAAGAGAATCACTCTGTTTCCACCACCTGTGGCTATGAAATGGTATCTTTCCCTACTTTTTCAACCAGAACACTAAATTGCAAAGGTTCTCAAAATAGATTCTAGTCACCGGACAATTGTACCATGCCTGTTGATAATCCGGCAGCTCAACAGAGTCATTGGGAGGTTAAACAAGAACAACTGGATGAACCTTTGAACTGGCTAAAGATTATGGAGAGTGGGGAAGGGTTTGGTAAAATGAGCAGTTGTACTAGAAATTATGCAGGTGTCATAGAACTGACCGCATTAATAAATTTAAAGAAGAGATCAGCGGCGTCATGACATTATGAGGAAAGCCTTGCCGTTTCGATGGTGCTACCCCGATATTATGAAGAATGTATTGCCCCTTCAATGCCAGCACCACCTCTTTCTCAGACTTTCACCATTGCTTCTCATCAATATGCTGAGATATGGCAGGGATTGCGGGCTTTTGCATAGTATAGTCCATCATAAATTCTCTATAAATCATCATGCGTTACAGTATTCTGCGCATTTCTGAATGACTTACTCGAAGAATTTAATTTTTACCATAATTTTGGATCCATGGATTATCATTTTACACTCGGAGAGAAGCTATGGATTGCAAGAATTTGATAAATTTTGTTTATCTCATTTTCTTTCTCTGCCATTTCTAAGTAATATGATTTTGTTTTTGTCCATCTTAAATGATTTCACCTGAAGTTAATGAATTTTTTTAGATTATTTTGTCTGAAGTTTTAATGAAAGTTCTTTTATGGATGCTAATGAAATCTCTTCCATGAATGCTGATAAGATGTTTAAATTCAGAGTTAATAAATTCTATAGCTTGAATGTTCTTTGTTGTAGAAGGTTATTTTCATGGTTTGTGATTCATGCAATTCCTTAATAGTTTCATTCTTAACAGAATTCATAACTAGATTTTCCATAGCCAATTTTCTTCTTGATCGTTGCAATATTTTCTCCTCCATTGAACATTTTGTAACTAGTTGATATACAATCACATTTTTATCTAGGCCAATTCTATGGGCTCGCGATTGAGCCTGTAGATCCACAAAAGGGTTGAAATCTGGATCTGGTGGAAGAGTAGTATTAGCAAGAAGTCATTCACTAACATCTCATTTGGGTCATGGGGACTCCCTAGGGGTCCTAGTATGCCTTATCACATGTTAGGACCCCTAGAGAGTCCCCATGACCCCTTTTGACACATTGGAATGCTCAAGTGTGTCAAAAGGGGTCATGGGGACTCCCTAGGGGTCCTAGTATGCCTTATCATGTGTTAGGACCCCTAGGAAGTTCCCATGACCCCTTTTGACACATTGGAATGCTCAAGTGTGCCTTAAGGGGTCCTAAGACCCCTTCAAGCACACTTAAGCATTCCAATGTGTCAAAAGGGCTCATGGGGACTCCCTACGGGTCCTAGTATGCCTTATCACCCATTAGGACCCGTAGGAAGTCCCGATGACCCCTTTTGACACATTGGAATGCTCAAGTGTGTCTTAAGGGGTCCTACGACCCCTCCAGACACACTTGAGCATTCCAATGTGTCAAAAGGGGTCATGGAGACTCCCTAGGAGTCCTAGCACATGATAATGCATACTAAGACCCTTAGGGAGTACTTGTGACCCCTTTTGACACATTGGAACACTCAACTATGTCTTAAAGGGTCAGGTTGTAGGACCCCTTAAGACACACTTGAGCATTCCAATGTGTCAAAAGGGGTCACGGGGACTCCCTAGGGGTCCTAGTATGCCTTATCATGTGTTAGGACCCCTATGGAGTCCCCATGACCTCATTTGACACATTGGAAAGCTCAAGTGTGTCTTAAGGGGTCCTAGGACCCCTTAAGACACACTTGAGCATTCCAATGTGTCAAACAGGATCCCTTAAGATACACTTGAGTGTTCCAATGTGTCAAACGGGGTCATGGAGACTCCATAAGGGTCCTAGTATGCCTTATCACACGTTAGGACCCCTAGGGATTCCCCATGACCCCTTTTGACACATTGGAAAGCTCAAGTGTGTCTTAAGGGGTCTTAGGACCTCTTAAGACACACTTGAGCATTCCAATGTGTTAAAAGGGGTCATGGGGACTCCCTAGGGGTCCTAACATGTGATAAGGTGAACTAGGACCCCTAGGGAGTCCCCATGACCCCGTTTGACACATTGGAATGCTCAAGTGTGTCTTAAGGGGTCATAGGACCCCTTAAGACACACTTGAGCATTCCAATGTGTCAAACGGGGTCATGGGAACTCCCTAGGGGTCCTAGTTCACCTTATCATGTGTTAGGACCCCTAGGGAGTCCCCATGACCCCTTTTGACACATTGGAATGCTCAAGTGCATCTTACGAGGTCCTAAGACCCCTTAAGATACACTTGAGAATTCTAATGTTTCAAAAGGGGCCATGGGGACTCCCTAGGGATCCTAGTATGCCTTATCACATGTTAGGACCCCTAGGGAGTCCCCATGACCTATTTTGACACATTGGAACACTCAAGTGTGTCTTAAGGGGTCTTAGGACCCCTTATGACACACTTGAGCATTCCAATGTGTCAAAAGGGGTCATGGGGACTTCCTAGGGGTCCTAGTACATGTTAGGACCCCTAGGAAGTCCCCATGACCCCTTTTGACACATTGGAATGCTCAAGTATGTCTTAAGGCATCCTAGGACCCCTTAACACACACTTGAGTGTTCCAATGTGTCAAAAGGGGTCATGGGGACTCCCTAGGGGTCCTAGTACACCTTATCACATGTTAGGACCCCTAGGGAGTCCCCATGACCCCTTCTGACACATTGGAATGCTCAAGTGTGTTTTAAGGGATCTTAGGACCCCTTAAGACACACTTGAGCATTCCAATGTGTCAAAATGGGTCACGGGGACTCCCTAGGGGTCCTAGTACACCTTATCATGTGTTAGGACCCCTAGGAAGTCCCACTGACACCTTTTGACACATTGGAATGCTCAAGTGTGTCTTAAGGGGTCGTAGGACCCCTTAAGAGACACTTGACCATTCCAATGTGTCAAACAGGGTCACAGGGACTCCCTAGGGGTCCTAGTATGCCTTATCATGCGTGAG
This sequence comes from Chamaecyparis obtusa, assembly GCA_027943335.1. NCBI lineage: Eukaryota > Viridiplantae > Streptophyta > Pinopsida > Cupressales > Cupressaceae > Chamaecyparis > Chamaecyparis obtusa. The sequence goes on along the minus strand of BSBK01003428.1, from coordinate 886,823 downwards.
GACCCCTAGGGAGTCCTCATGACCCCTTTTGACACATTGAAACATTGAAGTGTCTCTTAAGGGGTCATGAGACCCCTTACAACACACTTGAGAATTCCAATGTGTCAAAAGGGGTCATCGGGACTCCCTAGGGGTCCTAACGTGTGATAAGGTGTACTAGGACCCCTAGGGAGTCCCCATGACCCAAATGAGATATTAGTGAATGACTTCTTGCTAATACTACTCTTCCACCAGATCCAGATTTCAACCCTTTTGTGGATCTACAGGCTCAATCCTGAGGCCACAGAATTGGCCAAGAGAAAAATGTGATTGTATATCAACTGATTACAAAATGTTCAGTGGAGGAGAAAATATTGCAATGATCAAGAAGAAAATTGGCTATGGAAAATCTAGTTATGAATTCTATTAAGAATGAAACTATTAAGGAATTGCATGAATCACAAACCATGAAAATAACCTTCTACAACAAAGAACATTCAAGCTATAGAATTTATTAACTCTAAATTTAAACATCTTAATAGCATTCATGGAAGAGATTTCATTAGCATCCATGGAAGAAATTTCATTAAAACTTCAGACAAAATCATCTAAAAAAATTCATTAACTTCAGGCAAAATCATTTAAGATGGACAAAAACAAAATCGTATTACTCAAAAATGGCAGAGAAAGAAAATGAGATAAACCAAATTTATTAGATTCTTGCAATCCACAGCTTCTCTCTGAGCACAAAATGACAATCCATGGATCCAAAATTACGATAAAAATTAAATTCTTCGAGTAAGTCATTCAGAAATGCGCAGAATACTGTAACGCATGATGATTTATAGAGAATTTATGATGGACTATGCTATGCAAAAGCCCACAATCCCTGCCATATCTTAGAGTACTGATGAGAAACAATGGCAAAATTCTGAGACAGAGGCGGCGCTGGAATTGAAGGGGCAAGACATTCTTCATAATATCGGGGCAGCACCATCAAAATGGCAAGGCTTTCATCATAATGTCGCACCGCCATTGATCTCTTCTTTAAATTTATTAATGCAGTCAATTCTACGACGCTTGCATAATTTCTAGTACAACTGCTCATTTTAACAAACCCTTCCCCACTCTCCATAATCTTCGGTCGGTTCAAAGGTCCATCTGGTTGTTCTTGTTTAACCTCCCAATGACTATGTTGAGCTATCGGATTATCAACAGGCATGTTACAATTGTCCGGTGACCAGAATCTATTTCGAGAACCTTTGCAATTTAGTTTTCTAGTTGAAAAAGTAGGGAAAGATACCATTTCACAGCCACAGGCGGTGGAAATAGAGTGATTCTCTTGCCCTCTGCTTCTATAATCCGCCTCCAGTGAACTATTCTTCAAAGCCTCCATTTCTGCGTAGCTAGGGTTTTCGGTGCCTGTAAAAGGCACAACTATGCCCCTGTAGGGACTCATGCTCGTGCTCAAAATCATATTAAATAATATTTAAAATATAAAATGTATATTATATAATATTTAATATATAATATATAATCTAATATATAGTTTTCGATATTAGTATATAATTAAATAATATTTAATGTAACATGTATATTATATAATATTTAATATATATAATATATAATCTAATATATAGTTTTTAATATTAATATATATTAAATAATATTTAATGTAAAATATATATTATATAACATTTAATATATAATTGATATTATATAATATTTAATATATCTAATATATATATAATATATGACTAATATATAGTTTATGAAGGATGGAGAAATGGGAGGGAGAAACTAGAGGCAAAGTGAAAATTCAAAATTCTACGTCATATTCGGGTAAATATCAGGTACCCGAAAATATCGGGTACCCGATTAGGCTTGGTATTGCTTTGTGCACCAAACCTACATGGTCAACTATTGGAATGTCTCAAATACGTGTTTTTCCCCTATTTCTCTGAGTTCCAGACTTTGACAATGTAGCTGACGACTTTTTTTTCACCCGAATTTGATAAAACAAAAAGGGTATCTTAAGGAGATTATCAGCTTTCTATCGATATAATTGTTGTCAATTTTTGAATTCGGTAAGTAATTATTAGTTATTTTCTAATTGAGCTACCTCTAAAGTGCTAATTTATATACTGATTGAAAAATGACTATAACTTTCAAATGGTATAACATTTTTGAAATCCAAAAAATGTGTCACATTCTATGCTTCACCTACTATAAGGAAAAAAAAAATTTGAATTTTGTAAAGTTTTGAATGAGTTAAGGTGGTCAGACACGGGAGTTTTTTTATTCTGAAAACGTTGTAGCAGAAAATTCATAATTAATTTTTTTAGGGAAAAAAATTACAAAAAAATATGCGTCACATCTGGACATGAGTCTACTACTTATATATAAAATCTTATAATAAAATATTATCATTTGATTATGATTAAGGTGGTCAGACATACACCTACTTATTTTTTTCCTAAAATTTTTGTACTGCTACATTGAAATATATACTTTTCACCAATCATACTAACTTTTTCTCAAAAAAGGCCTAGTATTTTAGAAACTACATTCAATTTTCTACATATTCTAATCTTACAACTTTTTGATATTAGGTTCATAACTAGTTAAAATTTTCACGTCAAGTTGACTAACCCTGATTTGCTGATTTTTCATTGCCACTTAAGGGCATAGTTTGGCCCCTCATGATCTTGCACATACCCATATCTTCCTTAATTATATTAAGGGCTGCAATCCCATCATGGTCAAGCCCATCATCAAATTGGGTGTGCATATCATCACACCAATGAAGAGTAGCATTATGTTGTTGTGTGAGTGTGTCAATATTTCCAACAATTGTATTTAGTGTGGCAAGCATGGGACCTAATGTAGGTATATTTTGATACGTGTTTTGGAAACCTCGTATCGTGTTCAAATTTTCTCCTATCAAATCTTGTAAAGATTTAGGGTTTAGATATGGGGAATTGTTTTCGGGATCGTTATTTGGTGCGGGAGGGTTATTTTCTTCATTGTTGTTAGCCATGCCTGATTAAATAAACTAAAAATCTAAATTTCAATCTAATTTCATATATTATTACAAATATAAATTCAAAACCCTACTTAAAATAAAATGCTACATTTAACATGAAAATGAAATAAATTAATAAAACTTATACAAATAACTACTTACCGAATATTCTCAGAGTCAATTTTTTTGTTTCCAATATTAGGTACCCGAAAATATATTAGGTATATGAAAATCACGGAAAGAAACTTGAAGAAAATCGTGCAAGGAAATGAAGTAAAGGGCTCACGGGTTTTGGATTTATGCCATAGTTATCAGGTACCCGATAAGGTTTGTGATTTGGTGGTAGGTTTTCCCAGGTGTACTGACACCCAAGCCTACTAAAAAGTCAACAAGTGATTTCATGCACTTTTGGATGAGTGAAAAGTGAATATTTTTCACATCGCCACTTTTTGGCCCCTCATGATCTTGCACATACCCTCTGGCTCTGCGTGGATTTTAGAAACTTGAACAGATCATCTCAAAAGGATAACTATCCTTTGCCTTCCTTAGAAAAAGTATTATAGGTGGTAAATGGGTCCCAAATGATGTCCTTTCTAGATGGGTACTCAGGATACAACCAAGTCATGGTGAAGGAAGAAGACCACCTAAAAATGTCCTTCACGACAAAGTGGGGAAAATTTTCCTACCGCCCAATGTCATTTGGTCTGATCAACATAGGAGATACTTTCCAATGGGCTATGGATGAGGAATTCAAGGGTCTGGTCAACCAATGCATTGTTATATACATGGACGACCTCACAATTTTCTCCAAAAACCGGGTAGACCACATCAAAGATTTGTGAAAAGTTTTGAAAAGGTGTCGACGTTATGGGATTTCTTTGAATCCTACAAAGTTTTTCTTCAAGGTGACACATTAACTTTGAGATAGACATCTCAATTGACCCCGAAAGGGTTGAAGCTATCCTCAAGTTGGTGCCACCAAATAGCAGGAAGGAATTGAAGTCCTTTTTCAGGAAAATCAACTTTGTCAGGAAGTTCATCAACAATTTTGCGGAGATAGTACATCCTTTAAATGATATGCTAAAGAAGGATTCTAAAATTGAATGGAACACCCTGGCTAAAGATGCCTTCAAAGAAATCAAGACATCCATTGCCACTACTCCAGTCTTGGTCAGTCCAGACTATCTTCTACCATTTAAAGTGTACTCATTTGCTTCAAAACATTCATGTGCAGAGATCCTCATGCAGAAGAAAGAAGGTGAAGATGAAAGGCCAATTGCTTTCATGAGCTTCCCACTGAAGAATGCAGAACTCAAATATCCTAATTTGGATAAATAATCTTTCACCTTGGTCAAAACTGTTAAGAAATTTAGGCACTACATTTTACGAAGTAAGGTCATTGCTATTGTCCCAGATCTAGTAGTCAAATCCTTACTAATGCAAAATGAACTCGAGGAATGAAGAGGGAAATGGATGGCAATATTGCAAGAGTTCAACATCAAGATTCAACCAATAAAACTGGTGAGAGGCCAAGGCCTCACCAAGATGATAGCCGAAACAGAACAAGGGTTGGTGTGCCAGGTGTACACTAGTGAGGGAATAGTCACAGACATATGGTATCAAGACGTAGTTTACTACCTACTACAAAATTGTTGTCCTAAAGTATTGAATGGTTCCTAGTAGAGAGCACTGAAGAATAAGAGTACCTCATACCTGCTAAAGAATGGGAATCTCTACAAGCACAATTATGATGGGTTGTACCTACAATGTTTAGATCGAACATAAGCTAAGCTAGTTCTCACATAATTCCACGATAACTATGGTACCAAACATGGATTGGAAAAAGCTACAACTCATCAGATACTAAGATCTAGCTATTATTGGCCAACTCTGTTCAAAGATACTCACAAGCATGTGCACTCTTGCCATGTTTTCCAAACTAGTGCCATTCGAGAAAGACATCCAGCAATGCCCTTACAACCGGTATACAAAGTGCATCCATTCACCCAATGGGGGCTAGATTTTGTAGAAATGATTAATCCTCCATCCTCAGCAGGCCATCGATACATCTTGACTACAACTGATTATTGTACGTGCTAGACAGAGGCACAAGTTATGAAAAATTGTACCACCGAGGTGATCACCAAATTCCTCGAAGAGTTCATAATCATGAGGTTTAGCATGCCCTTTTTCTTGGTATACGATAATGCTCCCTACTTTTCATCTGTGAGTCTCATTCAATGGGCTTTCAAGAATCAGGTAATCCTAAAATTCTCATCCAATAAGTACCCGCAAGGAAATGGAGTCACTGAGTCAACCAATAAGAACCTAACAACGGTAATCAAACATCTGTTGGATGACAATCCTAGAGACTGGCACACCCAGTTGAAATATGGTCTATGGACAGATCGTGTCAAAATCAAGAATGTCGTAGGAACCTCTCCCTACCAATTGGTGTATGGTTTACAACCCATCTTTTTGATGAATCTGAAAATACCAATCTTAAGATTCATGGATTAATACGTCGAGGGTGAGGAACAAGTGCAGATTCGCCTCATGAATTTTTTGAACCTTGAAGAAAAATGAACTATGGCCCTAGAACACGTGGCCAAACACCAGGTGGTTGTCAAGCGATGGTTTTACAAAAGAGCAACTGTAAAAGCTTTCCGAATTTCTGATCTAATCCTAATGTGGGACAAAGCAAAAGAAAAACCAGGTAGCCACACCAAGTTCCAATGTCTATGGATTGGCCCATTCCAAATCACTGAGATCCTAGGAGAAAATACCTTTCGGATTAGTTCTCTTGATGGAGAATTGGTCCCGTTACCAGTCAATGTCCAGTTTCTAAAGCACTATTTTGGGTCTTGATTGGTTCCTTGTACTCTACTATGTATTCTGTACTATATTGTTCTTTTGGGTTTTGGGTCAGTCTTGTCATCCGGGTCTTTTCTTTGGGTCTTTTGTTTACAGGAGGTCAGTGCTTTCAAATTTGATGGTTTGTTCAAGTAGCCCAGGCATGAGCAAAGCTTCCCATAGTCTAGAAGTTGGAAGTAATTTCATCCTGCAGTGAGCCGCAGATAGGGATCAGAGGAAAAGGTTATTCCTTTTTAGAATCCTCGGGCAGCCTACCAGAATCAACCATCCTCAACACTGGAACACATTTAAATAAAAGGGGACTCCGAGCCATGGGCTTCCCAAGGTAAGATTCCAATTAGCACCAGGAAATGCCCACGGTTGTGAAGGAAGCCTGAAAGATAGAACCCTTCCCTGACTGAAATGCAGACCAAAAGAAAAGAGCAAGAAAATAAAAGGGAGGAATGCATAAAGATGAGATAAACAAAGAAATGCTTGAAACCAGGACAGCACAGTCTAAGCGCTGCCCTATTTTTGTTATAAAAAAAAAGAGAGGACAAAATAGCGATAGAGGGTATTTTTACAATGCTACAACGAGCATTAAAGTAGTCCAAATTGAATAAAATTTGCTGATGAACAGATACTCTCAAAAGAATTGGTCTAAAAAATTTAAAAAAATCAAGTCTAAGAGCCCTCCTATGAAGTCTAAGCACTTACGCCAAAGCTCATTTGTAGTCGGGGAGGGGTGATTTTAGCAACCTCTATCAGGGCCATCGACGCCTGCCTAGCAATAGAGCAAGGTTAAACTGGCTTATGGCTGACTTTTAAATTGATGGGTAATGATCTGGCAATGATGGGTTGATCGTCAATGGAAGCTCATGGCAAGGATTTCCTAGAAAGTTTGAACTCACACTCTCACACACTGGATGTAGTCATTATGGTTTTCTCAACCTTGGTGATGATAAGGAACACACTCAATCTGAAGATCTTCATTCTAGGCTAACTATGAATCGATGGAAGTCTGGTCACTTTTTCTTTGTTTGGCCTGTTTGTTGTGGTCCAACAACCACACTCCCCTAATGGCCCTTGTGGTCTAAGGGGGCCCCCTTCTACTTTCTATTTGTCTCGCTTTTGTCATTTTTTTGGTTTCTATCCTTAGTCCTTTTTAGTTTTCGGCCTTTTTGGCCTTGTCGCCCTTTCGCACTTTTAGAGGTTTGAAAGTGTGAAAGGCCCGATGGAGCGAGAAGTGTGCCCTTGTGGTTTTCAGGCTAACCCTTTCTTTGGACCTTTTGGAGGTCCAAAACCCCAAAATCAGCTTCTTGCAAGAGCCAGCCTTTCGGGTCTTTCGGCCCATCGAAGGTCCGACACCCCCAAAAACATCGAAAGGCTGATTCACGGGGTGCTTATGTCAACCCCCCCCCACGTGGCCTATAAAAGTGCATGAGGGTTTTTGAACCCTCACTTTGCATTCGCTCCTCTGCTGCTCACCCATTTTTTGCTGCCTATCACCTGTTTATCACTTGGGTCTTGCCTCCTCACCAGTTGTTGTCATGTTTTCATCTCTTGGGTAGGTGGTCTTTTCTCCCCTTCTTTTTTTGTTTTAGTTTGGCGTTCTTTTTTTTTCTTTCATCCTTCCTGCTTCATCCTAGGTTTAGGGTTGGCATCTTTTCAGCCTTTTTGACCTTGTCCTTAGGTTTAGTTTTCTTTGAGTCGGCCTTGATTAGCCCTGGGGATTGTCAAGGTAGTCACCTTGTACCCCTAGGTGAGTTTGTGGTCAAACTCACCACTGGACTCGCTTTTCGAGTTTGACTATAAACCCTAGTTTCAAATATTCAAGGTCTGATACTTTTACAGTATTCGCCATGATCAAACTTCTAAGTGCCAACATCTATTTCAGCATTTCAGTGTTGTCACACGCCGAGACATCCTTAATCTCTGAAGTGCCAAAGAGAACACCATCCTTGACTTCAGACTTTTCAGGGTTTTTGAACTCATTTGTGTTTTCACTTGCCGGAAATATTCATCCTCAAACAACCTTGCCAAAGAATCTCTTCGGCCTTTTTGGCCTTTGCACCATTTTTGGCCTTGTCGACCTTCGGGAGTTCTCTACCTCCACTTGCTTCAATTCACCAGAAGGATCCCGTCAACTGCTTTTTCCATTTTCACACCTTTTTGACTTTCGGAGGTCAAACTTCTTTGAAAGTCTGAAAGGGCTGAAGTCACATTATGCTTTTTTGAATTTGGAAATTAGCATTGTTTTGTGAGGTTTTTCTTTTTTCCTCATCTCATTACTGATTTAGGTCCTATAATTTTTGTAGATATGGCCGAGAAGGTACTAGCATCACTAGCAATGAAGTATCAGTTCAAAGGATACCACCCACCATCCAAAATGACTAACTTGCACGTAGGGATAACTGATACAGATATCAGAAATATGAGTTGGAATGAGTACTTGAATAAGTGTGCTCAGCCAATGGGCTGCTCAAAGGACTGCACTTCATTAGTCCACTACTCCTTGGTGAATGTGGCAGCACACCCAATCTCTATCCAGTCAGCGGAATTTATTAACACACTGGCCAGTAACTATGTGCCAGATGAGCGCATGGTCAGGAACAGCCTTGGGGAGGTGGTCCTGGACCTCAGGCCCGATAATATTGAAGATGTTTTCCATCTACCCAAGGGGATAGATAAGTTCTTTAATTTTAATATCAACAAGGGGATGGAATTTTACAAGGACACATAGAGGGCTCACAACATTGTTAATAATGAGTACCTGATACAACCCTTGCCCAAGAATAGGCTGGATAGAATTGATATGAGGAGAAGCTATATGAAAGAAGATATCCAAGCTGCCATAACAATGATAAGCAGGGTGTATAGCTTACCTAAGTCCCATCAACTGGAGCCCTGGATGATCTTCCTTATTCAAAAGATAAAAGAAAGACAAGCGAGGTTCGATTGGGCCTCCATCCTAAGTGACCAGCTGGATGAACAATTGATCCAAGTTAAGACAGATCCCCACTTCTACATGACATCCTATGTTGTGTACTTACTAGCCCCCAGGGTAGTATATCTGGGATTGATGAAAGTTGGGAACATTGGGGAACAAAACACATGACCTTTCACTTTGTATCCTCAATTGGTGCAGAAGGACTTCTTCACACATAATAGCCCAGAGTTTAGGATAGTTAATGATACCTTCATTTTTGCAATCATCCGCTCCATTGAGGGTGACTATGCCAAAAGGTTATCAACAGAAGCAATGGCTAAGGTAAAGGCCATTGGGGCATTTTATATATAGTTCTAAACATTCACATACATTTAGGTCATGGGAAGAAACTTAGCACCCAAGAATCTCCCAAGGTACCCTTCTGATAGGGTAGTTCTACTAGAGATAGCAAGGCAGTTGTCCGATGCCTATGAACATATCAAGCACAAGAAGAAACATTGCTGGGAATTTCCTATTTCAATCGGTCCTCATTATGTACCTGACATGAAAGTCTACAAGTCATTGATTGGAGAATGGGATGAATTCCCACTGGCAACCTACAGTCTCATGAGGCTGCATTTTGACCCCATTGGTACCTATAGCCACATAATGGGAAGACACTACATTCATGAGCCACATGTGGAAGACCATTGGGCTAATTGTGTAGATGATTATGAGGTAAGAGTCTGTGACTATTGCCGGATGACTTTGGAGCTGGCACAGGGTGCCCTTTCCTTGAGAATTCCACAAAAGGTGGTAGATGTCGTCTTAGATAAGGTTTTGGATTCCATATATAACATAGACAAGGTATACACCAGGGCCATCCTAAATGCAGAAGTAGATCAAGATGAGAATGATAGCATGGATTTCAGAGCTCGACATGTGATTAAAGTGATGAAGTCATGGGTTGCTCATCCATTTCCAATGCAACGACTCCCCATGAAGAAACCCCCTGAAAAACCATCTCAAGAAAAGAAGAAGGGAGAAAAGGTGTTGAAGCCCCAATTCAAAGAGGCTGCTCCGTTGAAGCTAGAAACTGTGTACCGACACAAGCATCCCACTACGTATGGTCCAGCTACACACTCCAAGAAGGTGAAAACTAGGATGACTGGAAGCATGGCATCGCCAGAAGCACCTCCCTCTAGTGACCAAGATTCTCCAAGCTCGGTGAAGAAAACAAAGTTCAAAATAATAGGACCTAAGCCGGTCAAAGTAATCAAGGGCCATGTCTACAAAAGAAAGGTAGGCTCAACCCCCACACAGATGGATACTTTGGCAGAAGAAGATGAGGATGTATTGGATGATTTTCCCCTCAGTAGGAGGACCCGATCAGTAGGATTCCTAAAGAAAAGAAGGATAATGGAGGATGATCCTAAGGATAGTGAAGGGGCTACTCAGGTAGAGCCAATAAATTTGGATGCCCTCGGCGATAATGAATTCAACATCTCAAATTTTGCAGGGTTGCATGGGTTCAAGGAGTCTGATCAACAAGCTCCTGTGCAGTTCACTAGTCTTTTTAGTGGCATAGGAGAGGATCTACAATAGGGACCTCATGGACAAAATGATGTCGAGATGTCTGAAGACCAAGGAAGAATTACATAACCCGAAATGGACTCTTCTGTTGGGATCACCACAGAGGAAGGAGTAAGTTCAAAGGTACCATTGGATACATCTATTCCACCTTTGCCTCCACCTTTTCCTTCCACACTTCCTACCATTCCACTTCAAGAGCTTCCCACTACTCCACTTTCCACTCCCGTGCAGAATGCTTCCTTGTCTCAACAAACTTCTTCATCCCATGTTCCCTTCTCAACTCCAACTCCACCAGCCCATTCAACCACTCCCCTCATGTCTCCTACACCTCCCCCACTCAATATTCCTCCCCAAGTTCACATTGAGTCAATACCTCAGAGCTCACAGGAGCCAGAAAAGGATGTTGAAGTCACTGTCAGGGAGAAGGTAGAAGAAATTCATATTGGATCTGAGGGACCCGGTGACAAGGAAGAGTCACAAGTGGAAGGGGAACCCCATGTTGAAGAAGATAACCTGCAAATAGATACTAAGGAGCAAACAACTGATTGGCAGCAAACTGCTAATGAAGGAGAACATGACTAAGACACTGGAAATGAGCAGGAAACGGGAGAAGAAGAAGAAGCTCAAGAGGGGATAAGGACAAAATAATTGGCAACCTCTACTACATTGGCTGCTCCCTATGATCCATTGAGTGCATTCTCTAAGCCCACATGGTTTACCAAAGAAGTGAAACCGAGGGTCAGGGTATACACTGATTATGAAGTCGACATGACCACACTAGGGCACACTTTCTACCAAATGGCACCGGTTCCCCAAGCAAGGAGAATGTCTTATGTAACACAAGACCAGACAGGGAGGTGGAAAGCATAGGTGGTTGTTCCCATGATGGATGTTAGCATGAATGAGATCACTCTGTAGGATTATGTGTTGGAGGAAGTATACTTGGGAGAACCAACTAGGGAAGGTAGCGAAACCTTGGCTACTTTGGGCTTGAAGCACACTCTAGGCTTCATGGATAAAGATGAAGAAAGGATAAAAGCTCCGGAGGAGTAGAATGAGGCAATGAAGAATTTCATTCTAAAGACAACAGGTCCAATAGACCCTAATGACCCCGAAGCCCCATTACAGGCAATTTTAGAAAAAAGGGGGATGTAGATATAGATGTTCCACATTCTTTTATGTAGGCTTGTGCTGAATGGAAGTTGGATTTTGAGCAGTTCGTTAGCCTATCTTTAAGGCGAATCTTAAGGCCCTTCCAGAATATTTTGGCAGGAATAACCTCTTTAGTGGAGATCATGAGTGAAGAAACGGGGGTAGAGGAGACCATCCTCAGCTGGAAAAAGGTGTTGGATGAGTTGACGATGATAAGAAAGCAGCGCTTCCAAGTTTTGATGAAGATCTATGAAGGGAGGAATTGGATAGTTTTGAAGAATGGATCCAAGAGATAACTGTGGCACTAGCCATATTCGAAGGTTCTCTAAAGACTAAACAAGAGGAGAGATAATAGCACACTCTATGCAAAGGAGTTACAAGAATTCTTTGAGGGGTTGGACTTGGATCTGTTTGATGAAGATGATGATAAAACCATGTATTCAGTAAATGACATCATCGATCAGTATCTAGGCATATTTCAAGGGGTAAAGTCTAAGGAAGACCTTCAACAGATGTTCTACCAAAAGGAGGAAATTCAAAAAATGTTAAGTCAAGTGGAAGAAATAAAGGCTTTCGCAAAAGAATTAACAAACTTCAGAGATAGGCAAAAAGAGATCCTTCAAGGGATCAAGATGCCAGACTTCAATGAGGTGCTAGAGATAGTAGATAGGTTCAAGAAGGCACACCCAAAAGTGCCTCCCAGCTAGTGGACCTCCAGTCCAAGATCTGCCAGTTTTGTGAAGTAGAAAATTTAGTTTTGACACTTAGTCCTTTTTGCAGAGCACAATTTTCAGCCATTTCGGCCATAGGGAGTTTTTGGCCACCTGAAAGTCCGACAAGTCCAAAGTAGTGGGGATTAAGGACTTAGCACTTAGTCAATTTTGGGTTTTGAGTTTTTCAGACCAAGTGTCGAGTTTTGGGCATTTTTTGGCATGTTTGAAAGTTGACTCCAATTATCTCAGAGATCACTTTCCAGTCATCTGGGCTTCTTTCTTTGGGTTGTTTGTGCATGATTGTGGGATCTCTTTCAGTCAGGACCACATGGGAGAGCCGGGGCCAATGATCAAGGGTATAAACATGAAGATCATCGAGAGCATACACCAGTTCCAGCTTCATTTTTGAGATGTCTGATGCATGATTTCTTTGAATCTTTGTAATGCACGAGGTTTAATTCCATGCCAGGATAGATTAGCTAAGCTTTAGAAGTAGTTTCTTTAATACAAGCTCTAGTTTAGATTTACTTTCAAGTTTTAGTTGCAGCAAAACCCTAGCTATGAAAATAAGAGAAGAGCTCTATAAATTGTAATAAAATGATTTAATGAGGGTCGACTTGATGATTAATACAACAAATACAATTGGTGCTTCATTCATGGTGTGATTTATTTTCTATCTATGTGAAGTTTGTGAATGTGTGATTTGCTCATTCTATATTTCAAAGAGCCAATTGGTTGTTTAATGATTCTGAGTCTGTGATCTTTTAGTTTGGTGTTTGCTGGTACTACATTGTCGTGTTGTGACAAATTCCTTGAGAAGATTATTCTTTGGTGCTTTAGGATTAACTTGTTTCACATGTGCACACATCTGGAGTGGCTTCATGATCTGATGAGTTTTGACTTATCTTATGTCTGCATTGTTTGATTCTGTTGATGATTGCATCCTTTCAACTAAAGATTGTGACATGATCTGATCTCTGTTGTGTGGGTTTTCCTCATCTTCTCGGTTATTTAATTTCCATGGTAGTGTGATATTAGCATATGTCTATTAGATTTCTTTCAGTAATTCCTTTCAAATCTCTCATTACCCTTCATCTTTCTAACCTTCTTTACAATTTGCTTTCAGTAGATTAATTAAATTAGCATTACTTTTGTCCTTAAATCTAAAATCATGGCAAAAAAAGAGATATGTTGGTTTTCTAAAGTTTTTTTTGCAGTTCCCTTGAGAGAAGAACCAACAAAGGCCTCCTTGTTAACAAATACACATTTATCTTCGATTGAGCTATCCAAGCGGTTGAGACCCAGCCAGAAGGAACCTAGAGATTGATTCCATCAATCTTCCAAGAGGGGAAGTTGTTTACGCAAATTCTTAGCCATTATCTTCATGTAAAAATGACGCTCAACACTTACTTTGTGTGAGTATTAAAGAAATGAACCACAATCCTAAGAACACATAACACTAGAATTTTTGCATGGAAACCTAGCTAAGGGAAAAACCATGGTGGAGATTAAACCCACTAGATGATGTACTAGCACATATAGCCCTGTTAAAGGTACAATAGGGGAATGCACATGCATCCAGGCTCACTACCTAGAACTCACTTCATAAATACAACCAAGGAAAACAACGTTGAGATTACAACAAGGGCAACAACCCAAGGTGGACTACAATCCACTGTGGATAACAATCCACTAATTTTATGAACTTACTGATAGTATCTCTAATATGCCAATATGGTTCCAATGAAGTACATCTTTGTTTTGACTATATTTCAGACTCCACTCATCCCACTTCACACATCCAGTGATATATCTATCATTTCACTCACTCACTCTCTCCACAATAGCAAAGATTACATCTTTAAATATATTACATTAATATATTACAACAAGGTCAGCCAAGGAACTAATTAGAAAATATTACAAGGAGTAATACACAATCCTTGATGCGATCAAAGGCATGTCAGAAAAGACATAGGTAGGACACAAACCTTCTTCCACGAACACGCTTTGATCTATAGACAACTCTGCAAATCTATGCAACAAGCTATCCATCAAGTCGGTGAAGAACACCAACACACCATAGGCAAATCACTGAATCAATTCACATAACCCAATGCAATCCACCAGCATGAATACGACATGATCTAGAAATATCAACAAGAAACGTGAATTACCACAACAACAGCACAAACATCTTTGTCTTAGAATTTACAACTGTCTATGCACTACTCATCAGGAACACTAAATGTTAACCTTTGTCACTCAAGAAAAATTACTTGTCAGCATCCAAATCATGAATCATCTGAGCTGAGAACACACATACATGTCCTTAACTCACCACTAGGTTAGAAACCAAAATTATTGCATAACCGATCCTCACTTAATAAAAAATTGCAACACTATTGTCTCCACAATAACCAGAAAACTATCCTATGATAAATCTCTCATAATGTCCTCAAACTCAATGCAAACCTCTACAACTTGAACAAGATCAAACACAAACATTCCATAACACTTCTACAGCTTCGCAGTAATTGATCTTCAATATACTGTCCATATCATTCAAAACTTCTCACTGAAAAAACCAAGGAATAAAGAAATATGTTGACATCAATGACAGAGCATCAATGTCAGCACATATATGCATGAAACCTCCAACAATCTCCTCCTTTGGCATTGATGGCAACATATGATGTGAAAAACCAAGTCAATGCACAAAACGACAATCAACCACAAGATAAACATGAACACCTATACTTGCAAGATAAACATCACATTATACTTTAATAGTCAATTATTACTTATGCGGTTCTAAGAATACTAGAGGAGAAACATTTCTTATGATAAATACTATTTTCAAATCACTTATATTATAATTTATTTGTAACATAGTATTTATGGAGAAGCTTAATTTGGTCAACGACAACACCTTTAAAAAGTAAATGACAATCCCACTATTTATAGTAAATATAAGAATCATCTATAACATTGTAAATCCGCCTGACCCTTCAATTACCTCTTTGAAAACATGGATACCATTGCATTATCATTTGTTACTCATTCTTAAACACTGCTTTTGATGTTCTTAAGGATGTCATTGATCTTCATCTGATCATTACCTCAGAAGGTTACAAGGCTATTGCTCTTTTGCTAAGTGAATTGTTTTAGGTTTGAAACTCCATATTGTCTTGGATGAATTTGGCACTAATGATTTGCTACTGTGCTGCTATAGTTCTTCACTGAGCCTTAATTCTGTTTATTGAATATTCACTGTTCCTGAACACAGACCACTTTTCATTGATAACCTTAGCTTATATGATATATCCAATATCAATGTCTTCAAATATTTTCTCATGCTTGCACTGTATTTGAGCTTACAATCTCACTGTTGTGCAACAATGGTATGACTGTTCTGATATATACTATTGCATATCACTATTTATAGATCATCATTATTCCCTTCACTGTCCTTTACCTTATCATTGTCACTGTCCTCCGATCATTTGATCTATTATATCACTTCTCTTTATAATAATGGAAGGAAACTCTGTTCTTCACAGTGCTTCTATTTTTTAAATCTCATTGTCTCTTCATGAATTTTACTCTTTAGTACCATGTCTTTGAAAAGAAATACCCCTCAAAGGGTTTAAAGGGAAGACACTTGCAAAGACTCGATCCTCCTCTAACATGAATATCACAAACATAAAAATTCTGAACAAAAGAAGCACTACAAGCCATTCCCTAATGACAGATGATTTGCAAAAAACAGTGTAACTTTGTGTGCGTGTAAGATTAACTCTTTTACATGATTGATATTTCGGGGAAATAAAGAAAACCTCCTTTGGATTATTGAAATCATTGTTTGAAACGTTTGCTTGACTGTTCCTGCCGCAACATATGATATTATTATCTTGACTTCTTTCCAACCTTGGATCATAGCACTTTCAGCACTGAAATTTGTTTGAAGAACATGTGGAAATAACTTTAATTGTTTCTCTCAACTGATAGCTGCTGTTCAAAACATATAATTTGCTACTTTCATGGGTTTGAATTGCTCTTATTGTATGCAAAACTCGCCATTTTCCACTTCCACTGCTGTCCCCAACACTAAAACGCTATTTTTGAATGTATATCTGCTGTTTTGAATGAAGATATGCTTTCTCCTTCACGAAATTCTCGCTGTCCCTCTTGAAATGATGCTATTCATGAATGTAATCAGCTACTCATTCCTTCTTTTACACAATTTCTATCCTTGGAAAACGCTATTCTATGAAGAAATATTAAGGAGAAATCTTCTCTTTGTTCTCTGTAATAGCAATAAAAATCTGATATTTCATCAATGCATCTGTGTTTTCTTCATCCAAACATGCTGATACTGTCTGTATAGCTGAAAGTTACAAGATTGGACATGATTGTTAGGGTTTTCCCTTTCATGAAACTATTCCATGAATAGACTAACTCGTGTAGTTAGTTCTCCATGCCAGACCTGAGCCAATCCTTAAAATAAAGATTTGAAACTGAGGTTTGAGCTAAAAAAAAGCTCCCTCCACATTCTATTTTCTGAAAATGACATTTTTTAAAAATCTTTTTGACTAAGTAAAAAACAAGAGGATCAAGGTCAATAATATTGGCATGAATGAGAGTTCACATTTTTCTAAAAATGAATAAGACTTTTTATCAGAAAATATTTCGATTTTTACTCCCAAAACTATTTTGGCAAACTCCTTTCATGTTTTTTTTTTTTTTTTTTTTTTTGAAACTTATGGCTCATTTTTTGACGGCCACCCTTACCTCTCATATGTTTTTTTTAATGACCATTTGATCATTTTAATGCTTTTCATTTTACTTTTTAAGAAAAATATTGATTGAAAATTTTTAATATAGAAATAATTTAATAAATTATTTTAAATTTAAATAATTAGTAATACTTATATTTTGTATTATAAATCGAGAGTTCAAAGATCCAATACATCAAAAATTAAGGGGGGAAGTAGAGCCTGAACCCACCAATCCGAGAGTCATACTAAAGAATTATAGAATACTGACTAAGTACATACAAAAGATTAAAAAATAAGAGACAGAGGTCCAAAAAACTGAAAGCAGGGGAGGGGCCTCTTAGTGAAGAATCTCATCCCAATTCTCAATCCAAGTGGTCCAGCCAAGAGAACCCTCCATCCAGACCACCTTCTTCCGCTCCAAAATCTAAGAGTACATATCAAGTTGGTCAAAGCTGGGAGTTTTGCTATTTCTAATGTCCTGAATCAACTTTCCAAGCACCTTGTCAAAAGCAGTTTGATCATCAACAATGCTGGCCCATTCAAAGCCATCTTTCATTTCATAGATGAACATAGAAGCATGTCCATCTCTGAGAAAACACAGCAGCTTGTCCCGCTCCAAATTCATCATGCAACAAACCTAAGAAGCAATTTTAAAACAAGTGAGTTTTCTGAAAAACCCAATAAGAGTCCTATCAGTGCCTTGGAATTTAGCCTCATTTCTTAATTTCCAAATAAACCAAAGGATGAAAGATGACAGAATTTGCCAAAATAGGTTAGCATCTTTACGAAGGCCTTGTATATAACCAGTGATGATCTCAAGAGTATAAACATGTTTAGTAATAGAGATTCCAAAAATTAACCAAATTTCTCTAGCAAAATTACAATAAAAGAAAATGTGCCTCATAGACTTAGGGACTCTGCAAATGGGACAGATATCAAGGGCGGCTTGGTGGTTCCTGATGGGCAATTTGTCAAGTAAGAGCTGCCATTTGAAGCACTTAACTTTAGGCGGGATGGGAGACTTCCAAAGTCTATCAAAAGTTTTATGCCATTCAATAGGGCTAGTATTACTATACCAGATGAGGTTAATGTGATCAGTCACAGAGGTATCATGATTGAGGAATTTGTAAATATCTTTAGCTTTTATTTTGGTGAGAAGGGAGTCGTCCTTCCATCTAAAGGTAAGGTATCGGTGAGAATCAACATCAGTATTCCTAGGGAGATTAAGAGAAGCACAAACGGTCTTGATCAGGTTATAGGTTCTTATGTGGGAATTTGGGAGATCAAAGTCTCGGGAGAGAGTATCCCAACTGATAAGCATATTATGCTCAATAATATCCATGATACAATTAATGCCTTTACTAGACTAGGACCTAGCAGAGCATCCTTTAGTAAGGGCAAGAGGTTTATCCAAATGAAAGAGGTTCCACCAAATAGAACGCTCCCTGTGCAAGGAGTGATTACAATCAAAGTTGGAATTGTCAATGAAGCCACGGACAGACTCCCAAGCCTTCCAAATGGATCTAAAGACCCAGGTACCTTGAATAGTCATCGGAAACCAGCCAGCAACCAAATCACAGAAAGGGAGACCTTTCCAAGATTTGGAAGCCTTGGGAACACCATTCTGAATTGATGAGGACTTTCCAGGATTCATTTCCTTCAAAAGCCTGGAAAATCCACTTGGAGGCCAGGGACATCCCTTGAAATCTAAGATCCTTAAGGCAAAGCCCACCAACCTTTTTGTCAAGGTGACACCAACTCTATTTAACCGCGTGAGCTTTCCTATTCCCCTTACCATCAGACCAGAGGAAATGACGTATAATCTTTTGAATTTCAAATATTTGATAGTTGCTAAACATCCAAGCAAAGGAATAATAAATGCTGTAGGATGAAAGGATTTTCTGGCAAACTTGAACCCTTCTAGCAAGAGATAGAGCTCTATTGTTCCATTTGTTAAACTTTTTACCAATCTTATCTTAAGCATAATACTTATATTAAGCATAATACATATAGATATACAAAACGTAAAATTAGAAAATAAATTTCTATTTGGGAAAGATTTTAAATCAATAATAATATACAAGTTCAAAAATAATTATAAGTGCAAAAATCTCAAATAAATTAAACAAGTTTCTAAATTCATATATTTTATTTTTAAAAAATTCTAAATTAATATAAATATATAATAAATAATATAAAAATATTAAACAAGTTTTTAAATCATATATTCTATTTTAAAAACATTCTAAATTAGTTTATATATAATAATCTAAATAGAAATATATATATTATAAAATAGCATAATATTGCCTATAACAAATTTTGACAGTTTATTAATAAATTTAAGTGTTATATTTACGGTTTTATAAATATTTAACGGGTCAATTCATATGGTCTAATAATTTTTTACCCAGTCATATACAGTCCAAAAGTGCAAAAACGTTCCAGATAGCTAGCCATTTAATTAAATGGAAGACTTTTAATTTCCTCAATTTTGTAAACTATGGAGATCTATGAATAATTTTGGATTTTGAAGGAGGAAATCGACAACAGTAATGAAGCACTCCAAAAAATTAGGAAAAAGAAAAATTGTATTGGCGGCTCTTTTAAAAAGATTAATACAAACTTTGGTTCTCTTAGGACGTAGAGTTTTCTCCACAAGAAAGAAGAGTTTCCCATATATATCTTAAGTTATGATTTGCATCTCTTAATAGATTATTTTCGCTTGATCTGTTATTTACTTCTATCTTACGCATGAATGCTTTGAGCTTACAAAATAATTAAAAACTTGAGTATGCAACATACATTCAAGTAGATCAGTACACAATGTTTATACAAAATTAGGTTGATGGTAGAGCTGATTTACCAAAGATTTCAAATATTTCATATTACCGCAGCCAGATGACAAAATGTAACATCAATCAGACTCATAATAACCATCTATTTGAGCATGTCCCTGAAAGAAACAGAGTAATAACAATAAACAGAGTACTGAAAAAAAAATAGAGCATGTATATTAAAGAAAAATAGAGTATGCAATCAACAGTATGCTATAGTATACAGAGAAAATCTTATTGATTAAAAAGAACTTGCAGATACAAATATTGTATGCTACAACATACAAGGAGATTTTGTTCTTAGAAAAACTACTCATTGAGTCATACCCAGAAATACATTTTTAGGAAGAATTCTTTTTAACAGTGAGCAAACGCAGTTTAATTACTTGCAGTATACGACAAGTAACAATCAGATTTTGTGCAAACAATATAAATCATATCATATAAATCAAATTTCCTACTGATCACTATCTTGTTTAATGCTGCAGACAAAATAAGATTTGTTTATAATCTTTTGGCGGTGACAAAGCTTGCAGTATAAGGCAAGCACCAAGTTGATGTTGAGCAGAGAGCATAAGAACAAATCATACAGATAAGCACAAATCAAACTGTGCATTCAGTGGCAGGAGTGAGTTAGTGGTGGCAGAAGGAGAAATTACAATTATCTCCAATACTCCTCATTAATTTCTACCATGTATTCTTAAGTAGAACTGATATTACATCATACAAACACCAATATCTTCTCTCTGAATTTCAAACAGATCCTTTGCCAACGGTTTGTAAATATATCTGCATATTGATCTTCTGATCTATAAAATTCCATACAAACTTGATTTTCATTTACCAATTCTCAAATGAAATGATACCTAGTATCAATATGCTTGTTGTTCTTATGAAAAACATGATTCTTTGCTAATGCAATTGTAGATTTGTTGTCACAATAAATCTGAGTTGGCTCTTCCTGTTCATGTAGCAACTCAGTCAAAATCTTTCTCATCCAAACAGTCTACCAAGCTGCTGCAATCACTACAACATATTCTGCCTCAGCAGATGATAAAGTCACAATGGGCTTCTTCTTTGATTCCCATGCTACTACACCCAATCCAAAACAAAACACATATCCAGATGTTCTTTTCCTGTCATCAACACTACTTGCAAAATCACTATGAGAATATCCAATCAATTTAAAATCTAAAACTCATGTATACAAAATACCAAAAATTGTTGTTCCAGCAATATACCTTAAGATTCTTTTTCCAGCCTGTTAGTGAGTACTCATAGGAGACTCCATAAACCTAGATATTAAACTTACAGAAAGTATTATATCAGGTCTTGATCGATGTTGTCAAATACATGAGACTTCCTACCAATCTCTTATATAAAGTCAGATCAACATTTGACCCCTGATCTTTCTTACTAAGTTTTATACCAGTTATCATTGGTGTTGTAGTTGGCTTACAGTTTAACATCTTAAACCTTCTCAAAATATCTTTAGCATACTTAGTTTGACATATAAAAATACCATATTCAGATTGAGTAACTTCAATACCAAGAAAATACTTCATCAATCCTAAATCAGTCATATCAAACTCTATTTTCATGGCAGCCTTAAAGTCATCTATAGAAAGATCTCCAGCAAAAATTAAATCATCATCATACAGGAAAACTATCAAAAAATTTCCTTCTTGATTTACCTTTGTATACAAGGTCAGCTCACTTGGACTCCTGTTGAATCCTCTGCTATTCAAGTATTCATCAATCCTGATATACCACACTCTAGGAGCTTGTTTCAATCCATATAAAGCCTTATTTAACTTATAGACCTTATTTTCTTTTCCTTCAATCTCATATCCTGGAGGTTGTTTAACATAAACCTCTTCTTCCAAAAATCTATTTAAAAATGTAGACTTTACATCCATTTGATGCATTTTCCATTTATTTTGTGCTGCAATAGCCAACACCATTCTCACTATGTCAAGTCTGGCTACAAGTGCAAAAGTTTCATTATAATCAATACCAAGATGCTGACTAAATCCCTAAGCTACAAGTCTAGCTTTGTGTTTCTCAACCTCACCTTCAGCATTTAACTTAGTCTTATAAATCCATTTAACACCTATACTATTTTTATCTTCAAGTAAATCTACAAGATTCCATGTGTTGGGTATGTGCAAGAAAATGAGGGGCCAAAAAGTGGCGATATGAAAAATATTCACTTTTCACTTGTCCAAAAGCACATGAAAGCGCTTGTTGACTTTTTAGTAGGCCTGGGTATCAGTACACCTAGGCAAAGCTACCACCAAAGCACATGCCTAATCGGGTACCCGAAAATATCGGGTACCCGATATTATCAGGTACCTGATATTTTTGGGTACCTGATAACTATGGCATATATCTGACACCCGCGAGCCCTATTCTTCATTTCCTAGCGCGATTCTATGAATTTCTAACCACAATTTTCTGATACCCGATATATTTTTGGATACCTGATATTGGAAACCCCAAATTCAACTTTGAGCATATTCGGTAAGTAGTTAATTGTATATTTTTATTAATTTATTTCATTTTTATTCTAAATGTAGTGTTTTTTTTAAAATAGGGTTTTGTATTTATATTTGTAATAATATTTGAAACTTAGAGTTGTTTTTTATTTAATCAGGCATGGCTGACAGCAATGAAGAAAATAACCCTCCAAATAACAATCCTGAAAATAATCCCCCATATCTAAACCCCAAATCTTTACAAGATTTGATACAAGAAAATTTGAACACAATACGAGGTTTCCAAAACACGTATCAAAATATACCTGCATTAGCTCCCATGCTTGCCACACTAAATACAATTGTTGGAAATATTGACACACTCACGCAGCAACATAATGCTGCTCTTCATTAGCGTGATGATATGCACGACCAATTTGATGACGGACTTGACCATGATGGGATTGTGGCCCTTAATATAACTAAGGAAGATATAGCTGCCCTTTTTGTCGATCCTAAAACCAGAATACTAGTTGACCTCAAAAAGCCCAAATTATCAATAAAATGGTGCACAAATGAAGCAATGTGCACAAACTTTTGGGATCGATGGTGGCTGGTTTTTGATATACCACCACATAGCAATTTGGAGGTCCCATTTTATTTCCTTAAAAAATTATATGTTGAGTTTGTGCTTGGTCAACATGTTGATTATTGGAGTATGAGGCCCAACATGGGTATAGGCAGAGGAGCTCCTCAAACTAGGCCATCTTCCCAGCGCCGAAAGGCCACTACCTTTGTCCCCCCCACTGATGTTGCCCCTCCTCTAGTGTAGCATCCTGATATCATTAGAGAGGTTGTTGAACAGACTATTAGGGTCATTCATTTACTGAGTGATCAATTGATCACACAGACTAGGTCAGTGTTGCCTCCTGTGGATGCTGCTGGTGCATTGACATCTCGTCAGAGTTCACATGTATGCAAGCCCCATATGTGCATTATGTGTAGGCATATGTGCCTCAGACCGCTTACTAATTTTGATATATATCAGTTTCATGATATTGATGAGGGAGATACAGGAGAGGCTGCTGCAGAGGCTGCAACACCTCATGGAGCATCTACATCTCATGAGAGTGCTTAGGAGGTCCATGTAGAGCCATTGACTCCTGTTGATACGGTAAGAGTAAACATTATAAATAAATTTGTCACATGACTTATTTAATTTTAAAAAAATTATTTATTTAGATTAGTTTTAATGATTGCATGCACTTATGTATATATATTTTTTCCATTTATGTTTAGTCGATGACACAGGAGGAGGTGAGACAGGTGGATGAGTCCACACTTTCAGCCATTTCATTTGGCCTTGATGACTATAAGGTATATTATAAATTATGTACCCATTAGTTTTTTTTTATATCATTTGGTGTACATACTTAAATCTCTATCAATTAGAGCAATAAAATTCATACATTTACTAATATATATTGTCATCTTATTGTGTTCTTGCAGGCTACAGTCGACGTCAATGGGGGGTGTGAGGGGGTTCCTTCATCAGGTGTCGACAAAGGAAAGGTAGTTAATTGTTTGAGATTAATTATGCATGCATATGTATGCCACTTGTGTGTAGTAATAAATATTTTACTTGCACTTTATTGTATAGGGTGTGGCTATTGATGATGTCCCGACACTAGTTCGGTGGCGTAGGGTTACAGGTGTCTCGATTCAGAGTGATAGCCCGATTGTACATAGACTTTTACATATTGTTATTTGTATTTTGTAACTAGGGTTGCTATGATGAAGTACATTGATATATAATTGACAATCTTTTTACTCTCATAGGTTACTCCCACTGTGAGGGAGGTCCCACGAGAATCTTTCATTTCTTTGTTGACCCAGCCCACTATTCCAGAGGACGGATCACCAGATGTAAGTTTTAATTTTAGTTCAATCAATTTGTAATTTTATTATGCTATCATCCTGTTTTGTAGATTTATTACTCTATGCTGCACCAGTCTACTAATCTCATTATTGCAAATATATATTTATAGGTTAGAGTTGGTATTGTTGGCATGGTCCCTTCGCTACCCAGGACTTATGCTAGGACACCTGATCATGGTAGGCAATCAAGAGACCAGGTACAAATTTATTTGTATTCAGTTATAATTTTAATTAAATTAGTGTTTGAAAATTATGAATTATATATATATATATATATATATATATGTACAAATCATATAAAGTAAGCAATCTAACTTTGGTTTGAACTCATTTTTTATGCAGGATCAATTAGAGCCCAACACTTCTTCAAAGAGGCTACATTTTGATGATCCCCCTACAGCATAGGATGTAGTTTTAGTTTTGTGGTCATTTAGAGATGACACTTGGCATATTTTGAGATGGTAGATATGCCACATTGTACACCTTAAAACATTGATTTTGTAGACATTTTGAAATGGCATGTGCCATATTTGTATATGGACATACTTTTGATACATATATAAAACATATTCATTTATATGTTATATTTGCATCATCTTTTGTATATACATATTTATTATTCATGTTTATGGAATTGAATGGTGAAGTTATGTCTTGACTATGATTATCATTAAGATTTAAATTATATCTTGTTGAAGTTACATTTGTTTTTCTTTACTCTGGAATACCCTGTTCATGGAGCTTATTATGTTTGAGGTTTAACTTCTTGTTGGTGAACAGATTTGTCTTCAAAAGAAACACTTACAAAATGACCCTTAAAGCCTAAACAAAAATACTCAACCAACACCAACATTTGGGTCACTTCGCTATTGAGAAGCGTAAGCGCCCTTTGAATTATGTGGGTACAGCTTCCCGTGTAGGATTTACAATGAATCAACTAAACTATAAATGATAATGCTTTTAACCTGAAAGCAATAAAGGCTTACAAACACCTATTCGTAAACACGAGATAGACGTGAAGGGACTAATTTACTAAAAAGAAAAGGACAGTAAAAACTACAAATTTCATTTTCCTAAACAATGCATTATAGAAAGAAACTAAGAGAGAAAGACGAATGGTTCTTTCCAAATACATGAAAAACTATAGCATAAAGTCCACAGATGATTGTGCTGATGATTAGACATAACAGATATGCATTCAAAAGAAACCAAAATCAAAGTTTTAATATGCTAACATATCCTTCTTTAAACACAGCAAAACAACAAAGATTCTGTTGTTCCTGTACATTAATCATTATCTGAAAATAAAATCCCTCTTTCCCTACATTACAATAAAAATCCTCATCTATCCCTCCCCTGGCACAAAGTCTCTTGGGTCAGGCAAAATCTGAAACCCCCAAAATCTCCTCTATGAGCCTTACTTATTTTCCCCTTTCGGTTAGTTTCTTTCCTATTATAATAACTAATTCTTGAGGACATGTCTATCCACATCTTCTTTCTTGAATACATTAAAGTATCCCTTTGTGAGTGCCTTAGTAATATTTTGTTATGAAAGTCCATGTTACTTGGTGTGCTACATCTTTCAAAATGGATCTATTCCTATAGAATAGTGCCATCTGGATCTTATAGCAACACAAGTGTTAACGCCTCTATGTTTTGATTGGATGCTTGGTGCTATAACTAGAGCGTGTCATTTTTGGCTCTCCACAAACATATGGCTTCATGCAAGTGACACCAAGAAACATTTTGTCTAAGCCATCATACATATGTATTTTGGGATTCAATTGTGAGCACATCCTCCTCAATTTTCCCACCTAAAGCCAACATCTTTGAATCATGAGTGATGTCAACACAAAGAACTACATTATCATGCGTCATGAAGGCATCATCAGCTTGGTATTGAAAATCGCTCTTAAGTTTCCCACTGATATAGTCCCAAACCTCTATGAATCCAACAACCAAGCATGAAACAAGGTTTTGTCCATCAGGGAAGATGTCAGGTCCTCCTTGACATTCGGTGTTGGGTCATTCTCAGGAAATGATAATGTCTTAATATTGAAATTGTGTTATAGATTATCATGTTCTCGAATGCCAATACTATTGATGTGCAAAACCAATTCTCATTGTCATCGACCAGTCTAACCTAGAAAAGCTTTGGAAACTTCATTTTTGGATACCTTTTACTAGTTCTACTACTCCTATCTATAATTCCATATGCCATGCTCTGCTTGCGGGCATTCTGTCGAACATTTTTACATATATTGTCTATGCTTCCAAGTCATAATTTGTATGGGACTCGATAGTTAAAATTATAACTGACCCCGAGGATGATGGAATGTCCTTGGATAGATAGTGGCATTGATAGCCTCTCCAACCATTTTAGTCTACCTTCATAACCATACCAAATAGGACAATGTCTGCTCAGAAAAATTTCTACTTGATCCACAAGCCCCGGAAGATCGCTGCCCAATCGTGCTTAGTGCACCTTGGGGTCACTTGGGTCGAGCGTGGTCACGAGCATTTCAGTGACTTTGTGGGTAGAATGAGGTTTTCATTGGTGTTTACCTGGCCAACCAGATCTAATGGAACAAACGGTTCAATGCCAGGTCAGACGGTTTGAAAGATACGCTGCTAAGCCACTTTCAACTGACCCTAACTGTAAGTTTTGGCATCGACTGAGATCGCCTTGCCAAATGCAAACAAAGTTGAATCACCAAAAACTGAGAGAGGTTATTGTAGACCTCAAAAACATGATCCTGTAGCACCTAACGGTTTGTCAATAGCTCTCACGAGGTCTCAGATACGAGTCTCAGAAGATCGCTACCCAATCATGCTTAGTGCACCTTGGGGTCACTTGGGTCGAGAGTGGTCGCAAGCGTTCCGGTGACTCTATGGCTAGAATGGGGTTGTCACTGGCATTTACCCAGCGAACCAAAGCCAATGGAGCAAATGGTTCGATGACAGGTCAAACGGTTTGAAAGATACGCTGCTGAGACACTTTCAACTGAACCTCACTGCAAATTTTGGCATCAACTGAGATCGCCTTGCCAAATGCAAATGAAGTCAAATCGCCCAAAACTGAGAGAGGTTATTGTAGACCTCAAAAACATGATCTTGTAGCACCTAACAGTTTGTTGATACCTCTCATGAGGTCCAAGATACGAGCCCCAGAAGATCGCTACCCAATCATGCTTAGTGCACCTTGGGGCCACTAGGGTCGAGCGTGGTCGTGAGCATTTTGGTGACTCTATGGGTAGAATGGGGTTGTCATTGGTGTTTACACAACCAAATAGAGTTGATGGAGTAGACAGTTTGATGCCAGGTTAGATGGTTTGAAAGATATGATGCTGAGCCACTTTCAACTAACCCTCACTGCAAGTTTTGGCATCGACTGAGATCGCCTTGCCAAATGCTAACGAAGTCAAATTGCCCAAAACTGAGAGAGGTTATTGTAGAACTCAAAAACATGATCCCATAGCACTTGATAGTTTTTTGATAGCTCTCATGAGGTTTGAGATACAAGCCCCAGAAGATCACTGCTAAATCATGCTTAGTGCACCTTGGGGTCACTTGGGTCGAGCGTGGTCGCGAGCGTTCCGGTGACTCTGTGGGAAAAATGGGGTTGTCACTGGTGTTTACCCAGCCAATTAGAGCCAATGGAGTAGATGGTTTGATGCTAGGTCAGATGGTTTGAAAGATACGCTACTAAGCCACTTTCAACTGACCCTCACTGCAAGTTTTGCCATCGACTAAGATCGCCTTGCCAAATGCAAATGAAGTTGAATCACCCAAAACTGAGAGAGGTTATTGTAGACCTCAAAAACACAATCTTGTAGCACTTGATGGTTTTTCAATAGCTCTCATGAGGTCCAAGAAATGAGTCCCAGAAGATCGCAGCCCAATCGTGCTTAGTGCACCTTGGGGTCACTTGGGTCAAGCGTGGTCGCGAGCATTCCGGTGACTCTGTGGGTAGAATGGGGTTATCAGTGGCATTTACCCAGCCAACCAGAGCTGATGGAGTAGATGGTTTGATGCCAGGTCAGACGGTTTGAAAGATACGCTGCTGAGCCACTTTCAACTGACCCTCACTGCAAGTTTTGGCATCGACTAAGATCACCTTGCCAAATACAAATGAAGTTGAATTGCCCAAAATTGAGAGAGGTTATTATAGACCTCAAAAACATGATCCCATAGCACCTAACAGTTTGTTGATACCTCTCATGAGGTCCAAGATACGAGCCCCATAAGATCGCTTCCCAATCATGCTTAGTGCACCTTGGGGTCACTTGGGTCGAGCGTGGTTGCGAGCGTTTCGGTGACTTTGTGGGAAAAATAGGGTTGTCACTGGTGTTTACCTACCAACCGAAGCTGATGGAGCAGACAGTTCGATGCCAGATTAGACGGTTTGAAAGATATGATGCTGAGCCACTTTCAACTGACCCTCACTGCAAGTTTTGGCATCAACTGAGATCGCAATGAAGTCAAATCACCAAAAACTGAGAGAGGTTATTGTAGACCTCAAAAACATGATCTTGTAGCACCTGACAGTTTGTCAATAGCTCTCACGAGGTCCGAGATATGAGCCCCATAAGATCACTACCCAATCGTGCTTAGTACACCTTGGGTCACTTGGGTCAAGTGTGGTTGCGAGCATTCCAGTGACTTTGTGGACAAAATAGGGTTGTCAGTGGCATTTACCTAGCCAATTGAAGCCAATGAAGTAGATGGTTTGATGCCAAGTTAGACAGTTTGAAAGATACACTGCTGAGCCACTTTCAACTAACCCTGACTGCAAGTTTTGGCATCGACTGAGATCGCCTTGCCAAATGTAAACAAAGTTCAATTGCCCAAAATTGAGAGAGGTTATTATAGACCTCAAAAAAAAAATCTCGTAGCACCTAATGGTTTTTTAATAGCTCTCATGAGGTCAGAGATACGAGCCCTAGAAGATCACTGCCCAATCGTGCTTAGTGCACCTTGGGGTCACTTGGGTCGAGCATGGTCGCAAGTGTTCTGGTGACTCTATGGGAAGAATAGGGTTGTCAGTGGTGTTTACCCAGCCAACCGGAGCTGATGGAGTAGACGGTTTGATGCAAGGTCAGACGGTTTTAAAGATACGCTGCTGAGCCACTTTCAACTGACCCTCACTGCAAGTTTTGGCATCGACTGAGATCGCCTTGCCAAATGCAAATGAAGTTGAATCACCCAAAACTGAGAGAGGTTATTGTAGACCTCAAAAACAAGATCCTATAGAAACTGACAGTTTGTTGATAGCTCTCATGAGGTCCAAGATACGAGCCCCAAAAGATTGCTGCCCAATCATGCTTAGTGCACCTTGGGGTCACTTGAGTCGAGCGTGGTCGCGAGCATTCCGGTGACTCTGTGGGTAGAATGGGGTTGTCACTGGTGTTTACCTAGCCAACAAGAGTCAATGGAGCAAATGGTTTGATGCCTGCTTAGACGGTTTGAAAGATATGTTGCTGAGCCACTTTCAACTGACCCTCACTTCAAGTTTTGGCATCGACTGAGATCACCTTGCCAAATGCAAACGAAGTTGAATCGTCCAAAACTAAGAGAGGTTATTGTAGAACTCAAAAACATGATCTTGTAGCACCTAATTTTTTGTTGATAGCTCTCACGAGGTCCAAGATACGAGCCCCAAAAGATCACTGCCCAATCGTGCTTAGTGCACCTTGGGGTCTCTTGGGTTGAGCGTGGTCGCGAGCATTCCGGTGACTCTGTGGGTAGAATAGGGTTGTCATTGGTGTTTACCCAGCCAACCAAAGCTAATGGAGGAGACAGATCGATGCCAAGTCAGATGGTTTGAAAGATACCCTGCTGAGCCACTTTCAACTGACCCTGACTGCAAGTTTTGGCATCGACTGAGATTGCCTTGCCAAATGCAAATGAAGTCGAATCACCCAAAACTGAGAGAGGTTATTGTAGACCCTGAAAACATGATCTTGTAGCACCTAATATTTTGTCAATAGCTCTCATGAGGTCTGAGATACGAGTCCCAGAAGATCGCTGCCCAATCATGCTTAGTGCACCTTGGGGTCACTTGGGTCGAGCGTGGTCACGAGCGTTCCGGTGACTCTGTGGGTAGAACGAGGTTGTCACTGATGTTTACTTAGCCAACCAGAGCCAACAGAGTAGATGATTCGATGCTAGGTTAGACGGTTTGAAAGATACCCTGTTGAGCCACTTTCAACTGACCCTCACTGCAAGTTTTGGCATCAACTGAGATCGCCTTGCCAAATGCAAATGAAGTCGAATTTCCCAAAACCAAGAGAGGTTATTGTAGACCTTGAAAACATGATCCCATAGCACCTCATATTTTATCAATACCTCTCATGAGTTTTGAGATACGAGCCACTTTCAACTAACTATTAGTGGTATGTTTGAAATTTGAACTGTGAAATTAATCATGATTAAGTTTGTTAAATTTGAACTGTGGAGCTTATTATGTTTGAGGTTTAAATTTTATAGATTTTTTGAAATGATAAAAAATAATATCCTTAAATAATTACAAACAACAATCAAACATGTAAGAATTCAAACCATGCAAATGACATAAGTATATGACATGTAAGATCTCTTCTTGGCACTATTGGCCACCCATACATGATTTTGGTCATAAGTCCTTATGAAGAGTTTTAGGACATTTAACTTTTAAATCAAATTGATTGTTACAAATTGCCATTATAGGCTTCAAAAGATCTCAATTAACCATTAAGGATCCTTTTGTCCTTCTATCTTTGATTGGATCCATGGTGACCATAGGCATCTTCATAGGTGCTCCTGCACAAGTTACATTCCACATACAAAACAAGGTTTATTGACTCAAACTACAATCTAAGAAAGGTTAAATTAATGTATTAAAATTAAGCTTAACAAACTTAGAAAATAATGCACTAAGTTAACTTATTACCTAGTCAAGTGTTCCTGAAGGGTCATCTCTTTGCTTCAGGGTCTCCAATAGTGCTTCATGATCAGCAGTAGTAATAGTCCAAAGTTATTTTGTCTTTGGTCTTCCTTGATGCTTTGACAACTTGACATTTGTTGCTATAGCAAGGTGTGAATACATAAGAATAGTTTTGTGCTTCTCATAGTCTTCAAATGTGGGAACTCCATTCTTTCTAATCATGTATGTTCACAACCATGTTCTCACAACAACAACTAAACTAGTAGGATATGTGAACCCATCACCATCTTTCATCGGTTGTACAAGCTTCTGTTTACCTTGTACATAATGTGCTAACCAATAATTTGACCTCTCATCATTCCCCTACAGTGCAACCAATGCAAAAACATCTCCTGGCTTCAAAAGATCTAAAAGATGGTCATAGTCAACTGAAGTGTCCATGTCATCATTTCTTATAGAGGGTGTCAAAGATAAAGGAGTCAGATACTATGGAACCCATGTATCCACCCACTCACTTGACTCGCAATGATCCCAATCATACTGAAAACACATGGGGAAAAAACAAGCCAACTCTCATGTCCAAATGGTCCATGTACTACTATTGGAGCTTCGGAATGAATGTATTTTTGAAGAGTCTTTCACTGTTTGACAATCCAATCTATCTCCTATAGCTCCCTCCTCAACCAACCAAAAGAATCTATGCACTGTAGAATCAAGAGTCCCCCCCTATGACAATGCTAAAGTACACCAATCAACAATAGAATGAGCATCAAGAAGTATAACACCTGAAATCCTCAATTGCTCCTTAACTAGAGCTCTCTTCACACACACACCTGCTCCATCATGCTCCCCTTTCCCATGCCCTGACTCAAAAAAACTCCAAATATGAGGTACACCTCTCTCCACATGAATTCTATACAACTAATAAAACATTCTGGCATTCTTAAATTGACCAGTGCAATTATTTGACCAAATGAGATGCCTATCCATAGCAATACCATTTTCTTGCAAGAAGTCAAAATAGTTCTAGAAACAATGTTGAACAAACACATGAGAGTGAGACCTGTCGTCGCTCATATAAAAATGGTACTTTTTGATTATCTTTCGCTCATCTTTTGTGCTATCAGGGGAATGTCTATATGTTATGTGTACAAAAATAGCAACTTGAATCAAATTGTAATATTGAGCTTGAGTCTCATTTTGGGGCTGCAATGTATAGTTCTCCGCAAAGTCTACAATGGATATAATAGTTCCAATGGGGAAAGTGTCCTTACATGTCCTGAATATTTGATCCAACCATTGAGACCTGTGACTATGCCTTGCATACTTGTAAAAAATATTTGTCTTGAAATCTGAGATAAAATCAGCAACATTGTATTCATTTGCAACTAACTCACATCTAGAGCCTTCACCTCCACTCTTCAATGTATATTTCACTGTTTCATATACCTTTTTTTGGACGAGTTTCTTTCCAAAATTATGTTCCAAACCCTCATGAAAACATGTTCTAAACTTGGACAAGCCACCACATTCTAAGCACTTGGCATTTAAGCAATCTTTTTTATAAAATAAACAACCATCATCTCTATGACATAAAAATTGATCTAGCAAATCTCTTGATGATTTGGGAAGACCATTTGCACCACAATCCTCTAGCATTTCTTTAGTATGAAAAGTAGAATGAATGGACCATAATAATTCATGATGCATTGAAAACTCAACATGATATTTGCAACAACATGTATTTTGAATCTTAAGGGGTACACAATAAAATGGCTTCATGGATTCAAAAGACCTTTGTGATATTTTCAATGTTGGATGTGTCTCACAAAAAAAAATTTACAACATTGTTTGACTTACCTCCACATAATGTTTAGGATGTGGAGTGCGGTCTCGATTGCCAACTCTCAACTTCAAGACATCCTTCACATTTGGTGACACTCTTGAGTTAGCATCCCAAAATTGTTGAATTTCATCCTTGACAACATCTGTTAGCTTCTTATCGAAACATGGAAGTCTCCCACCATAAGCCCATGTATCAATTTGAAGCGGATCATCAAGTCTTTCTCTTCTTGCAAGTGCTCTACCCAAAGTTTTACAGTCTATATTGAAGTCAACACAAGTTTGTCTCATCAAACGAGCCTTTCTCAACTGATGACTTACTAAGGAGGTTGTAATAACCCTCTGAGCAACTCTCTTGTCTTTTTCTTTGCTAGTCTTCCCAATGCTATTGAGAGCATTGAAAAGATTCTTCACAACAATGACATTTCTCTCCATTTTCTTGTTCACACGAATCTTCAATTTCACAAGCACAGGTCTCATCTTTTGCATCTTTAACAACTGCACAAAAATTTGACATTTCTCAACCAATGTCTTCTTTCGAAAAAATTGATCATAAAGTCTTGAAGCCCACAACCTAACGCTTCTATGTGACCTCTTTCCTTCCCAATTATTCATAATGTTCTCCTCAATTTCAATTAACCATTTAGGTGTTCTTGAAAGCCCCAAATTTGAAGATTGATTATCTTTATTACAAGGGACTTCATTTCACATATAATTTGGAGATGTATAACATTCATGTGGTTCTTGTGCAACATTTTCGTTCCCAAAGTCTACATTTTCAATCTCCATCTGTACATTTTCAAATTGAACATCCTCTTCACTTACAACTACATTTATGGGGTCACCTTGATTAATGTTTAACATACCTTCTCTCCTTCTTCGGTGATTTTCCTTATCTTTTTCCCTATATGCCTGAATTTCATCATCTATCAGCTTCCTCTTGTGTTTAGCCTTTCGACGACTAGTGCTTCCCATGGTGAGACCACAAGTTGACAAAAATCAAACAATGGGCCCCAAATCACATTTTTTGTTTTGCAATGTGTGAAAAAAGTATAAAATCTCATGATTGTCTACTCTGTGGGGACATGGAATATTTTGGTCAAATATTGCCTGGCAAAAATCTGGTAATTGAAAATATCGGGTACCTGATATTCCCCGACTGATGAAAAAATAGAGGGAGCAAATGAAAATAATTGAACTTTTACATATGTTTATGTATATAATATATATATAAAAAAGAGGCATATGATATATATATAATTTATATTATATATGTACTAATGTGGTTGGCTAAATCTTTGTATTAAATGTGACTTTTACAGACATCATAAACCCTAGCTATGCAAAAATGGAGGGTTTGAAGAATAGTGCACTGGATGTAGAGAGAGACTCCCTAGGGGTCCTAACACATGATAAGGGGTCATGGGGACTCCCTAGGGGCCCTAACATGTGATAAGGCATACTAGGACCCCTAGGGAGTCCCCGTGACCCCTTTTGAGACATTGGAATGCTCAAGCATGCCTTAAGGGGTCCTATGACCCCTTAAGGCACACTTGAGCATTCCAATGTCTCAAAAGGGGTCACGGGGACTCCCTAGGGGTCCTAACATGTGATAAGGCATACTAGGACCCCTAGGGAACCCCCATTACAACTTTTGACATATTGCAACACTCAAGTGTGTCTTAAGGGGTCTTAAGACCCCTGAAGACACACTTGAGCATTGTAATGTGTCAAAAGGGGTCACTGGGACTTGCAAGGGGTCCTAATGCATGATAAGGCATACTAGGACCCCTAGGGAGTCCCCCTAACCCATTTTGACACATTGGAACACTCAAGTGTGCCTTAAGGGGTAATAGGACCCCTTAAGGCACACTTGAGCATTCCAATGTGTCAAAAGGGGTCAGGGGGACTCCCTAGGGGTCCTAACGCATCCTAGGACCCCAAGGGAGTCCCTATGACCCCTTTTGACACATTGGAACACTTAAG
Organism: Chamaecyparis obtusa; assembly: GCA_027943335.1. Taxonomy (NCBI): domain Eukaryota; kingdom Viridiplantae; phylum Streptophyta; class Pinopsida; order Cupressales; family Cupressaceae; genus Chamaecyparis; species Chamaecyparis obtusa. The sequence continues at coordinate 851,793 of BSBK01003428.1, read as the reverse complement.
TGTGTCTTAAGGGGTCCTTTTGACACATTGGAATGCTCAAGTGTGTCTTAACAGGTCCTACAACCCCTTAAGACACACTTGAGCATTCAATTGTGTCAAAAGGGGACCCCTTAAGACACACTTGAGTGTTCCAATGTGTAAAAAGGGGTCACGATGACTCCCTAGGGGTCCTAACGCATGATAAGGCATACCAGAACCCCTAGGGAGTCCTCGTGACCCCTTTTGACACATTAGAACACTCAAGTGTGCCTTGAGGGGTCGTAGGACCCCTTCAAGCACACTTGAGCCTTCCAATGTGTCAAAAGGGGTAATGGGGACTCCCTAGGGGTCCTAACGTGTGATAAGGCATACTAGCACCCCTAGGGAGCTCCCGTGACCCCTTTTGAGACATTGGAACACTCAATTTTGTCTTAAGGGGTCTTAGGACCCCTTAAGACAAACTTGTGCATTTCAATGTGTCAAAAGGGGTAGGGGGCTCCCTAGGGGTCCTAACATGTGATAAGGCATACTAGGACCCCTAGGGAGTCCCCGTGACCCCTTTTGACACATTGGAATGCTCAAGTGTGCCTTGAGGGGTTGTAGGAACTCTTAAAGCACAATTGAGCATTCCAATGTGTCAAAAGGGGTCATGGGGACTCCCTAGGGGTCCTAACATGTGATAAGGCATACTAGGACCCCTAGGGAGCCCCCGTGACCCCTTTTGACACATTGGAATGCTCAAGTTTGTCTTAAGGGGTCAAAAGGGGTCCTAGGACCCCTTAAGACAAACTTGAGCATTCCAATGTGTCAAAAGGGGTCACGGGGGCTCCCTAGGGGTCCTAATGCATGATAAGGCATACGAGGACCCCTAAGGAGCCCCCATGACCCCTTTTGACACATTGGAATGCTCAAGTGTGTCTTAAGGGGTCCTACAATTCCTTAAGACACACTTGAGCATTCCAATGTGTCAAAAGGCATCACTACGACCCCTTAAGAAACACTTGAGCATTCCAATGTGTCAAAAGGGGTCACGGGGACTCCCTAGGGGTCCTAACATGTGATAAGGTGTACTAGGACCCCTAGGGAGTCACCGTGACCCCTTTTGACACATTGGAATGCTCTAGTCTATCTTAAGGGGTCCTACGACCCCTTAAGACACACTTGAGCATTCCAACGTGTCAAAAGGGGTCACAAGGACTCCCTAGGTGTCCTAACATGTGATAAGGCATACCAGGACCCCTAGGGAGTCCCCATGACCCCTTTTGACACATTACAAAGCTCAAGTGTGTCTTAAGGTGTCTTAGGACCCCTAAAGACACACTTGAGCATTGCAATGTGTGAAAAGAGGTCACTGGGACTCGTTAGGGGTCCTAACGCATGATAAGGCATACTAGGACCCCTAGGGAGTCCCCCTGACCCCTTTTGACACATTGGAATGCTCAAGTGTGCCTTAAGGGGTCATAGGACTCCTTAAGGCACACTTGAGCATTCCAATGTGTCAAAAGGGGTCACGGGGACTCCCTATGGGTCCTAACACGTACTAGGACCCCTAGGGAGTCCTCGAGACCACTTTTGACACATTGGAATGCTCAAGTGTGTCTTAAGGGGTCCTACGACCCCTTAAGACACTTAAGCATTCCAATCTGTCAAAAGGGGTCACTTGGAATCCCTAGGGGTCCTAACACATGATAATGTGTACTAGGACCCCTATGGAGTCCCCCAAACCCCCTTCGACACATTGGAACACTCAAGTGTGTCTTAAGGGGCCCTATGACCCCTTAAGACACACTTGAGCATTCCAATGACCCCTTAAGACACACTTGAGCATTCCAATGTGTCAAAAGGTGTCACGAGGACTCCCTAGGGGTCCTAATGTGTGATAAGGCGTACTAAGACCCCTAGGGAGTCCCCGTGACCCCTTTTGACACATTGAAATCCTCAAGTGTGTCTTAAGGGGTGACCCCATTTGACACATTGCAATAGTCAAGTGTGTCTTATGGGGTCAAAAGGGCTCACGGGGACTCCCTAAGGGTTCTAACATGTGATAAGGCATACTAGGAACCCTAGGGAGCCCTGTGACCCCTTTTGACACACTGGGAAGCTCAATTTTGTCTTAAGGGGTCTTAGGACCCATTAAGTAAAACTTGAACATTCCAATGTGTCAAAAGGTTCAAACCCCTTAAGACAAACTTGAGCATTCCAATGTGTCAAAAGGGGTCACAGGGGCTCCCTAGGGGTCCTAACGCATGATAAGGCATACTAGGACCCCTAGGGTGTCCCCGTGACGCCTTTTGACACATTGGAACACTCAAGTGTGCCTTGAGGGGTCATAGGACCCCTCAAGGCACACTTGAGTGTTCCAATGTGTCAAAAGGGGTCACGGGGACTCCCTAGGGGTCCTAACACGTGATAAGGCATACTAGGACCCATAGGGAGCCCCCGTGACCCCTTTTGACACATTGGACTACTGAAGTTTGTCTTAAGGGGTCCTAAGACCCCTTCAGACAAACTTGAGCATTCCAATGTGTCAAAAGGGTCAAACCCCTTAAGACAAACTTGACCGTTCCAATGTGTCAAAAGGGGTCACGGGGGCTCCCTAGGGGTCCTAACACATGATAAGTTGTACTAGGACCCCTAGGGAGTCCCCGTGACCCCTTTTGACACATTGGAATGCTCAAGTGTGCCTTGAGCAGTCGTAGGACCCCTCAAGGCACACTTGAGCATTCCAATGTGTCAAAAGGGGTCACGAGGACTCCCTAGGGGTCCTAACATGTGATAAGGCATACTAGGACCCATCGGGAGCCCCCGTGACCCCTTTTGACACATTGGACTACTCAATTTTGTCTTAAGGGGTCTTAGGACCCCTTAAGACAAACCTAAGTGTTCCAATGTGTCAAAAGGGGTCATGGGGGCTCCCTAGGGGTCCTAACGCATGATAAGGCCTACTAGGACCCCTAGGGAGCCCCTGCGACCCCTTTTGACACATTGGAATGCTCAAGTGTGCCTTAAGGGGTTGTAGGACCCCTTAAGGCATAATTGAGCATTCCAAAGTGTCAAAAGGGGTCATAGAGCCTCCCTAGGGGTCCTAATGCATGATAAGGCATACTATGACCCGTAGGCAGTCCCCGTGACCCCTTTTGACACATTGAAATGCTCAAGTGTGTGTTAAGGGGTTGTAGGACCCCTCAAGGCACACTTGAGCATTCCAATTTGTCAAAAGCAGTCACGGAGTCCCCGTGACCCCTTTTGACACATTGGAATGCTCAAGTGTGCCTTGAGGGGTCCTACGACCCCTTAAGGCACACTTGAGCATTCCAATGTGTCAAAAGGGGCACGAGGACTTCCTAGGTGTCCTAACATAGGATAAGGTGTAGTAGGACCCCTAAAGAGTCCCCGTGACCCCTTTTGACACATTGTAATGCTCAAGTGTGTCTTAAGGGGTCTTAGGACCCCTGAAGACACACTTGAGCATTGCAATGTGTTAAAAGGGGTCACTAGGACTTGCTAGGGGTCCTAACATGTGATAAGGCATAGTAGGACCCTTAGGGAGTCCCCCTAACCCCTTTTGACACATTGGAATGCTCAAGTGTGCCTTAAGGGGTCCTTTTGTTGTAGGACCCCTTAAGGCACACTTGAGCTTTTCAATGTGTCAAAAGGGTCAAGGGGACTCCCTAGGGGTCCTAATGCATACTAGGACCCCTAGGGAGTCCTGGTAACCCCTTTTGACACATTGGAATGCTCAAGTGTGTCTTAAGGGGTCCTTTTGACACATTGGAATGCTCAAGTGTTTCTTAAGGGGTCCTACGACCCCTTAAGACACACTTGAACATCTCAATGTGTGAAAAGGGGTCACGATGACTCCCTAAGGGTCCTAATGCGTGATAAGGCATACTAGGACCCCTAGGGAGTCCTCGTGACCTCTTTTGATACATTGGAACACTCAAGTGTGCCTTAAGGGGTCCTACAACCTCTTAAGGCACACTTGAGTGTTCCAATGTGTCAAAAGGGGTCACAGGGACTCCCTAGGGATCCTAACACATGATAATGCATACTAGGAACCCTACGGAATCCCCATGACCCCTTTTGACACATTGGAATGCTCAAGTGTGCCTTAAGGGGTCCTACGACCCCTTAAGGCACACTTGAGCGTTAGAAAGTATGCCTTAAGTTGTCCTACAACCCCTTATGGCACACTTGAGCATTCTAATGTGTCAAAAGAGGTCACGGGGACTCCCTAGGGGTCCTAACGTGTGATAAAGCATACTAGGACCCTTAGGGAGTTGTTGTGACCTCTTTTGACACATTGTAATGCTCAAGTGTGTCTTAAGGGGTCCTATGACCCCTTAAGACACACTTGAGCATTCCAATGTGTCAAAAGGGGTCACAATGACTCCCTAGGGGTCCTAGTACACTTTATCATGCATTAGGACCCCTAGGGAGTCCCTGTGACCCCTTTTGACACATTGGAATGCTCAAGTGTGTCTTAAGGGGTCGTAGTGACCCCTTTTGACACATTGGAATGCTCAAGTGTGTCTTAAGGGGTCCTACGACCCCTTAAGACACACTTGAGCATTCCAATGTGTCAAAAGGGGTCACGGGGACTCCCTAGGGGTCCTAATGCATGATAAGGCATTAGAACCCCTAAGGAGTCCCCGTGAGCCCTTTTGACACATTGGAATGCTCAAGTGTGTCTTAAGGGGTCCTATGACCCCTTAAGACACACTTGAGCATTTCAATGTGTTAAACGGGGTCATGGGGACTTCCTAGGGGTCCTAATACGTGATAAGGTGTACTAAGACCCCTAGGGATTCCCCATGACCCAGATGAGATGTTAGTGAATGACTTAGATTACTAATACTACTCTTCCACCAAATCCAGAGTTCAACCCTTTTGTGGATCTATAGGTTCAATCGCGAGCCCACAGAATTGGCCAAGAGAAAAATGTGATTGTATATCAATTGATTACAAAATGTTCAGTTGAGGAGAAAATATTGCAATGATCAAGAACTTGGCTATGGAAAATCTAGTTATGAATTCTATTAAGAATGAAACTATGAAGGAATGTCATGAATCACAAACCATGAAAATAACCTTCTACAACAAAGAACATTCAAGCTATAGAAATTATTAACTTTGAATTTAAACATCTTATCAACATTCATGGAAGAGATTTCATTAGCATCCATGGAAGAAATTTCATTAAAAATTCAGACAAAATCATCTAAAAAAATTCATTAACTTCAAGCAAAATCATTTAAGATGGACAAAAACAAAATCGTATTACTCAGAAATAGCAGAGAAAGAAAATGAGATAAACCAAATTTATCAAATTCTTGTTATCCGCAGCTTCTCTCTGAGCACAAAATGATAATCCATGGATCCAAAATTATGGTAAAAATTAAATTCTTTGAGTAAGTCATTTAGAAACTCACAAGATACTATAACGCATGATGATTTATAGAGAATTTATGATGAACTATGCTGTGCAAAAGCCCGCAATCTGGGCTGCCATATCTCAAAGTACTAATGAGAAGCAATGGTGAAAGTCTGAGACAGAGGCGGCACTGGCATTGAAGTGGCAAGACATTCTTCATAATATCAGGGCAGTGCCATCGAAATGGCAAGGCTTTCCTCATAATGTCGCACTGCTGCTGATCTGTCGCTAATCTCTTCTTTAAATTTATTAATGTGGTCAGTTTTACGACATCTGTATAATTTCTAATACAAATGCTCATTTTACCAAACCCTTCCCCGTTCTCCATAATCTTTGACTGGTTCAAAGATCCGTCTGGTTGTTCTTGTTTAACCTCCCAATGACTCTGTTGAGCTATCAGATTATCAACAGCCATGTTTACAACTATTCGGTGACCAGAATCTATTTCGAGAACCTTTGCAATTTAGCGTTCCAGTTGAAAAAGTAGGGAAAGATACCATTTTATAGCCACAGGCGGTAGAAACAGAGTGATTCTCTTGCCCTCTGCTTCTATAATCTGCTTCCAGTGAACTATTCTTCAAAGCCTCCATTTCTGCGTAGCTAGGGTTTTCGGCGCTTGTAAAAGGCACAACTATGCCCCTATAGGGACTCATGCTCATGCTCAGAATCATATTAAATAATATTTAAAATGTAAAATATATATTATATAACATTTAATATATAATATATAATCTAATATATAGTTTTTGATATTAATATATAATTAAATAATATTTAATGTAACATGTATATTATATAATATTTAATATATAATCTAATATATAGTTTTTAATATTAATATATATTAAATAATATTTAATGTAAAATATATATTATATAACATTTAAAATATAATTGATATTATATAATATTTAATATATCTAATATATATCTAATATATAACTAATATATAGTTTATGAAGGATGGAGAAATGGGAGGGAGAAAGTGGGGGCAAAATAAAAATTCAAAATTCTGCGTCAAAATTTGGGTGAATATCGGGTACCTGATTAGGCCTGGTATTGCTTTGTGCACCAAGCCCACATGGTCAACTATTGGAATGTCTCAAATACGTGTTTTTCCCCTATTTCTCTGAGTTCCAGACTTTGACAATATAGCTGACGACTTTTTTTTCACCCGAATTTGATAAAATGAAAAGGGTATCTTAAGGAGATTATTTGCTTTCTATCGATATAATTGTTGTCAAATTTTGAATTCGGTAAATAATTCTTAGTTATTTTCTAATTGACCTACCTCTAAAGTCCTGATTTATATACTGATTGAAAAATGACTATAACTTTCAAACAGTATAACATTTTTGAAATCCAAAAAATGCGTCACATTCTATGCTTCGCCTACTATAAGGAAAAAAAAAAAAATTGAATTTTGTAAAGTTTTGAATGAGTTAAGGTGGTCAGACACGGAAGTTTTTTTATTCTGAAAATGTTGTAGGGAAAATTCATAATTAATTATTTTTTTGGAATAAAATTACAAAAAAATATGCATCACATCCATGCATGAGTCTACTACTTATATATAAAATCTTATAATAAAATATTATTATTTGATTATGATCAAGGTGGTCAGACATACACCTACTTATTTTTTTTCTGAAATTTTTGTACTGCTGCATTGAAATCTATACTTTTCACCAATCATATTAACTTTTTCTCAAAAAAGGCCTAGTAGTTTAGAAACTACATTCAATTTTCTACAGATTCTATTCTTACAACTTTTTGATATTAGGTTCATAGCTAGTTGAAATTTTCATGTCAAGTTGACTAACCCTGATTTGCTGATTTTTCATTGCCACTTAAGGGCATAGTTTGGCCCCTCATGATCTTGCACATACCCTATTATTTCTCTCTATGGAATCAATCTCTTCATTCATGGCTTTTACCCAAACCTCTTCTTTAACAGCTTCATCAAAGTTAATAGGATCATATGCGATCAATACAAAATTTAAAACTTGATCTAATTCTACATTTTGATCATATAGCTCTCTTAAAATTCTAGTCTTATGACCTTTGATTCTATTCCTTAATGAAGCTAATGTGGGATTTGATTCATTACTAACCTTTGATTTTGTTGTTTTCTATCCACCATGACTGGATGGTTCACCACGCTCTTGAGTTCTAGGCGTTCTAAACTACAATGGGCCAGCACTTGGAGGTTGTCTTTCTAGAGTACTTACTAGAGGTGTATGTTCTTGTGGAATCATTTTTCCATCTTGTATGGCTTTCTCATTGGCCTCATCATCTCCATGAGATAAAACAACTCCCTCTGTAATAGATTTATCTATGCTTCCATCCCATGACTCTTTTTCCGTGAACTCAACATCTCTACTAATAATAGACTTCTTGGTGAGGGGATTATAGAGTCTATATGCCTTAGACTCTTCACTATATCCAATAAAAATACACTTCTTACTCCTATCATCTAACTTCCTTTTCATCTCTTTGGGTACATGTGCATAAGCCACACACCCAAAAATCCTAAAATGAGATATGCTACAATACTTACCACTCCAAGCTTCCTGAGGAACATGGTGCTTCACACTCTTAGTGGGACTCCTATTTAGGATATAGACTGAACAAATAACTACTCCTCCCTAGTATTCATTTGATAGATGCTTCTCCTTCAGCATACTTCAAGCCATGTTCATAATGGTTTGATTCTTCCTTTCAGCTACTCCATTCTGTTGTGGAGTAAAGAGAGTAGTAAGTTGTCTCTTGATTCCATGATTCTGACAAAACTCAATGAAATCATTTAGCATATATTCACCTCCTCTATCTAATCTTAGAACTTTAATATATTTTCCACTCTCCTTTTCAACCGTAATTTTAAACCTTTTGAATATACCAAAAACTTCAAACTTTTGCTTCAAAAGATAAACCCAAGTCTTTTGACTATAATCATCTCTAAAGGTTAGAAAATAACTCATACCAGTCAAAGATGGTGTTTGCATCAGTCCACACAAATCTGTGTGTACAATCTCTAATGGAGATTTTTCTCTATATGAAACTCCAGAAATAAATTTCTCTCTGTGATGTTTTGCAAGTATGCAACTTTCACATGAGTTTGCCGGTTGCTGAATACTAGGCAACCCTTTCACCATCTTCTTTTTCTACAACAAATCTAGACCACCAAAGTGTAAATGGCCATATCTTAAATGCCATAACCATCATTCATCTAAACTCTTAACTTTATAAGCATTCAAGGAGTTAGAAAGTTCATTTCCTAAAGTGAGTGGAAACATTCTATTCTTAGTCATCTCTACTCTTGCTATCAGCTTCTTGCTTGGATACTTATCAATGATTGTACATACCTCATTTTTTAAGAATACTCTGTACCTTTTATCTATTAGCTATCCAATGGTCAACAAACTACATTTTAAACTAGGTACATAATGCACATCATCTATTGTTCTTCTTTCACCACTCTCGGTATACACATAAATCACTCCTTTTCCATTAACACTCACCTTGTTATCATTTCCCAACTTTACCTTAGACTAAATGCTAGTGTCTAAGGTGGCAAACAACTCTCTGTTTCCATTCATATGATTGCTAAAACCGCTGTCCAAAAACCAAACATCATTTAAACTTTCTTGGGTTACATTACAGGTCAGAAACATAGGTTTCTGATTATCTTTATATTCCTCTGTAATATGTGTAGACTACTTACTGGCATCTGCTTGCTTCTTCCAACACTTATTAGCAAAATGACCATACTTTTTTGCAATTAAAACATTGTACTTTTGACTTATCATACCTCTAGTTTCCTTGTTGCCAATTTCTATTGTTACTCCCCCTCAAGTTAGAAGGGCTCCTTTGAAATTTCTCTTCAAATTTTGAATCAATTCTATTGTCTCTTTGAATAAAATTTTTGCCTCCTCTTTCATTGTTATTAAATCTTCCTTGGCCTCTGCCTCTACCTCTAGTAATTTGTAGTTGAGTTTTGAAAGCATTCTCCAATGGATTATCATCATACCTTTTCATCCTTGATTCATGTGCAATCAATGAACCAATCAATTCATCGATATGCATTTTACTTATGTCCTTAAATTCTTCTATGGGCACAACTACAGTCTCAAACTTCTTTGGTAAACATCTAAGAACTTACTCAATTACTCTTATCTGAGAGGTCATCACTATATTGTCTTAATTGATTGACAATACTCATGACCTGTGTCATGAAACCATCCATAGTCTTGTTGTCTTACATCTTCAGGTTCTCAAAATCTCTCCTCGGGTTTTGTAGCTTAACATTCTTTACTTTGGATATACCTTGGTAACAAGTTTCAAGTGTGTCCTAAGCCTTCTTCGAAGACTCTACACAAGACACATTTGGGAATATAGTCTCATTTAAGCCTTGGTGAATAAGGTCAAGAGCTTCATTATCCTTCTTTCAATTCTCCTTCAATAGATTTTGATCAACATTTGATATAGCCAACTCTGCTCCTTAATTAGGAGGCTCTAGATATCCATCAGTCACGAATCCCCAAAGGCCATCAACATGAAGCAATGTTCTCATTCTAATAAACCAAGAATCATAATTTTTTCTCAGTCAAAATAGGAACTTGAGATTGGACTGAACTACTTGAAGCCATCTTAATTGAGATTTTAGATAAACTAGTTCTTCTCACAACAATAATACTTCGCACTGAATCCAACTTGGCTCTGATACCAATCTGAAAGAAATAGAGTAATAACAATAAATAGAGTACTGAGAAAACAAACAGAGCATGTATATTAAAGAAAAATAGAGTATGCAATCAACAGTATGCTACAACATACAGAGAAAATCTTATTGATTAAAAAGAACTTGTAGATACAAATATTGTATGCTACAACATACAAGGAGATTCTATTCTCAGAAAAAACTACTCACTGAGGCATACCCAGAAATACATTTATAGGAAGAATTCCTTTTAACGGTGAGCAAAGGCAGTTTAATTACTTCTAGTATATGGCAAGTAACAATCAGATTTTGTGCAGACAATATAAATCATATCATATAAATCAAATTTCCTATAGTCAGTGATCAGAGACAGTAGGATACTGAAGACAAAAAATATATCTTGTTTAATGCTACAAACAAAATAAGATTTGTTTATAATCTTTGGTGGTGACAAAGCTTATAGTATAAGGCAAGCACCAAGTTGAAGTTGAGCAAAGAGGATAAGAACAAATCATATAGATAAGCACAAATCAGATGTTGTGCATTCGGTGGCAGGAGTGAGTCAGTGGTGGCAAGAGGAGAAATTACAATTATCTCCAATAGTCCCATGTCAATCTACCAAATTTTTAGTGGCAGTTCGAATATTGCAGAATTCTCTTCTTCAAAGAAGATCTGCTAGATAATATTTTTCCTGAGATATTTGACAAAGGTTTTCCTAGATGGTCTTCTAGATTTCTAAGAAATGTTCTCAACACTCTCTTCACCCTGCAACTCAAATTTAGGAGGGTCGGTGAGAATGTGACAAGAGTTTAGTTCACTTGAATTGACAGTTCCAAGTGTTTTTCAAGTAATCTATCTAACATGGATTCACTCACATTCAATGATCGATTTATACAAGACTCGGCTAATCCTCCCCATACCTTGATACGGTCCTCAGCTTGAGCAGCCTGCACTACAAAAATAAAAATTAGTCACCACAGTAATGGTGAAGTAATGGTCACAACAGCCTCTAAAGAAATATGATGTATAGACAACAAAGAATAATTGACAATTTACATTCTAAATAAGAGCATATAAAGTCCTCCTTCAGTCGAAGGTCAAACTTATATCTCATAAGATGTCCAATAACATAGTAGCTCCCTATGTTTACATATGCTATCAGACCTTGCCAACCTCCACCTACAACCACACTTGAGTTGTTTGCACAAAAGAAACAGAGGCTTAAATAAATATGATACAATAGGGTGAACCCATGAAAAGAGATTATCAGCTATATAGTATAAACTGCTCACCTTCCATAACTACATCAATGTAAACCAAGAATTGTGAATGAGTATTTACACTCTACCTGATAGCACTAGTTGTACACAATTCAAAACCATTGCTAGTACAAGTAACATTGCCATAGTGGACACTGTTTCCATGACCACTTTACTACTTGTGAATAGTCTTGCAAAATCATTTTTGGTGGCAAGAGTGATGGCCATAAATATAATCCCAATTGACAGTGATGTTACGACCACGATGATGACGAAAAATTTTGCAGCTTTAGAGTGACCAACTCCAAGCTCATTTGATACTCTCACACTGTATACATTAAAACAAAACAAGTATTGCTTGTAAGTTTACTAAAGATAATGATGCAGCCACCACTAAAAGATAAAGAAATATTTTAATTTTTCAAATAATCTCTATATACCTTGGATATAGGGTCTAGTATTGGACAAAGAAGTTTCATTTCCAACATGATATACTATTAAAAAAATTCATATCTAATGGCAGCATTGAAACCGATGAAGACCATGGTTTCCCATCCATTCGAACTCATGTTGTAAAAGGAATAGAGTAAACTGTCAAAATGAGTAATTTAACTACTAATTTAACCCAAACCTGAAACCCTAAACCTATGAAATGCTCAGGTCTAAGTGCATTGGTACAAGAAAAGTTCCATTTAAGACAAAAGTTGGATTTTTGAAATACACATGCGGAGCTGTTCCTTACCAGATAGATAGTGCATCCGCTTCAATTGTTGCATTTTTTAAATTACCACTCATAACAATGAGTGACATCATATACCACATCTCCAAACTAAAAATGCCAAAACCCAAAAATGACTATGAGTAGCACGGATTGATTCACTTCATTAGAGATACTGTTGTAATATCCCGAGTAAGGTATTGTACGACAAATTGATTTTAGAATAGAAAGAAACAACCATCATCGTGCTACTAACCATAGCATAATACCCAAAGCCAATGAAGTCAAACAAAAGTCCAGATATCACAAAAAGCACACTAGGAGAATCCTTTCCAAGCCTCTGGGAAAAAGTAAACAATATACAAAATGTACTAGTATCAATAATATACCCAACTAACCCCAAACCCACTTCAAAAATTAATAACCAACTTACAAAAGCATGGAATATCAATGCAGCTAAGGCAATCCAAGCCATGGGCATGACTTTTCTCTGTGCCAAAAGAAACTTTTGCATTGGGAAATTTAATGCAAAGGCAAACAGTTGTGGTAGCATCCAAAGTAGCTCAAGGATTGGGGTTGCAAGGATGTAAATAAAACTCAAAGGCACTGCTGTACCCAGTAATATTAACCATGAAAGTTGCAAATACACTCCAAGCATTTGAAGTTTTCTTGCTCCAACGGCCTGACCACTGAGGGTTTCCAAAGCACTGCCCATATGCAGATGTAGACAAACAAGTTAAGATTTTGGCATGGTAGATTCAGTACAAGGAAAATGATTTTGAGCATTGATGTCTTGAACTAAGTAGAAATTCAATATCAAAATATTGAAATTATAACATATGTGTGAAATTTTATATATATTCTAAGAGTACATAATATATATAATAATAAGAAATAAGGTTAAAATTACTTGTAATTACTATGTAGCATAGATTGATAGAAAGAAAACATCAATAGTGAATTACAAGGCTTCAGAAAACTCAAACATATTTTTCTATTATTTTAGCTTCTTACAACATCTACAACAACCGCCTTCCAATATTCTTCACCAATTAAATCTACTTCTTTTAATCTTATATCAACAACTATTAAACACCCAACAAAGATTTGAAACATCTTTATTTTTCTTTTTTATCAGCAAAATGTTGGATTAGATTTTGATAGAGAGAAGGTGAGGAAATATTGTACTGACCAAGAGTCCAAAAACTAGGAATCCAATAACATTGCCTAGTTGAATTGACATAGCTACCAACTCAACATTACCCAAATGGCCTAGACATATTGTCTTGATTAAAATCATTGAATATGTATATAATCTGGTAAAAATCAGCTGTTGAAAACTAACAATGATATCTAAGTCTATTAACTTCATATTCTCTCTCCCACTAACTTCATGATTACTAATATCACTATTTTTCTCCTCTTCCTTCAACAATGGTGAAGTGAGACCATCAGCCATGTTTACAACCACAGAGAACTGTGCAACTTCTTGCATGCTCTTATGTTTCAGTCAGAACTGAGATTGAATTTAAGATGTATTTGTTCTCTATGGTCTTCGCTTGGAATGGCAAATGAACGTTAACCTAGATCTACGTGAGAGTTGACTTGGCCATGTCTAATATTTAACATTATCATAGTTGTAATTTGACACACTATCCACTGTTTCCAAAAGATTTCAATGTCCTTGAATATAAACAATTTGTCTTTTATATCTGGTCGTGGAATCTCTGAGTGGTTGAGCTAATATTTTAAGATTACCAGTTGACCATATCTTAAAAGTTTAGACAATATTTGTATAAAACATATAAAATGTGATGAAGGATGCTCCCCTTAATGCCACAAACACATAATAGAAATAGAGAAACAACAACAATTTGCAAGAACAACAAATGGGCTTCTTATTATCTCCACAAAAGTGGAATTACAAATTTTTAGAATTACAATATGCAAAGCCACATGGGCATTATCCTTACAATATTCTATAGGACAAAGCCTTGAATTATTACCCAGAACTACTACCCAAAATTGCCCGAACTACCTAAAACAACACTACAGCCTTCCTTATATAGGCACTTTTCCACTGCCTAGAAAGGTTCCAAAATTTTAGCCAATAAGGCCGACCAAACTTAGAATTATTTTATTTTACAATTTATTACATCAAATTCTGATCAAAATAACTTTTGAAACCCAAACAGAAATTTTGAAGGAAAATCATTTTCTGCCATTTCAGGTGACCCAACTTCCGGAGACCATAAGTAATCACCCGTTGACCCGATTAACTATTATGACCCCATTTCAGAAAGGGTGTGAACTTCTCTACAACGCTTGAATCAAGAAAATTTTATTTAGCTGAAATTTTAAACTCATCTGGGGCCTCTAAAGCCTTCAAAATTGAGTTTGAAGTTTCTGTACCCTACTGCCAATACCAAAAAAATTTAATATCTTCAAAAATAGACTTGATCTGGCAATGAAACTTTACTGGTAGGTTGATATAACCAAAATGAACCTCTAGGGAAGAACATAGACCATTATGAGGACGAACAAAAAACTTACTAAAAATAGTAAATTTCCAAAAATAGAAGCTCTGCATAAGATTGCCCTTATTGAAAAGAAACCAGAAATATTTTTGGGTGATGCAAGATTGCTCTTACACCGAGGACGCTCCTGCATCAAACACCCGGGGTAATTTGAGAAGTGACCCCATCACATCTCAAGTGTGAGAAGTGAAACCAATATGGTTAACCTCCTCCTTTGTCATCCATGATGAATCTTCAACAGGTCATCCTTTCCATTTGACCATATATTCTTCATATGTCATGTTCCTTGTGCTTCTACCAACACAACTATCTAGTATGTCCTCAATCTCCTTGATAGTTGAACTGGTTGTTGGAATACTCCACTGTGCTACTGTGATCTCATCTTCAACACCTCATTCATGATACTCTATCAATCTGAAATGTTAAATACTGGTGAAATATTCAACTCAGTAAGCAACTCTACTTCATATGCATTTCTTGAATCATGCTTCTTCAATATCTTACATGGTCCAAACTTTTTCATTTTCAGCTTGTTATATGTATCAACTAGAAATTGCTCCTTCTGCAAATGAACCATGACTTCATCCCCAACCAGAAACTCCTTATGCCTTCTTTTCTCATCTTCCTTAGTATTATACTGCACATTCATCTTGGTAATGTGCTTCCTCACCTCCTCATGGATTATCTTCAACTATTCTGCAAAATCCTCTACTTCAGCACTACTTATTTCTCCTTTATCTATCTTCCTCAACTCAGATGCATTTCTGGGACTACTTACATATACAATCTGTGGATAATGTGATGAACTAAACTTCAAATCTATTTTCAACTCTTCACTTTCTGCTAGTGTCATTCTGTGTGCTGCCTTATTTGGCAAACTGGCTCTTGGAATCAAGTCCATTTGATGACTGATCTTTTATACTGGTGGTAATCCATCAGGCACATTATCAAATACAATATCTTGAAACTCATTCAATAATTCTTCAACTTCTATAGGTACATCTTCTACTTCCTTTTTCCCAGCCTTTAGAATTAAGGTAAAACACATGCTCATGCCGCATACCACCTAAGAAATTTCCTCTATCAACAAAAGTTATAATTGCATTACCACATACCTTTTCTTCTATTTCCTTCAATGGTTTTAGCTTATGTCGCACTCCATCCTTTATCAGGGAATAAATATTCGCATAACCATCATGTACAACACACCTATCAAACTGTCATGACCTACCTAACAACATGTGACATGCATCCATAGCTATGATATCACATAGTACCTCATCATGGTACCTGCCAATCTTGAACTTTACTAGGCATTGTTCACTGACCATGACCTTGTGGTCATCCTATACCCTGGCAATCCGATATGGATGTGGGTGTTTCTATCCTTGAGCTTCAACTTTGTTACCATCTCTTCTAACACTAAATTTTTAATGCTTCCACTATGAATAATCACATCACAACATTTACCTTCACACTTGCACCTAGTGTAAAATAGGCTCCTCCTTTGCTCAGGTTCATTCTCATCACTCAATAGGACTCTTTTGTTAATCAGCATTTCTCCTCTTTCAACATCTTCAAAATTTGATGATCTGGCATCTTCATCTACATGTGCAACTCTGGCCTAGCCTTCATTCCTCCAATCTATCTTTGGTGTTGAGGATATTCAAATGCCCTGTGACCTTCTTCTCCATAGTGAAAACATGTTCCACGGAAGCCTCCCCTTCCTGAACCTTGTCCTCTTCCTCTTCCTCTCTAATCTCTATTATTCTGATCTTGGAAATGAATTGAATTGTTTCATCTCTGATTTTGATTGCTACTGGCCTCATCCTTCTTTTTTAGATCTTTATTTCAGCCCCCAAATGACTGTCCACTAGATTGTCCACCGCGACCTCTTCCGTTTTGTCTGCTCTCAAACTTCTTGTTCAGCTTTTCCTCTACTTTTAGGGAAAACTGGTATGCATCTTCAATACTACTCATTCAAAATAGATTTAGCTCCTCCTGAATGCTCGACCTCAACCCATTAAGGTAATTGGCAACTTTCTCCTTATCAGCTTCCACATATCCTATTCTAATGAGGATTTGATAGAACTCCTTTATATACTCCTAAACAGATCTTCCTGCTTGCTTCAAACTTTACATTTTCTTCAAAAGGTCAAGCTCATAATCAATAGAAATGAACTGTCACTTCAATTTATCCACCATCCAATCCCATCTTATGATTTTATCCTTTCCTCTTCTATTTCTCTCCAATTGAATCTCTTGCCACTAGATCTTCGCATGGCCCTTCAATCTGGCCTTCACAAACTTGACTTGATTAGGATCCTCAATATCTTCATACTCAAAATATTCTTCATACTCATTGATCTAGTCGATCAATTCTTCTAGGTTAAGAATTCTTGAAAATGTAGGAACCTCAATCTTAGGTCTTTTCCCAATATCGTAAATGGCTCGAAAAAATCTTTCTTCCTCTTGATTCAAAATTTTGTCTTCTCCTTCCTGATCAAAATTTTCTTCTCCCTCAGCTTCATCCTCGCATTCATCTCTGACATTAAGATTCATTCCTCTGTGAATCTCCTCTTGCAATGCTCACACTTGTCTCTGTAGTGCCCTAACCTCAGGTATTACAATACCTGCTCTTCTGTCATGTTCCCTTCGTGGATGCATTTTCACACTTATCGTTGAAACCCTAACCATGGTCCTGGTGCAAACTACCTCACAGCCGGTGATCTATTAACACACTCAGGAACTCCCACTCTGATACCACTTGATGAAGGGTACTCCCCTTAATGCCACAAACACATAATAGAAATAGATAAACAACAAAAATTTGCAAGAATAGTAAATGGGCTTCTTATTATCTCCACAAATGTGGAATTACAAATTTTTAGAATTACAATATGCAAAGCCACATGGGCATTCTCCTTACAATATTACGTAGGACAAAGCCTCAAATTATTGCCCAAAACTGCCCGAACTATCTAAGACAACACTACAACTTTCCTTATATAGGCAATTTTCCACCACCTGGGAAGGTTCTAGAATTTTAGCCAATAAGGCCGACCAAACTTAGAATTATTTTATTTTACAATTTATTACATCAAAGTTGGCTCAAAATAACTTTTGAAACCCAAACAGAAATTTTGAAGGAAAATCATTTTCTGCCATTTCAAGTGACCCAACTTTCGAAGACCATAAGTCATCACCCGTTGACCCAATTGACTATTATGAACCCATTCTGGAAAGGGCGTGAAGTGCTGTAGAATGCTTGAACCAAAAAAGATTCATTTGACTGAAGTTTTGACCTCATCTGGGTCCTCTAAAACCTTCAAAAATGAGTTCAAAGTTTTTGTACCCTGCTACCAATACTAAAAAATTTTAGTATCTTCAAAACTAGACTTGATCTGGCAATGAAACTTTACTGGTAGGCTAATATAACCAAAATGAACCTCTAGGGAAGAAAATTGACCATTCTTAGCATGAATGTAAAAATTACTAAAAATAGTAAATTTCCAAAAATAGATGCTCTCCACAAGATAGCCCTTATTGAAAATAAACCAAAAATATTTTTAGGTGATGCAAGATTGCTCTTACACCCAGGATGCTCATGCATCAGACACCAGGGGTAATTTGAGAAGTGACCCCATAATGTTTTAGGTGTGAAGAGGGAAACCAAGATGGTTAACCTCTTCCTTTATCAGCCTTGATGAATCTTCAACAGGTCATCATTTCCATTTGACCAAATATTCTTCATATGTCATGTTCTTTGTGCTTCTTCCAACATGACTATCCAGTATGTCCTCAATCTCCTTGATAGTTGAACTGGTTGTTGGAATACTCCACTATGCTGCTATGATATCATCTTCAACACCTCCTTCATGATACTTTGTCAAATCTAAAATGTTAAATACTGGTGAAATATTCAGCTTAGTAGGCAACACTACTTCATATGCATTTCCTGAATCATGCTTCTTCAGTATCTTACATGGTTCAAACTTCTTCATTTTTAGCTTGTTATATGTACCAACTGGAAATCGCTCCTTCAGCAAATGAACCATGACTTCATCTCCAACCTAAAATTCCTTATGCCTTCTTTTCTCATCTACCTTAGCCTTATATTGCCCCTTCATCTTGGTAATGTGCTTCCTCACCTCCTCGTGGATGTTCTTCAAATGTTCTGTGAAATCCTCAGCTTCAGCACTACTTATTTCTCCTTTATCTATCTTCCTCAACTCATACACATTTCTAGGACTACTTCCATATACAATCTATGGATGATGTGATGAACTAAACTTCAAATCTATCTTCAAGTCTTCACTTTCTGCTAGTGTCATTTTGTGTGCTGCCTTATTTGGCAAACTGGCTCTTGGAATCAACTCCATCTAATGACTGATCTTTCTTACTAGTGGTAATCCATCAGGCACATTATCAAGTACAATATCCTAAAACTCATTCAATAATTCTTCAACTTCTATAGGTACATCTTCTACTTCCTCTTTCCCAACCTTTGGAATTAATGTAAAACACATATGCTCATGGCACATACCATCTAAGAAATTTCCTCTATCAAAAAAATTTATTCTTGCATTACCACATACCTTTTCTTCTATTTTGTTCAATGGTTTTAGCTTATGTCGCACTCCTTCCCTTATCAGGGAATAGGTATTCACAAGACCATTATGCACAGCACACCTATCAAACTACCATGGCCTACCTAACAACATGTGACATGCATCTATAGCTATGATATACATCATCATGGTACCCACCAATCTTGAACTTTACTAGGCATTGTTCACTGACCATGACCTTGTGGTCATCCTGTACCCAAGCAAACCGATATGGATGTGGGTGTTTCTGTCCCTTGAGCTTCAACTTTGTTATCATCTCTTCTGACATGAAATTTTTAATGCTTCCACTATTAATAATCACATCATAGCATTTACCTTCACACTTGCATCTAGTGCGAAATAGGCTCCTCCTTTGCTCAGGTTCATTCTCACCTCTCAACATGACTCTTCTATTAATCATTGTTTCTCCTCTTTTAGCATCTTCAAAATTTGATGATTTGGCATCTTCATCTACATGTGCAACTCTGGCCTAGCCTTCATTCCTCCAATCTATCCTTCCTTGGCATTTAGGACATTCAAATGCCCTATGACCTTCTTCTCCATAGTGAAAACATGTTCTACAGAAGCCTCCTCTTCCTAAACCTTGTCCTCTTCCTTTTCCTCTTTGATCTCTATTATTCTAATCTTGGAAATGATTAGAATTATTTCCTCTCTGATTTTGACTACTACTAGTGTCATCTTTCTTTTTTGGATCTTCAATATTATTCATTCAAACTAGATTCAGCTCCTCCTGAATGCTCGGCCTCAACCCATTAAGGTAATTGACAAATTTCTCCTTATCAACTTTCGCATGTCCTATTTTGATGAGGATTCCATGGAACTCCTTTGTATACTCCTAAATAGATCTTCCTATTTTCTTCAAACTTTGCATTTTCTTCAGTAGCTCAAGCTCATAATCAACAAGAATGAACTGTCACTTCAATTTATCCGCCATCTGATCCCATCTTGTGATTTTATCCTTTCCTCTTCTATTTCACTCTAATTGAATCTCTTGCCACCCAATCTTCGCATGGCCCTTTAGTCATGGCCCTTCAAAATTTGATGATCTAGCATCTTCATCTACATGTGCAACTCTAGCCGAGCCTTCATTCCTCCAATTTGTATTTCCTTCACATTGAGGACATTCAAATGCCCTATGACCTTCTTCTGCATAGTGAAAACATGTTCCATGGAAGCCTCCTCTTCCTGAACCTTGTCCTCTTCCTCTTCCTCTCTAATCTCTATTATTTTGATCTTGGAAATGATTGCAATTGTTTCCTCTTTGATTTTGACTGCTACTGGCCTCATCTTTCTTTTTCGAATCTTCATTTCAGCCTCCATATGACTGTCCACCAGATTGTCCACCATGACCTCTTCCGTTTTGTCTGGTCTTGAACTTCTTGTTCAGCTTTTCCTCTACTTTTAGGAAAAATTGGTATGCCTCTTTAATACTGTTCATTTGAACTAGATTCATCTCTTCCTGAATGCTCAGCCTAACCCCATTAAGGTAACAGGAAACTTTCTCCTTATTAGCTTCCACATGTCTTGTTCTGATGAGGATTCGATAGAACTCCTTTGTATACTTCTGAACAGATCTTCCTGTTTGCATCAAACTTTGCATTTTCTTTAGTAGGTCAAGCTCATAATCAACAGAAATGAACTGTCACTTCAATTTATCCACCATTCGATCCCATCTTGTGATTTTATCATTTCCTCTTCTATTTTGCTCCAATGGAATCTCTTGCCACTAGATCTTCACATGGCCCTTCAGTCTATCCTTTGCAAACTTGACCCAATCAGGATCCTCAATATCTTCATACTCAAAATACTCTTCACACTCGTTGATCCAGTCAATCAATTCTTCTAGGTTAAGATTTCTTGAAAATGTAGGAACTTCAATCTTAGGTCTTTTCCCAATCTTGAAAATGGCTTGGAAAAGTCTTTCTTCATCTTGATTCAAAATTTTGACTTGTCCTTCCTGATCATAATTTCTTTCTCCGTCGGCTTCATCTTTTCTTTCATCTCTGACATTAAGATTCATTCCTATGCGAATCTCCTCTTGCAATGCTCACACTTATCTCTAGAGTGCCCTAACCTCAAGTGTTACAACACCAGCTCTTTTGCCACGTTCCATTTGTGGATGCATTTTCACACTTATCATTGAAACCCTAACCATGGTCTTGGTGCAAACTATCTCACAGTTGGTGATCTATTTACACACTCAGGAAATCTCACTTTGATACCACTTGATGAAGAGTGCTCCCCTTAATGCCACAAACACATAACAGAAATAGAGAAACAACAACAATTTGCAAGAATAGAAAATGGGCTTCTTATTATCTCCACAAATGTAGAATTACAAATTTTTAGAATTACAATATGCAAAGCCACATGGGCATTCCCCTTAAAATATTCTATAGGACAAAGCCTCAAATTATTACCCAAAACTACTACCCAGAACTGCCCGAACTGCCTAAGACAACACTACAGCTTTCGTTATATAGGCAATTTTCCACTGCCTGGGAAGGTTCCAGAATTTTAGCCAACAAGGCTGACCAAACTTAGAATTATTTTATTTTACAATTTATTACATCAAAGTCAGCTCAAAATAACTTTTGAAACCCATACAGAAATTTTGAAGGAAAATCATTTTCCACCATTTTATGTGAACCAACTTCTGGAGACCATAAGTCATCATCCATCGACCCGATTGACTATTGTGACCCCATTTTGGAAAGGTGTGAAGTGCTCTAAAACACTTGAATCAAGCAATCTTGATTCAGCTGAAGTTTTGACCTCATTTGGGGCCTCTAAAGCCTTCAAAACTGAGTTCAAAGATCTTGTACCTTGCTGCCAATACTGAAAACTTTCAATATCTTCAAAAATAGACTTGATCTGGCAATGAAACTTTATTGGTAGGTTGATATAACCAAAATGAACCTCCAAGGAAGAAAATATACCATTCTAAGCATGAACGAAAAACTTACTAAAAATAGTAAATTTTCAAAAATAGTAGCTCTTCACAAGATAGCCCTTATTGAAAAAAAACTAGAAATATTTTTGGGTGATGCAAGCTTGCTCTAACACCGGGGGTAATTTTAGAAGTGACCCTGTCACATCTCAGGTGTGAAGAGGGAAACCAAGATGGTTAACATCCTCCTTTCTCAGTCATGATGAATCTTCAACAGGCCATCCTTTCCATTTGACTAGATATTCTTCATATGTCTTATTCCTTGTTCTTTTACCAACATGACTATCCAATATGTCCTCAATCTCCTTGATAGCTGAACTGGTTGCTAGAATAGTCCACTATGCTACTATGATCTCATCTTCAACACCTCCTTCATGATACTCTATCAAATATGAAATGTTAAGTACTGGTGAAATATTCAGCTCAATAAGCAACTTTACTTCATATGCATTTCTTGAATCATGCTTCGTGAATATCTTACATGGTCCAAACTTCTTCATTTTTAGCTTGTTATATGTACCAACTGGAAATCACTCCTACACATGAACCATGACTTCATCTCCAACCTGAAATTTTTTATGCCTTCTTTTCTTACCTACCATAGCCTTATACTACGCATTCATCTTGGTAATGTGCTTTCTTACCTCTTCATGGATGTTCTTCAAATGTTCTGCAAAATCCTCAACTTCAGCACTACTTATTTCTCCTTTATCTATCTTCCTCAACTCAGATGCATTTTTGGGAAAACTTCCATATACAATCTTTGGATGATGTGATGAACTAAACTTCAAATCTGTCTTCAACTCTTCACTTTCTGCTAGTGTCATTCTATGTGCTACCTTATTTAGGAAACTGGCTCCTAGAATCAAGTTCATTTGATGACTGATCTTTCTTACTGGCAGTAATCCATCAGCCACATTATCAGATACAATATCTTGAAACTCATTCAATAATTATGTAGCTTCTATAGGTACATCTTCTACTTCCTCTTTTTTGGCCTTTAGAATTAATCTAAAACACATATGCTCATGCCACATACCATCTAAGAAATTTTCTTTATCAACAAAAGTTATTCTTGCATTATCACACACCTTTTGTTTTGTTTCCTTCAATGGTTTTAGCTTATGTCACACTCCATCATTTATTAGGGAAAGTTATTCACATGACCATTATGTACAACACACCTATCAAACTATCATGGCCTACATAACAACATGTGACATGCATCCATAACTATGATATCACATCGTACCTCATCATGGTACCCACCAATCTTGAACTTTACTAGGCACTGTTCACTGACCATGAACTTGTGGTCATCTTGTACCCAAGCAATCTGATATGGATGCGGGTGTTTATGTCTCTTGAACTTTAACTTTGTTACCATCTCTTTTGACACCAAATTGTTAGTGCTTCCACTATCAATAATCACATCACAGCATTTACCTTCACACTTGCAACTGGTGCGAAACAGGTTCCTCCTTTGCTCAGGTTCATTCTCACTACTCAACAGGACTCTTCTGTCAATCAGCATTTCTCCTCTTTCAACATCTTCATAATTTGATGATCTGGCATCTTCATCTACATGTGAAACTCTTGCCTAGCCTTCATTCCTCCAATCTTTCCTTCCTTGGCATTGAGGACATTCAAATGCCCTATAACCTTCTTCTCCATAGTGAAAACATGTTCCACAGAAGCCTCCTCTTTTGTAACCTTGTCCTCTTCCTCTTCCTCTTTGATCTCTATTATTCTGATCTTGGAAAACATTAGAATTGTTTCCTCTCTGATTTTGACTACTATTGGCCTCATCCTTCTTTTTTGGATCTTCATTTCAACCTCCATATGACTGTCCACTAGATCATCCACCACGACCTCTTTCATTTTGTCTGCTCTCAAAATTCTTGTTCATCTTTTCCTCTACTTTTAGGGAGAACTAGTATGCATCTTCAATACTGTTCATTTGAACTAGATTCAACTCCTCCTGAATGCTCGGCCTCAACCCATTAACGTAACAAGTAACTTTCTCCTTATTAGCTTCCCCATGTCCTATTTTGATGAGGATTGGATAGAACCCCTTTGTATACTCCTAAACAAATCTTCCTACTTGCTTCAAACTTTGCATTTTCTTCAGTTGGTCAAGCTCATAATCAATAGGAATGAACTTTCACTTCAATTTATCCACCATCCGATCCCATCTTGTGATTTTATCCTTTCCTCTTCTATTTTGCTCCAATTGAATCTCTTGTCACCAGATCTTCGTATGGCCCTTTAGTCTGGCCTTCACAAACTTGACCCCATCAGGATCCTCAATATCTTCATACTCAAAATATTCTTCATACTCATTGATCCAGTTGATCAATTCTTCTGGGTTAAGATTTCCTAAAAATGTAGGAACCTCAATCTTAGGTCTTTTCCCAATCTTGAAAATGTCCTAAAAATGTCTTTCCTCCTCTTGATTCAAAATTTCAACTTCTCCTTCCTGATCAAAATTACCTTCTCCCTTGGCTTCATCCTCTCTTTCATCTCTGACATTAAGATTCATTCCTCTACGAATCGCATCTTGCAATGCTCGCACTTGTCTTTGCAGTGCCCTAACCTTAGGTGTTACAACACCATCTCTTCCACCATGTTCCCTTCATGGAGGCATTTTCACACTTATCGTTGAAACCCTAACCACGGTCCTGATGCAAACTGCTTCACAATCGGTCATCTATTTACACACTCAGGAACCCCCACTCTAATACCACTTGATGAAGGGTGCTCCCATTAATGCCAAAAACACATAATAGAAATAGAGAAACAACAACAATTTGCAAGAATAGAAAATGGGCTTCTTATTATCTCCATAAATATGGAATTACAAATTTTTAGAATTACAATATGCAAAGCCACATGGGCATTCTCCTTATAATATTTTGTAGGACAAAGCCTCGAATTATTACCCTGAACTACCCGAACTACTTAAGACAACACTACAGCCTTCCTTATAGAGGCAATTTTCCACCACCCAAGAAAGTTCCAAAATTTTAGCCAAGAAGGCTGACCAAACTTAGAATTATTTTATTTTACAATTTATTATATCAAAGTTACCTCAAAATAACTTTTGAAACCCAAACAAAAATTTTAAAGGAAAATTATTTTCTGCCATTTCAGGTGACCCAACTTCCAAAGACCATAAGTCATCACCTATTGCCCCAATTAACTATTATGACCCCATTTTGAAAAGGGCGTGAAGTTCTCTACAATGCCTAAATCAAGCAATTTTTATTTAGCTGAAGTTTCGACCTCATCTGGGGCCTCTAAAGCCTTCAAAAATGAGTATGAAGTTTCTGTACCCTGCTGCCAATACCAAAAAATTTTAATATCTTAAAAACTAGACTTGATCTGGCAATGAAACTTTATTGCTAGGCTGATATAACCAAAATGAACCTCCAGGGAAGAAAATAGACCATTCTAAGCATGAACGGAAAACTTACTAAAAATAGTAAATTTCCAAAAATAGAAACTCTACACAAAATAACCCTTATTGAAAAGAAACCAGAAATATTTTTGGGTGATGTAAGATTGCTCTTACACCCAGGATGCTCCTGCATCAGACACCAGGGGTAATTTGAGAAGTGACCTCATCACATATCAAGTGTGAAGAGAGAAACTAAGATGGTTAACCTCCTCCTTTGTCAACCATGATGAATCTTCAATGGGTCATCCTTTCCATTTGACTAGATATTCTTCATATGTCCTATTCCTTGTGCTTCTACCAACATGACTATCTAGTATGTCCTCAATCTCCTTGATAGCTGAACTGGTTGCTGGAATACTCCACTGTGCTACTGTGATCTCATCTTCAACACCTCCTTTATGATACTCTATCAAATCTGAAATGTTAAATACTGCTGCAATTTTCAGCTGAGTAGGCAACTCTACTTCATATGTATTTCTTGAATCACACTTCTTTAGTATCTTACATGGTCCAAACTTCTTCATTTTCATCTTGTTATATTTACCAACTAGAAATTGCTCCTTCCACAAATGAGCCATGACTTCATCTCCAACCTCAAATTCCTTATGCCTTCTTTTCTCATCTGCCTTAGCCTTATACTACACATTCATCTTGGTAATGTGCTTCCTCACCTCATCATGGATGTTCTTCAAATGTTCTACAAAATCTTTAGCTTCAGCACTACTTATTTCTCTTTTATCTATCTTTCTCAACTCAGATGCATTTCTGGGACTACTTCCATATACAATCTATGGATGATGTGATGAACTAAACTTCAAATTTGCCTACAAATCTTCACTTTCTACTAGTGTCATTCTGTGTGCTACCTTATTTGGCAATTTGGCTCCTGGAATCAAGTCCATCTGATGACTAATCTTTCTTATTAGTGGTAATCCATAAAGCACATTATTGGATATAATATCCTGAAACACATTCAATAATTCTTCAACTTCTACAGGTACATCTTCTACTTTCTCTTTCCCAACCTTTGGAATTAAGGTAAAACACATATGCTCATACCGCATACCATCTAAGAAATTTCCTCTATCAATAAAAGTTATTATTGCATTACCACATACCTTTTCTTCTATTTCCTTCAATGGTTTTAGCTTATGTCACACTCCATCCTTTATTAGGGAATAGGTATTCACATGACCATCATGTACAACACACCTATCAAACTGCCATAGCCTACCTAACAACATGTGACATGCATCCATAGCTATGATATCACATAGTAACTCATCATGGTACCTGCCAATCTTGAACTTTTCTAGGCACTGTTTAGTGACCATGACCTTGTGGTCATCTTGTACCTAGGCAATACAATATGGATGTGGGTGTTTCAGTCCCTTGAGCTTCAAATTTTTTATCATCTCTTCTGACACCAAATTGCCAGTGCTTCCACTATCAAAAATCACATCTCAACATTTACCTTCACACTTGCACCTGGTGCGAAATAGACTCCTCCCTTGCTCAGGTTCATTCTCACCACTCAATAGGACTCTTCAGTTAATTAGCATTTCTCCTCTTTTAGCATCTTCATAATTTGATGATTTGGCATCTTCATCTACATGTGCAACTCTAGCCTAGCCTTCATTCCCCCAATCTATCCTTCCTTAGCATTGAGGACATTCAAATGCCCTATGACCTTCTTCTCCATAGTGAAAACATGTTCCACGAAAGCCTCATCTTCCTGAACTTTGTCCTCTTCCTCTTCCTCTCTGATCTCTATTATTTTGATCTTGGAAATGATTGGAATTGTTTCCTCTCTGATTTTGACTATGATTGGCCTCATCCTTCTTTTTCAGATCTTCATTTCAGCCTCTATATGACTATCCACCAGATCATCCACCGCAACATCTTCCATTTTGTCTACTCTCAAACTTCTTGTTCCTCTTTTCCTCTACTTTTAGGGTAAACTGGTATGCTTCTTCAATACTGTTCATTCAAACCAAATTTAGCTCCTCTTGAATGCTCGACCTCAACCCATTAAGGTAACGGGTAACTTTCTCCTTATTAGCTTCTACATGTCCTATTTTGATGAGGATTCAATAGAACTCCTTTGTATACTCTTGAATAGATCTTCCTACTTCCTTCAAACTTTGCATTTTCTTTAGTAGCTCAAGCTCATAATCAATAGGAATGAACTGTCGCTTCAATTTATCCACCATCTAATCCCATCTTGTGATTTTATCCTTTCCTCTTCTATTTTGCTCCAATTGAATCTCTTTCCACCAGATCTTCACATGGCCCTTTAGTCATGGCCCTTTAGAATTTGATAATCTGGCATCTTCATCTACATGTGCAACACTGGCCTAGCATTGATTCCTCCAATCTATCCTTCCTTGGCATTGAGGACATTCAAATGCCCTATGACCTTCTTCTCCATAGTGAAAACATGTTCCACTGAAGCCTCCTCTTCTTGAACCTTGTCCTCTTCCTCTTCCTCTCTGATCTCTATTATTCTGATCTTGGAAATGATTGGAATTATTTCCTCTCTGATTTTGACTACTACTAGCCTTGTCCTTCTTTTTAGGATCTTCATTTCGGCCTCCATATGACTATCCACCAAATTGTCCACCATAACCTCTTCCATTTTGTCTACTCTCAAACTTTTTGTTTAGATTTTCCTCTACTTTTAGGGAAAACTGGTATGCCTCTTCAATACTGTTCACTCAAACTAGATTCAGCTCCTCTTGAATGCTCGGCCTCAATGCATTAAGGTAATGGGCAAATTTCTCCTTATCAATTTCCGCATGTCCTATTCTGGTGAGGAGTCGATAGAACTCCTTTGTATACTCCTGAACAGATCTTCCTGCTTGCTTCAAAATTTGCATTTTCTTCAGTAGGTCAATCTCATAATCAATAGGAATGAACTGTCACTTCAATTTATCCACCATCTGATCCCATCTTGTGATTTTATCATTTCATCTTCTATTTTACTCCAATTGAATCTCTTGCCACCTGATCTTCGCATGGCCCTTTAGTCTGGCCTTCACAAACTTGACCCCATCAGGATCCTCAATATCTTCATACTCAAAATATTCTTCTCACTCATTGATCTAGTCGATCAATTCTTCTGATTTAAGATTTCTTGAAAATGTAGGAACCTCAATCTTAGGTCTTTTTCTAATCTTGGAAATGGCTCGAAAAAGTCTTTCTTCCTCTTGATTCAAAATTTTTACTTCTCCTTCCTGATCAAAATTTCCTTCTCCCTTGGCTTTATCCTCGCTTTCATCTCTGATATTTAGATTCATTCCTCTATGAATCTCCTCTTGCAATGCTTGTACTTGTCTCTATAGTGCTCTAACGTCTGGTGTTACAACACCAACTCTTCCACCACATTCCCTTCATGAAGGCATTTTCACACTTATCACTGTAACCCTAACCACAATCCTGGTGCAAACTGCCTCACATTAGATGATCTTTTTACACACTCAGGAACTCCCACACTTACTGAAAGGTGCTCCCCTTAATGCCACAAACACATAATAGAAACATAGAAACAACAACAATTTGCAAGAATAGCAAATGGGCTTCTTATTATCTCCACAAATGTGGAATTACAAATTTTTAGAATTACAATATGCAAAGCCACACGGGCATTCCCCTTACAATATTATATAGGACAAAGCCTCAAATTATTACCCAAAATTGCCCGAACTGCCTAACACTACAACCTTCCTTATATAGGCAATTTTCCACCGCTTGGGAAGGTTCCAGAATTTTAGCCAATAAGGCCGACTAAACTTAGAATTATTTTATTTTACAATTTATTACATCAAAGTTGGCTCAAAATAACTTTTGAAACCCAAATAAAAATTTTGAAGGAAAATTATTTTCTGCCATTTCAGGTGACCCAACTTCCAGAGACCATAAGTCATAACCTGTTGACCCGATTGACTATTATGACCCCATTTTGGAAAGAGTGTGAAGTACTCTACAACTATTGAATCAAGCAAGATTCATTCAACTAAAGTTTCAACCTCATCCAGGGCCTCTAAATCCTTCAAAACTGAGTGTTAAGTTTGTGTACCCTACTACCAATACCAAAAATTTTCAATATCTTCAAAACTAGACTTGATATGGCAATGAAACTTTACTGGCAGGCTGATATAACCAAAATGAACCTCCAAGGAAGAAAATAGACCATTCTGAGCATAAACAAAAAACTTACTAAAAATAGTAAATTTTCAAAAATAGCAGCTCTGCACAAGATAGCCCTTATTGAAAAGAAACTAGAAATATTTTTGGGTGATGCAAGATTGCTCTTACACCCAGGATGCTCCTACATCAAAATGTTAACAAATATGTATTCTTATATTAATAAGTTTCATCTATTTCATGCATAGATATACAAACATCTATACAATTATCTATTAGTCAACACCAAAAGAAAAAAACATTTCTAAATCATTGCCTATTCCATGTTAGAAAAAATACAGTGCTATTTATAAAAAAATAAAATTTACTTTTAAAAATATAACAAAATTATAATAAAATATTTATTGCACTTATACTATCTTACAAATGATTTGTTATAAATAGATTCATTAATGGAACATATACATATTATTGTTTAAACTTTAAAATGCTAACAAATATTTATTCTTATGTTAATGAGTGTTACATTTTTAATTCTTAAATTTATTTTAAATATAGCATAGATACATTAAATTCTATACAACACTCTATTAGTCAACACCAAAAGAAAAAAGTATTTCTAATTCAATGTATATTCCATATGAGACAAAATATAATGCTATTCATGAAAAATAAAGTTTACTTTTGAAAATTTAACAAAATTAAAATAAAATATCTATTGCACTTAAACAATCTTACAAATAATTTGTTATAAATTGATTCATTAATAGAACATATACATATTATTGTTTAAATGTTAAAATATCAACAAATGTATATTAGTTTCCTATTTCATTCTTGTAATTGGGCAACAATTCAGATTTTTCTTGCTAGCTTCTTTCTTTGATGAGCCCCTTGAACTAGCTTTATATTAAATAAAATCTATAAGTGCTATGCCACTTTTGACTAAAAAAACAAAAACAAATATATATGAGTGTTTATAACTACCATGTAATTAAATTTTTTATTACTTGAAATATAGCATTGATACCCAAAAATCTACACAACTAACCATTAGTCAAATACCAAAATAATAAATGTTCCTAATTCATTGCACACTCCTATGAGACAAAATACAATGTTATTCACAACAACTAAAAGTTTACATTTAAAAATATAATAAAACTGTAATAAACTATTTTTATTACACTTATATAATCTAACAAGTAATTTGTCCAAATAGATTGAATCAATCACTACATTCTTGCTACTTAATGGATAAGATACAAGCCTTCAAAATTCAATCCTTCCAATAATTAAATACATGTTCACAATTTGACATAAATAAAAGCTCTTATTTGTCATAATAGTCTCATAAATATTGTGTTGTAAATGCCTAGATTAGAGACTTCAACCACCAAATATTTAGTACATGTAAATTAAATATGTAGATGTGAAACTCACCATTTGAATCAAATCAATTATTTAATACATAAAATTCTAAAATTGTCTCTATCAATACACACCATCACATCTCATCCAATAAGAATTCATGACTTCAAATTAACAAATCCAACATTTTTATTTTAAAAATGAGAAAAAAATTTATAACATTAACCTACATTATGAATTTCATATTGTATTTACAATCTCACAACACAATCAAATTTGTAAAGATCTCTAGACCTAAGATACTTGCATTTTCCAACATTTATTTTTTACTACAATGACTATTAGACTAAATAGAAGGTGCATTATTGGACATTAAGTGCTTGCGCACAATTTGGACTCACCTTTGGGAGATTGATGCAGACCCTTATATTCCTTTTTTTTTGAAGATCTTATAGTAGATCATCTTATTTCCATTGGACATATAGATTGTATACCCTATGATCACATAGGCACTTTAGATACATAGGATGATTGCAAGTCTTACATGCTCATATGGACCCAAGGCTTGTCTCTTAGTTCTTACTCCTCACATTGAAACATCATCCTAATATTTATATACTATTATTCTTATGACTTGTAAAAGTCTCAAGCATGGCCCCCACTAGTTTATCTCATCCTATAATTGTGCTTACAAAGGATCCTTAGCTTGTTGATTGAAATAATCATCAAATCCTACATGGTATCATAGCTCAATCTTTATTCCTACATAGTATTGGAACCTGATCTATTATGTTGTTGTCCATTTCTTAGAGATATCCAACCTTTAAGAGAGTTTTGTGTACACTTTGGGTTCAACCTAGCCTCACTATCATGCTCAAAATGGCCAAAAACATAAAGATCGCTTGTTTATTTGTCAAATTCTAATAAGTTGAGGAAAAACATATTTTTGTTACCAAAATTCTTATCTTTGGATCTATACTATTCCTCCTTCCCCACCCCTAGATTTCTCAATATACATGTAGGTAAATTAACTTTTATTATTAGGTTTTCTAATTGTTCCTTATAATTAAAAACTATACATGGTTTTTAACCTTTATTTTTAGCTAGACAAAAATATTAAGGCTACCATTAAGGTTTCAAAAGAAAAATTAAATAAATAAATCTGGTCTTTTAATTATTTTTCTAAAAACATATTTGTTAGGAATGGGAACACTGAGAGGGGGGGGGACGCTGAATCAATGTTCTATAATATTAATATTTTTCTACTTCTTGAAACTTAACCCAATTATTTAATTACTAAACTGAATAATAAAGAAATAAATTAAATAACCATAACACATAACACTAGATATGATTAAGGGGAAACCTTGGTCAAAGGAAAAACCCTGGTGGGAATTAATACCCACTAATAATTGTACTTTGTATTATGAACCTGTTAATGTTCCTTTTCCCTGTTAGGAGCGGTCATTAGAATGCTTAGTACAATGACTTGGTCAAAGGTCAGACCCTATTAGGAGTCTTGAAGTAAAAAACCCTATTAGGGGTGGAAGGCTCACTACCAAAGCTCATTGTTCAATGAGGAAGGCTACAACCACCTGGATATCAGATACACACTATATCTGCAAGGGTGAACTGCTGCTATGACACTATTGTCTAATCAGTTCCTTTTGTATGTTGATGTTTTAACCTCTTGTAAAGCTCTATATCATTCTTACTTCTCTAACACATACTTCACATACTTCTACTCTTCTATTTCAACTTATATATCCACACCATGCTCAAATACAAAAGCACATGTCTCATATATAGGCGCAGCCAAAACTAATTACTAAGTCGGCCTATAACCTATTACATACAATGCTTCCAAATGAATTGGCTCAACCATGTTTACATACAATGATATTAACAAGTCTATAACATAAATACAATAGGTGCATAGCCTTAACAAAATAAAATATTATACGCTAATCAAAATCTTTCCTATCGGTTGCATGCTTTGTTATGTTCTTCCACTCACTATCTATGTCATTTCAACTCATTGTAATTTCTTCATACTGTCACATCTAACCATGTGTATTTAACCATAGCTTAATAACATACTCAAAATCTTATCTTCACAGGTGTATACCAAAACTCAATCATACACACGTGCACTGATGCTCTGTTCATCAGGTGCTTTACTAACTTCTCTATCTTCCATACTTAGCCAAATTCTGATCTTCTAAGTTATTGCCCTGACCTCAAAACTTCATATGACTTTTCTGCCATAATGACAACACTAAACTTAGTCATATACACTAGTATAGTCAACTTTCCAACAATCTCCCCCTTTTTCATTAATGGCAACAAAGGAATATGGCAAAGTTGCTAAACTACATCTTTACACAAAAAAATTATATCTTATACTCTTATCCTTTTCTGAATATTGTACATCATATACTATCTCCCTTATATCATATTACTCTACTACTCCCATATTACTCTACTTCCCCTTTGACATTAATGACAAAGGTGCTCAAAAAAATGAATCTTCAAGTACTTACATAAAGAGTACATCTGGGTATGCAATTTGAAGGTTTGCAATTTCTTGTTGCC
This sequence comes from Chamaecyparis obtusa, assembly GCA_027943335.1. Lineage (NCBI taxonomy): Eukaryota > Viridiplantae > Streptophyta > Pinopsida > Cupressales > Cupressaceae > Chamaecyparis > Chamaecyparis obtusa. The sequence continues at coordinate 817,993 of BSBK01003428.1, read as the reverse complement.
AAAAAACCTTTAGTGCATCAACTATTTGTAGATGGGTGCATAATGCACAGGTTAGCTTCTCCATCTTTTCCAAATCTATATAGGAACCTTGATCATATGTCACAATAGTAGCATCAATATGCTTGATATTCTGATTGAGTACATCTAGAGAGGGTGCAAGTGCATGTCTTAACTGATTTTTTCTAGTTCTTATCTTAGCCATCTCTTTCTCTGCCTTCTCAATTTTGTCTATCTATCCTTGATCCACATTATTGCACATGTTAATATCATGGGAAGGATCTTCCACTAATTTTCTTACTATTTCCATCATAGATTCTACTTCCTAAATCTTATTGGAAAGGTCTACAGTGAGTTTGTCTTTGTTCATACAGTCAGCAACTATCTTCCTTTTGTCGCTATCTCCTTTAGTATAGCTTGACCAACTTCTAGAGAATTAAGGTCAACTGAGAAATTTTCTATCAATTCATTCAACCTTTTCTTGAGATATTTCTCTTCTGCAATTTTAGATGTTGATTCTTCTAAACATGATAAATTTACTTTGAAGCTTGATAGGATGCTTCTTACATCATCCACTGAATTAACATTTATCACTTTCTTATCCTCAGGTAGTAGACTTTTTAGTATGCTAACTAATTCTACAAATAATGGATTTCTCATTACTTGTTTCTCTTTTTCTTTCTCCATAGCTAACACACTTGTTTTCATTAGATCTTCTCCCCATGAGTCTAAAATAGTTGTATCAGGGGTCAAACTTGACAATAATGAAATTGAGGACTTAGGGGTAAGGAGTGTTCTATCCATAACTTCACTCTTTACCTTCACTGAAGTTTCAACAGAGGGCTCTTCTATAGGTTCATCTTCCTTGTCTTCTTCCTGTCTAGTTAAGTCTCCAATTTGGACTACTCCTTCTTGCTACTTAGGTGATTCATCAATGCATAGAATCTCTACATCCTCAGTACTCACAAAGGCTTCCTCAAACTTGTCTAGATCATTTTCTGATGTTTCCATGGATATCTCAACATTGTTAATAACAATAGTGTCATCCTTTGTTTCCATTACTTGTGTCACCATGGGCACAGAATCTTGTGGACCTATCATAGGTGCATCAAGGATCTTAGATTCCTTGGCTTGCTCAGAGGGGACTTGATCTGCAAGAGTAGAAGGTGGATAAATGTGTCTATCCAAGAATACCTTCTCAAATTCCTTTCCAGTCTCCTTCGCAAACAACTCATAATCCTTGTTCATAATTTGTAGAGTTCTTAGTTTAGTTCTTAGGTGAGGCTTCACCAAATCTAGCAAAAAATATTTTTCTTCAAATGAGCATACATGGAAGTTGTCATCCAATGTTTTTTCTCTTATTATCATATCTTCTTCTATAGCTTGTCTTTTCAAAGAGTTAAGTATATTCCATACTTGATCAGAAATGACTGTCTTAAGTTCCAAAATTGATTTCTTGAACTTAATCATATGCTTGATTATCATACCATGGATCTCTGATTTGTCAATCTCATGATATTTGTCATAGAATTTTGCTATTTGATCAATCCTTCCTTATCTACTACTATAGTTCTCAACACTTCATGATTCGATCTGAATCCTATCTCAAGAGGTGCTTGAGTGTTTCTTTGTTTCTTGTTGACCTTGATCATGGATGGCTTACGGTGGTCTGCATCTTCCTTCTATTCATTTTTCTCAGCTCGGGAGATGGAGTGGACTCCAAATCAATTGTATATGTGGGTGCAGAGGTGCTTACATCAGTCTTTTTATTCTTCTCCTTAGGATCATCTAATTCTTCCATTTTTACTTCAAAAGAGGGTGCGCTCTTAAGTTGCATTGCAATCTTGGCTTCCCTAGCTTTATCCAAGTCTTCTTGGGTGACACCATGAATTTTTAGAATGTCTAAAGTAATCCTTGATGCTTTTCTCTTTGTCACAACACTATGTAAGATAGAGTCTACTTGTCTTTTATTCTCTTCATAATTTCCCCATCTAGGTTCATTTGGATCCTTAGGCGTTGATAAGAGGACTTGTGCATAATGTTCCAAAATGTGTTCCTCCACTTCACAACCAAGTGGATGAATCCACTTAGTCCTAGGCTCAACTACTTCAATACAAGTGATGTTAGTCTCCACCATGAAACATATATTGTCCTTATATTTCTCCAAAATCTTCTCAGGTATCATATACCTTCTCTTCATCTTTATTCTAAATGTTTGGATTTCCAAATCCATGAAGTCTTTAAGGGTGCTCTCTGATGTTTCCTTGAATGAGATTTGTGGAAATGTAGGTAGGCTTTTGTTAAGATAAAGATCTGACACTTTACCAACAATATGAAAGTACATGTAAATGATCAGTGATCCAACTCTGAACACTTTTCCTTTGTCATGTTTTATGGCTCTAATCTTGTCTAACAACTATGCACGTAGGATTTCATAGAGGTTAAACTCTCCATTTTCTCTTACAATTTTAATAGCTGCCAGAATTGTTTCCACTGACACACTATTCACTCTGTTAGCATGCTGGAACTTATATCCTAGAATCATATCTATGAGTTTTATATCCTTCTCCTCTATAGGCTCAATTTTCATGGCATGCTTATCACTCTGGGACTCACAAGATTTCTCTACTTGTTTCCTAACATCCTTACCAATAGGAAGAATGGCACCAGTCTAGGAAAGTCTAGTCATCTCCTAAATGTGATCTAATGTAATGTGAACATGAACTTCTCCAATCCAAAATAAGCCATCATGAACTCTTCTCAGTAGGATCTTGATCCATTATGATTCATAAAATTTATATGCAGTCGCATACTCAATTATTGGGTGATTCGTGAAGTGCACGAACTCATCCATGGATGACATGTCTGGATTCATCATTGTTTCAATGTGTGACCTAATTATATCCAACCCTACAGGTTCCTTCTTACAATATATATATGGGTGAATATCTTCTACGTGCATCACTCCCATCAAAGTTCTATAAAATGCCCCTTCCAAATCATCTAGCATTGACTTAAAAGGATGATTTTTTTAATACATATCTCTTCCTCTCTATAACATCAAATACAACTAGAGTGTCATTACTTACTTGATCAATGCTCAAATAGGGTTCCAAAGGTTTTTTGAAATGTCGCATTCAAACAAGGGTTCCAAAATAAACTTAACTTCTTTTGCTGATGAAAAAAATTGCAATCTGCCAACACTAACTTCTTTGATCTCCTATGCTCTCCAAGGGCTTGATCTCAAATGTAAATGTGTGGATAATGGATCTCCAGTGATTATTAAAAAAAATTTCTTCAATTAATGCTTGTCTCCATAACATGTAATGCAACAAAGAAGTCCAATCTTCATTCCTGCAGACAATCAGGTTGTGCCATCTTGCATACTACATCAAATATCAACCAAACAACTAAAACCAAAGGTGCATACTCAGAGGGTGAGTATACCAGCCATGTAGGGGTCTAGAGCTAATCTAGCTCCCCCTATGACCATGAGGTTTATTTATCTAGAAGTAGAAGGTGCATCCACTAAGGATGCATCTACTACTATGCCACTAACATTAGTTTTCTTTACTTCCATCCATATCTTGCTTGCATATTATGTAGATTTCACAAACCTAACTTCTCCAGATTCATCCAAAATTGATCCTTGAGACTTATCAGGTCTTTCTTGTTCTTGCGCTTATGATCTACAATACTTTGAGATGTGTCCAACCTTGTTACGGGAGTAAAAAATAACTGGAGGCCTTGAATTCCTTGACGCATTGATGTGAGTTACCATACTGCATTCTCTAGCTATGTGACCATTGTAATTGCATATCTAACATGTGATATTCTGAGGACTTCTAAAACTTTGTTGAGGTTGATTTTACTTTGTCTGACTTCTTTTATTTGATCTACAATTCATAGCTCTATGACAAAATTTATTGCATGAATAACAATAACCATTAAAAGGTCTTACCTCTTTACAATCTCTTGCTATATGTCCATGCTTGTTACAGGCATAACAAGTTCAGTTTATTGGCTTGCGTTCATCTTTAGGTGGTTCTACTTTAGCTTCAGTACAATTTTAAGTCTTCTTAGCTTCTATAGATTCATCTGGCACTTTCATTCTTTCTCGCATATCATTGATTTGATTTTTTGCTTCATTGAATCCAATACCTTTGGTATCTCCTTTAATATTTTGTGCATACAACTATGACTCTATTAGATCAATACTTGTGTGCAATTTGTCAATATGGTTCCTTGCTTTTGTCAGCTCAGATTCCATCTTTTTCTTGATGTTTTATAACTCCAAGATTTTCATGTTTTCTTGCCTTAGTTCTTCATCCAACTGTTTGTTTTCTTTGATTTGTTCTTCATAGGCTTCCTGATTGTTAGTTAGCTTTTCATCCAAATCTTCAATCTAATCCTTCAGAGATGTGTTTTCTTCATTCAACTTTTTGACCATTTTTTCCAAATCATTTATTGAACAATCTTTCAAATCTTTTCTTAGTTTCTTGATGAATACTTGTGAACCACTAACCTTCAATTTCAGTTCTTCAATTTCTTTTTCAAATCTATCAAGATCCTCAAGAGCTGCTTCAAGATTCTTCTTCGGATGTTTTACTTCTTCCAAAACCATGCTCTCCTCAAGTGTTTAAACTTATCTTCAGAGGACCAAAGCTCTGATACCAATTGTTAGGAATGGGAACACTGAGAGGGGGGGGGTGAATCAGTGTTCTATAATATTAATGTTTTTATGCTTCTTGACACTTAGCCCAATTACTTAATTACTGAAGTGAATATTATTTAGCAAATAAAGTTAAAAACCATAACACATAACAGCATATATGATTACGGGGAAACCTTGGCCAAAGGAAAAACCTTGATGGGAATTAATACCCACTAATAATTGTACTTTGTATTATGAACCTGTTAATGTTCCTTTACCCTATTAGGAGTAGTCATTACAATGCTTAGTATAATGACCTAGTCAAAAGTCAAACCCTATTAGGAGTCTTGAAGTAGAAAACCCTGTTAGGGGTGGAAGGATCACTGCCAGAGCTCACTGCTCAATGAGGAAGGCTATAACCTCCTGGATATCAGATACACACTATATCTACAAGGGTAAACTACTGCTATGACACTATTTTCTGATCAGTTCCTTTTGTGCATTGATGCTTTAACCTCTTTTAAAGCTCTATATCATTCTTACTACTCTAACACATACTTCACAAACTTTTGCTCTTTTATTTCAACTTATATATCCACATCATGCTCAAATACAAAACCACGTGTCTTGTATATAGGCATAGCTAAAACTAATTACTAAGTTAGCCTATAACCTATTACATACAATGCTTCCAAATGAATTGGCTCAACCGTGTTTATATAAAATGATATTAACAAGTCTATAACATAAATACAATAAGCACATAGCCTTAACAAAATAAAATATTATACGCTAATCAAAATCTTTCCTATCGAATAATAAAGATCCAAAAAATGGCTCATGCTTGGTCTATGCTCTGCTAGGGTTTTTTCACCTTGCGTCCATGTCTGCATTTGTGTCCTTTGCACATACTATAGTTATTGTGGGAAATAGCCTACTATATATGGCTTCGGCCACTTCCCACCAAGCAGTTGATGTTGGTGCTGGTGTGGTTTTAGATAGCAATGGTACCACCAAGCAAACACCCCCACAATTTTGTACCCAAAGTATTCCACAAGGTATGGCCCAGCCTGATATTGTTTTACCCATTAATGAATTCAATGATGCATGCACTTGGCTTGAATCGCACACCCTGATTGGCTATTTTCTAGGTCACAACCCCCCTAAACATGTTCTCAAGGACTGGGTTGTGAAGAACTGGACTCCTCATAGAATCTACCTAGAAGGCATTCAAAGCCTTACCAAAGGTTTTTTCCTTTATTTCTTTTTTGACCCATCCCATGTGGATGCTATCTTTGCCAAAGGTCCCTGGAATATCAAGGCCTCACTGTTAATTTTCTAGCATTGGTCTCGTGACTTCTCTATCTCCGATGACAAGAAGCTCAAGGTCCCAGTGTGGGTCAAGTTCCCTAGTCTTCCCTTACCTTGTTGGCCTTTCATTGAAGCCATAGCACAAAAGCTTGGTAGGGTTATATGTCTCGAGCATGACCATTTTCTTAATCCGCGCCCTCACAAGAGGCTCTGTATTGAGGTTGACCTTTCTAGGGACCTCAAAGAATCCATAGATTTTCAAGTTCGTGATACCACCTTCACCCAGAAGGTGCTCTATCTTAATCTCCCCAATACTTACTATTGGTGTCAATCTACGAAGCATAAGATTAAGGACTACCCTTTGGCAGTGCCTCGTACCAAGCCTCCTCCCAAGGATGCTAGTTCACAGCCGGTTGAGGCTGGCAAAAAGGAAGATGGAAAAAAAGATGAATGGGTCACTATCGGTCACTGCAACAAGTCCCACAAGAAGCTTGTTTTAGTTCCCATCTCCCATCCACCACCTGCTGATAACATGATTTCTTTGCAAACCCCTATTATCAAAGTTTCAAACCCTGTTGAGAAAGGGAAAAATGTTTCCACCACCCAAGTTTCTAGTCCTACAGCTATCATGCCTCTGACAGCTATCAAAATTGTTGCCTCTAGCTCTTTCTATCACTCTTGCAGCCCTTTTGGGCACATCAAGGCTAAATTCAATGGCATGCAAGATAAATGGCATCATATTACTCTAGATTTTTTTGGGTCTAGTTTTACTCCATGATATTTGTCTAATAGTTTTGACTCCCTTGGGGATGAGGATGGAATGGATGACACTGTGATTCCATGAAGTACATCTCATGGAATGTTCATGGGTTGACAGACCTACACAAAAAATATTCTATCAGGGATTTCCATAAGCAGATTTGTCATCTAGATGTTTTTTGCCTCCACGAAATTAAGATTTCTAGTTTCATGCTTGATGCTGCTTGTAAAGTTATTTGGCCTAAGAGCCTTGCTCTTTGTTCCCAGCATGAGGCTAGCTGAGGTAGAGTTGTTACTCTCCTCTCTCTGCATTGGCATTCTCTGCTGGTTAGCCATGGGTTCAATCCCATGCAATGAGTGGTTTGGGCCACTTTCATCATTGAGAATCATTCCTTTGGCATAGCTAATGTTTATGCTCCCAATGATGCTATTGAAAGATCTCACCTATGGCATTGGCTTGCAGATTCTCTACCACCTACAACTTGGCTTGTTTGTGGGGACTTCAATATGGTGGAGATGGCGGCTAACAAGGATGGTTTTGTACCATTTTGATGGATAGATGGTGAAAGAGAAGCCTAGTACTACACATGTAATAAATTAGGGATTTTTGATCCCAATGTGGACCGCAGTCATTCTGATGGGGCCTAGCACACTTGGTCTAATTTCAGGGCTTCTTCTGATAGAATTCATAAATGGCTTGATCGTGCCATGATCTTGGCTCAATCTTTTTTTTCCTTCTCTAAAAAGCAAGCCCTTCCTGTCCTTCCTCTTGTTGATATGACCTTGTCAGACCACTATCCCATCCAATTTAATATTGTTTGGCAGACAACTAAGGCTAGGCATCCCACCACACAATTCTACTTTAATACTTTTGTCCTTTATCATCCTTCCACTGCGGCCAACATTCATCGGGTTTGGAACCTAGAGCCTAGACCATCCCACTTGACTAGTTGGATTCAATGGTGGAATGATGCCATCAGGTGTACCGCTCATTTCCTATGCATTTATGGTAGGCAATTGGCCAACTATCATTGCAGAGCCCATGATGCCAATACCAAAGCTTTGCATGTTTCCACTGAAGCCTTAGCTCAGAACCCGTTCAATCCAGAGTTGCAGATCAATCTTGCCAAGTTACGTCACCAAAAGTAAGTGGCTGACAACCATGCTACCAGAGGAGCCCAGGTCAAAGCGCAGCTGCACTAGTTAAAGGTTGGAGACCAAGTCTCTAAAGAATTTTTTACTACCCTCCAGCCTCACCATACCAGTATGCGCATAGCCAAAATCTAGGAAGGTCCTTCCCTTTTCACGGAGCTTCCTGATGTTTTGCAAGCATTTGTTCACCACTATGAACAAGTCTTTGCTACTTAGGGCCACTCCCCTACTAGTGAGAAAGCTCTCACAGATTGCATTGCGGTGGTTCCTCAGTGTGTCTCCCCTACTCAGCGGGTCTTTTGTGACCAACTACTTTCCTTGTAGGATCTTCGTGAAGCTATGTTCGCCATGGCTGATGATAAAGCCCCCAGTTGTGATGGCTTTCCCTGTGAGTTTTACAAAACCCTTTGGGATGCCATTGGTTTGAACCTTCACCAGGTTTACCTGGAAACCTTTCATACCCAGTCTCTTGGGGATATCATCAAGGGAATATCAAGTTCATTCCCAAAGCTAGGGATCCTGAAGATATTTGCAACTGGCGACCCATCACTTTGCTTAATGTTTCCTACAAGATCATTGCGAAAGCATTGGCTTTCAAGATCTGACACATGCTTTTGCAAATTATCCAGCCTAAGCAAATAGGGTTTATTAAGTCAAGATTTATTCTTGACAACATCATTGTTGTTTGGGAAGCTATAGAATGGGCTCGTAAGTCTCACCAGAAAGCCCTTTTTCTCAAAATTGATTTTGCTAAAGCTTATGATCATATTGAATGGAATTTTATCCTTGCGATGCTTCATGCTATGGGTTTCAGCACAAGATTTCTTCAATCTATGTAGATGCTCTTCAATAATGCCTCCACTTGCATTACCATCAATGGCCACCAGTCCTCCACCTTTGGGCTTTTTTGTTCTATTCGACAAGGTTTCCCTCTGGCTCCTACTCTTTATGTGTTAGCGGTCAAAGGGTTTGGCTATCTACTAGCTCACTCCATTTCCATGGGACCTGTTAGGGGAATCTCCTTGCCAAATTCCTCTCAACAGCTTGTTAATGGCCATTTCACCGATGATTCTTTCCTCACTCTGGTGGAGAATGAAGAGAATCTCAAGGCATCCTTGCAGTGTTTAGACACTTTTTTCTTGGCTTCTAGCTTAGCCATCCAGTGGCATAAAACCCTCTATTACAAATAGTCGACTCTTCCTGAACCTTCTTGGCTCTCACAGTTTGGCTGGACAAAAATTCAACATGGGGAGATATTCCAGTTCTTGGGTATCCCCTTTTCTTTTCAAGGCAATCCTACTGATCTATGGAATGTAGTGCTTACTAAAATTGAAAAAAATCTTACCTACTGGATCATGAAGCCGCTCTTCCTCACAAGAAAATTCCAAGTCTGCTCCAAAGTTCTGGCCAGTACGCATGTTTACTACTCTTCGTGTTGGGCCCCTTCCAAAGCTTCTTACAAATGGCTCGAGAAACTTGTTTAGGATTTTCTCTGGGCCTCTGGCATTGATCACCAGGGCTTTCACAGAGTTGCCTAGGACTTTTGTTGTCTTCCAAAGTCCTCTGGTAGACTTGGTTTAATTGATACCCAGAAGCAAGGGCATGCCCGTTGTGCCAAGTGGGTTGTGCAGTGCCTCACTCGTGAGGAATCCTGGAAAATTCTACTTCATCACTTTATTTCTTCAGGATTTCCTCTTCATAAGCCTGCCTAGAAGGGGATTGGCTCTCAAACCCTGCTGGTTATGAGGGAGCCTATCCAGATCCAGGGTACTTTTATCACCAAAAGTATTTGGAAAGCTTGGGAGTCTATCAGGCCTTAGCTTCGGTGGGCTGGGAATGGATTTTGTGATGGTCTTTCTTTCAACCAGCAGAACATTTGGCGGTCTCCTCTTTTTGCCCAGCAAGGGATTCCTCTTGCTAGAATTCAAGGGGTTAGTGCTCTTCAATTTCATAAGCATGGCATTCAAACCCCTAAGGATATCTTCTCCAGAGCCACCATGAGTCTCTAATCCTGGGATGATCTCCGTGTTCAATTTCAGCTCATCTACCTAGATCTTCAAACGTTCAACTTGCTAGTTTCTACCATTTTGCCTCACCTCTTGGACAAGTTGGGAATTTAGTCTATCAAAATGTGGTGGAAAGACTAGAAGTGGTATCCTACCACTCCATTCACTAGTTACAAGCCCAAGCTTGGGTATTCTTGGCTTATGCCTCATTTACCCATGATTGACTCTCTCAATCACCATTGGCACCTTTCCTCTTCTTAGAAGAGCTGGGGGTGGAGATTTCACATCATTTGGAATGTTTTTATTGAGCCTAAAATTTCTCATTTTGCCTGGTGTTTTTTGTACCAAGGCTTGCCCTTGGGAGGTAGGCTCAGGCATATGGGGGTTCCTGACCCTAAATGCCCCTTTTGTGGTCACTCTAAGATGCTCATGCATATTTTTTGGTTTTGTTGTCGTGCTCAAAACTACTGGAGTTGGATTCATGACTTTTTTGCTCCCTTTAGGCTAGAGCCCTTTTCTTGGCACATGGTTCTTCTTGGTGACTCTCCCAAAATGCCTTCCCAATTCACCCAGATATGGCACTCTTTTCGGCTGGAAATTTTGTTTACTTTGTGGAAAGATAGAAATGTTGTGCTTTTTTCTCATAGTTGTCCGGACACTCATGTTTCTCTTTTTTATAAAGCTTGTATTTGTAACAATGTTATGATGTAGATCCAGGTGCAAGCTAACAAGGTGGCCCTAGAGGTTTCCCACTTATAGGAGTTGCTCTAGCACTGGGGAAATGCCCCTTGCACTATTTCTTAGGTTCCTCTAGATTCTCTCTCAACTGACTATACGCCACCCTGAGGCTGACGTCGTAGCTAGAGCTCCTCTACCAGACACTCTAGGACCCCATGACAGTGGTGTTACCACTCCACCTCACCTCCTCCTTAGATGGATACAAGGTCTGGTTGGCCTCATGTGCTTGCTTCTATTGCTACTACTTTTTCTTGGCCTTCGGCCTCTGCACCTCTTAATCAAGAAAAGTTCCCTCGCCTGGTGCTGGCTATTTCACCCAGGTGGGAGGAAGGAGAAGTTGAGAAAGATCCTGAAGATCATTCCTGATCAGGCTGCTCTGCCCAATGTCTGGGGCAATCCAAATGACAAAGATCCTCCTCCCTCTTCTGCTACTGCTCTCGTAGCTTGAGGGTTTCTCGTTTTATAGTTTTTTTTTATGAATAGTTGTTTGTCTCCAGCCTCAGTGTCATGTGAACTTGCGGGGTGATTTTTTCCCCTAGCCCCTTTTTTTGTGAATATTGTACTTTAATATTTCTAATTAATAGTGAAGGCCTCTATTCATCAAAAAATCTTTCCTATCAATTGCATGCTTTGTTCTGTTCTACCATTCACTGTCTATGTCACTTCAACTTGTTGTAACTTCTTCATATTGTCACATCTAACCATGTGTTCTTAACCATAGCTTACTAACATACTCAAAATATTATCTTCAAGGGCGCATACCAAAACTCAATCATACACACGTGTGGTGATGCTCTGTTCATCAAGTGCTATACTAATTGCTCTATCTTCCATACTTACCCAAATTTTAATCTTCTAAGTTATTGCGCTAACCTCAACACTTCATATGACTTTGTTTCCATAATGAAAACACTAAACTTATTCATATACACTAGTATAGTCAACTTGCCAACAATATTTATCTTTTCTCTAAAGATTTCAAAATACTCTTTTTGTTTAAAAATAATAAAAAACTAAATAAACATTTTAGAAGGGGTAAAAAATACCAATTAGGATAGGTGCACATTTTTGGGTGGGAGAGCTTCCCTAAATTAAGATAGGAACTTTTTTTTATTTATAAAAAATTCTCGCAAAAGCATATTCCTCAAGTCCTCACATGCTTACATGCTTCAATGGTGCATACCTAATCACATGCTTGTTGACCAAAAAAATTACATTATACAATGATAGGGATACACCAATCAAAGTTACTCTCTCGAATAAGTGGTATTAATCACTATCAAGGTTCTAGGTGTCTAGGTCACAACCACATTGGATAGGTTAAGGAAGATTGTGTGAGATGTCACAAGGTAGGCCTTTGTTAGTTTTGTAAAGATATGGAGAGAAATGGTGAATTTTTATTCTACTTGTTGTCTTGATTTATTTTCTTATTTTTTGAACATAGAACAACTACATAACAAGATCTATGAAACAATAGACAAATTCCAATCTAAAGTAAAAACTTTTCTAACTCTAGTTTTAAAATAAAATACAAAAGGTCATAGGTTGCAAGATATCTTGAAGAAAATAAACATCTACTTTGGATATCAAATATTAAAATACTTAAATTTGCATAAGGTTTAATTGGATCACATAACTATGAAACTATGAATTATAAATTCACAATTTCTAATAAGACATTGCTATATCATCATAGAAAATGAAACATCACATGATTTCTTAAAATTCATCAAATTGCAAAGCCACACCACCATGTGCATATGCAATATGAATTTATTGTTCAAAGTATGAATTAGAAAGGTCCAACCAATTTATCCATCACAACAAACTAGCATCCAATAAGTAATACAAACTAATCAAGTGATTGAGTAAATCATATCAACATGCAAATGGATCTTTACTATGAAATTATATTCAATTTGGAAAAAATAAGTGGAGCTCAAGTAAGTGCACAAAGATGGGAAACCAAAAACATGACACTCATATTTTTAGTTCCCCCAAAAGTGTATGGTACACATCATATAAATTGGCATACTGAGCCTTAGGCTTGGACATACCAATCCTATCAAGCACACACCATTTGTAATATTTTATAAATTTCAAAATTCCAAGCTCAACCTCATTTTGCATGTCATAGTCAGAAGCTAGAGGTAATCTATAGATTTTAGAAAGGGCACACACCATATTGGAAGATTTTTTCTATTCATGGGTGCATTTTTTGATAGAACACAATCACTAGGTTTTTTCTAAAATAAATTTATTATGTAATTTTCCTACTTTATACACTCAAACACACAAGTAATAAATTCTCACATCTAGGGATTCTCTCTCAAAATTATAGGTCATGTTGATCAAATTTGTAAATGACACATTGGTTGGGTTTGTCGCTTGGGTTTCCTAATGCATTTTAACATATTGCACACATCCCTTTAGGGATATAATTTGTTAGTCCTTATTTTGTAAAGTTATTCCTTCTTAGTTCAAACTAGAGATATATAAATTATTAAGTTTCATATAATTTTAATTTTAATTTACATCTTTGAATGAATTAAAATTAAATTGGCCTCTTCTCACCTCTACCATACTTTAAAAAATTATTTTCATTTATGTTTGTATGAATATTTCTATACTTTCTATAATATAAGTGTGTTGTGTAAAATATGTTGGAATGCAATATCTATAGATATTTAATTACCTCTCAAGTTATATGATAAATTCTTTACATTCAAATGTGTCTTCAAGAGATGTGATATAGAGACAATTGTGAGTTCTCCTAGGGTATGTAAAGGATCATGGTATGCCAAACTAGGCCCTTAAGTGGCAATGAAAATTCAAAAAATCAGGTTTAGGCAAGTTGACATAAAAATTTGAACAAGTTATAAATATTATATGAAAAATATGTAAGAAGATAATCTATAGAAAATTGAATTTAGTTTCTAAGATACTAGGCCTTTTTTGAAAAATAATTATTCTATATGTTAAAATTTTCAAAGTTCAATGTAGTAGTATGAAAATGTCGAGAAAAAAATAAGAAGCAGGTGTATGTCTGACTACATTAAACATAATCAAATGATAAATTTTTTTTACAAGATTCTAGATATAAGTAGTAGACTCATGGCTGGATGTGACACATATTTTTTTGTAATTTTTTTCCTAGTAAATAATTAATTATGATTTTTCTTCTACAACTTTTCTAGAATACAAAAAGTCTCATGTCTAACCACGTTAACTTAGTCTAAACTTTATCAAATTGAAAAAAAAAATTATTTTTCTTGTAGTAGGAAAAGCATAGAATGTGACACATATTTTGGATTTCATAAATGTTATACAGTTTGAAAGCTATAGCTATTTCTTAATAAGTCTATCAATCAGGACTAGAAAGATAACAAGTAGGTGTATGTGTGACTACATTAAACAAAATCAAATGATAATATTTTTTTATAAGATTCTAGATAAAAGTAGTAAACTCATGTCCACATGTGATGTATACTTCTTTGTATTTTTTTCCAAGTAAATAATTAATTATGATTTTTCTGCTACAAATTTTCCTGGATATAAAAACTCTCGTGTCTAACAACCTTAACTTAGTCTAAACTTCATCAAATTGAAAGAATTATTTATTATTATTGTATTAGGTGAAACATAGAATGTGATACATATTTATGATTTCATAGATGTTATATTGTTTGAAAGTTATAGTTGTTTTTCAAAGAGTCTATCAATCAGGACTTCTTTTTCACATCGCTACTTTTTGGCATACCATGATCCTGCACATACCCCCTAATAAATTTCATTCATTTGTTACATTGTTGTGAGAAAAATATAACAAAATTGATTATAATATATGTTCAAAACCACTCTTTCCCTTTTAGTTTTTGCTTCTTCCCATTTTTCAATGAGAAAATAGTATAATATGATTAATTATTTGGCATCATCTATGTCTTTATGATGCTCAATAAAATATGTTTGTTAAGTGGTATTACATCCTAACAAGAGAATCAATGTTAATCTTGGTAGTGTATTTATTGTACATTCATACAAGCACCCGAAAATGTAATGTTTGGCACCAAAGAAAAATTTTCAGTTCATGTCACTTGAATTCAAGAAAAAAATTCCTCAATAGGTGAGTTATAGTTTATTTGTTTTTTTTAATTATTCAATGAGAAGAAATAGAAATTTGGTTTCACTAGTTAGGACTAGAAATTTAGTGTCTCAATCTCCTAGATTCAAAAGTACACCTCCTTATAGTCTAAGAGTCCCCCAACGAAGATTATTTTTTTCCAGTGTTTCATTTCATCAATATAGAATAAATTAGTTCATTATATTCATATAACTATCTCAATAAATCAAGTCTTTTCCAACATCAATGCGGGCTACTTATTCACTATCCCAAATGGATGATATAGTAGTAGAAACTCTAAAGAGAATATCATAATTCACTGTTGAAATAGCCACCAAAACTATAGCACGTATACAATATGTTGCAAGTATATCCTCTATCCATAACACTATATAAGATAATGTGGCTGTTAGACTCTTAGCTACTTCTTTGAAAAGAATTACTACAATGATATAAAGGGGTTGCAACCTAATTCTTATCACAATTGGCATGAGTTGGGAAAAAATATTTTTGAATAATTTCAAGATAAGAATGAACATATATCATTGGAAGTGTAAGTACCTAAGATGTAGTGTTAAGGAATACAAAGCAAGCTAAATATTCAACAAAACAAAATAGATAAACACTTACACTAAGACCTACAAAATGAAGACAAAAATTGACAAGAGAATGCAAACCTCGCAACCCAAAAGTCTCTAAAGTGTAGAAGATTTGTCCAAGGATAGAATGTGTGCTCAAATGCTAATGCTCAAGCTTCAATGGATGAGGAGAGATTTGGGCATTATAAGGCTATGGATGTGATTATTTCTCTTCAAAATGGCATGATAACTTTTCTCAAATGGTCGATGAAAATGAAGGAGAAGGAGGTTCAATTTGTAGGCAAATGGAATGGTGAATAGATGGTCAAGATGCAAACTTGAGGAAGGGTTGAGATGCATCTAAGATAGAGTACATGGATTGTGCTTTCTCAAATGAATAGCATTGTGACAAGTGTCACAATGAGGGAGGTTGAGAGGAGAGGCCAAATCTTTGAGGAATGTGACCATTTTGGGAGATGTGAGAGGGGACAAATGCATAAGTGTGTGTAAGAGATGCGTAAGAGATGTGTAAGAGATTTTATGGTTGATATTGGAGGATGTCATGATGTGACATGAGGGTTGACTTGAGTTGGCTTAGCATTTCTTAATCCATGGATTATGATTGTGTGATTGTTTAAGGGGTGATTAGGTTTGGATTAGAGGGTGAGTGGGGGTTTAGGAGGATGTGATGAGAGGAGAGAGAATGAGTAGAGGGTTAGATTAGCTAAGCATGGGTTATTAGCTAATTAAGGAGGATTAGTATGGGTTAAGAATTGAATATTTTATTTAATTACAAGTGGGAGGAAAAAAGGGTTTTATGAATTAATTTATTTAGATAAGTGTATCCATTTAAATTAATAGAGGAATAGGGATTTAATTAATTATCAGACTATAGGTTTTTCATTTAGATAATTAATTAGACTATAGTTAATTAATTAAATTAATTAACTAGGGGGTGACATAAATTAATCAAATAATAATATTTATTTAATAGGGTGTCCTAGGAGAAAACTAAATAAGATTACTAAATAATGTAATCAAATTTAGGTGTCTACATTTTGCCCCTCTTCGACATAGTGTTAAAATAACACTATTTTGAGGATATTTTTAGTATATAATAGACGACATGAAGAATGGACTCAGTAGTAGAGCTGCCCTGATTTACAGGTCAGGATGTCAAGCAGGGTGATGCCCCCTCAAGAGGGTAGTAGGGAAAGAGGAAGGGGCCCGGGCAACGTCTCGAAAGGAAAAAAAAAAGGGGAAGAAAGTGTGATGTAGGCTAAGAAGGCAGGTGAATGAGGAAAAGAGAGATGAAAAAGGAAATGAAAGACAAGATTCAGCATGAGGAGAAGAAATGGGGAGAAAAAAGGTGTCAGGAGGTGAAAATGAGGGCTTGGAGGGGCCTTAATAAGGGTCAAAGGGGTCAAAGATAGGTCATTTGCACACCAAGAGCTTAGGATTTGAGATTTTTGAGCTCTGATAAGCGAGGATGATATGGCACAAAGAGGGACTGACTTACTATTCTGACATCATGCGACGTGTGTGGCATAATGGAGCGCCCGACCGAGAGGTAGGCTAAAAAATAGAGCTTTTTGTTATGTTTTTGTTGTATTTATTACATGTTAAAGTAGGAAAATAAGCATGCCCATGAGTGTGGGATTGGCAGGAACATGTTCCTGCAAAAAATGCTAGGGAAAGGGAAAAAGGTATAGGCAAAGGGTTTTTTATAAGAACGCGAAAATCTGGGGGATGGGGGGAATTTACTGTGGGACTGCAATCCTGTAAGGATATTTTGTGGGATCACGTTCCTAGAGAAAAATGCAGAGAGAGACTGAAAAAAGGCATTCCTGAGGGAGGGGGTTAGCATGCGACATGGGAACATATTCCCGCATGGGTGGGAGGGTAGTGGAAGAACAGGATCTCGCAATGGCAGTATTGTGGGGAAAAAGGGATATTTATGGGAACGCGGGGAGAGGGGGATTTTGGGGGAGCATGGGGAAAAGAAAATTTGTGGGAATGCAAGAAGAGGAACTTAGGTTTTGGTAAAGAGGAAAGGCTGACATTTTTTCTTGACTTAGATACAGTGGTCCGTGGATCGACCAATGAGTCGAGAGCGTCATGCCTCAGTTTTGATGGTAGGAGACCAGTTCACACCAACAGATTGGGAAAGGGTGGATGCACTCAGGCTGGGTTACTTAGCGCAGATGCCATGGAGGTGGACATCGATGGTGTTGGTGACAGTGCTTTGTGAGCGTTGGCACTCAAAGATAGGGACCTTTCATCTACTAATTGGGGAAATGATAGTGATGCAAGAGGATGTATATTAGATATTTTTCCTACCAATTTGAGGCACTCTGGTTGTAGTAGGGACCTACACACAGGTGCAAGAAAAGGCCCCACTAATAGGGCCAGGTGTAGAGCCCATCCTGTTTCATGGATAGTTAGCTTTGGCCGAGCATGTGGCAGCAGCACCGATGGCACGACAAGTATACTTTTATGTGTGTGGGCTAGTGTCAGGGTATTTTACCCTAGACATGGGTGGGAGGAGTGTGACACTATCACTGATTCCTTTCATTGTGTAGATTGTGGATGTAGGGGTCCTAACAACTTGGGGGACATTGATGTTAGCAAAGATGTATAGGGATGTGCATCAGATTGTCTATCATGGGATGATAATGATGGGAAGGAGCTTTGGGTTTGCCTCATTTCTACAAGTGTGGGCTTGGAAGAACATAGAAGTGTTGCGGCCCTTAGGTCGAGTGGCTAGATAGGCAGAGGAGCTAGCGGTGTATAGTTGGGGGGACCTAGTGACCTACCAGGGTTAGGGAGATAGATTTTTGGAGAGAGACATTAGATGGGATCTAGGATGTGATCATGTGGTGACCATATCTAGATCATGCATAATTGGTAGAGGATGATAGGGAGCTACCATACACCCCACTGCCAACATTCATTATAGGTAGATGGGACTATATTGTGGAGTAGTATAGGCCAGATAGGGTCAGCTGACAGTTTGGGTTCAAGCAGGATGTGTCAGGGCCAAAGCGGTGGTATCAGTGTGCCACTCAAGAGAGGGAGTCAAAATTTGGGCTAGCATAGGATAAGATAGGGTTGTTGGTCGAGTATCAGGCCATGCAGCCATTTTAGTGGGATTGGGTTGGTGGGGCAGCAGATCTGGGGACCACAATAGCATACAACAGGTGGTTCTAGCTTTTGAGAGTACTCGAGAGATCTAGGTTACCTTATGGTGAGGGAGCAGTGCATGTGTATAGGGGTCAGGGGAGGAGAGGAGGGAGGCAAAGGGGGAGGATTGGAGGAAGAGACAAAGGTGGGAGAGAGGGAGATGGGATGGATGTGGATGGGGGAAGAGATGGGGCATAGGAACCTGTAGGGCCATTACCACCACCAAGATCACCACCACCAGCATGGGCACCACCACCAGTAGGGATAGGGTCATCTAGAGGAGGGGGAGATGATATAGAAGGGCACCTAGCCTCACTACAAGCTACATATGATTAGATGAGTCAGATGCTCCAATATGTGCAAGGTGAGTGGGATGGTCTGAGAGGAGAGAGGGACAGCTTGGCAATGGAGAGGGACAACCTAATAGCATGACTAGCGTAGTCCATAGAGGAGGGTCTGCTGACTATTGAGGAGAGAGATCATCTACAGAGGGAGAGGGATGCTCTAGTGGAAGACAGAGGCATACTGAGAGTAGAGAGAGATGTTCTGCTATCAAAGAGGGACCAGCTACAGGGGGAGAGGGACACCACCACATGGGGTCACATGAGTGGTCAGGGGAGGTATCTTGCCTCTAGAGAGAGCTCATCAAGATGAGTGAGCAGATCAAGTGGTACAGGGGGATGTATCACGTAGCAGTGCCCCCATAGCAGGTTCATCATTATAGGTGGTCAAGCTACCCATTGGTCATAGGGTCAGGGGCTAGTGGGAGCTTAGGTGCAGGGGCTGGCGATAGCCAGAGGATAGGGGGTAGCATGACCATGGTTGGTTCATCTCATAGGTCAGGTCGGGAGAACTGTCAGTTGTGCCATACACAGATTCATCAGCGATTAGCTGGTGGTTTTGTACAGATGGTAGAGGCATTAGGAGGGGGGATGGAGGTAAACTCTCAGCTCGGATATGGAACCATATAGGTACACAAGGCTTGATGGGCAGACGGGCAGTGTTACAGGATCCAACACAGGTGGACCTTGTGGATGTGGATTTTTACATCCAGCCTCCCTCAAGAGAGGCAAATAAGCAGTGATATGTTGTGGACTAGATTTTTTTGATTGTAGTCATTTATTAATGGAGGGCATAGTCCTTATGTATATTTATATCTGTACTTTTTAGATGGTCATGGACTCAGATAGATATTTATTCTTCCATGCTTTGGGTTGGGACATGTACTGTTATTTACCATAATTTATATATATATATATGATGAGTTGGGTGGGATATGATGTGGAATGTATGAATGTATGGATGCATATGATGTTCTAACATGGATGATGCAGGATGTGATGTGATTTTCTATATGTTGTGAGACTGACATGTGTGTGATGCAGGATGCGAGGCACTGAATGTGATATGTGTTTCTATGAGATGTATGTTATGACAATTTGTAGATGCAAGATGTGATGTAAATGCTTTAGATGTATGATGTATGTATGGCATGATTAAATGTGTTTTTTATGGATGTCTTAATATACTTAACAATGCAAGATGAAAATGACTTAACAATGCAAGATAAAAAATGAACCTAAAATGATAATGAATATAAGATGACTTAATGAAAGACATGAATGAACCTAAAGTGAACCCTAACAATGCAAGAAAAATAAATCTAAAAATGAATCTAAAATAACTTAATGAAAGATATGAATGAACCTAAAGTGAACCCTAACAATGCAAGATTAAAATGAATCTGTGTGGTGATGAATGATAATGCAAAAAAATGAAGCTTAAAAATGGATTAACAATGTAAGATTTTAAAATGAATCTAAATGATAATGGATGACCTAACATGAATCTAAAAATGCAAGATTAAAATGAATCTAACAATACAATGAAATGAATTTAAATGATAATGGGTGAACTAATAATGCAAGATTAAAATGATATGAAATGAATTAACAATGCAAGATAAAATGGATTTAGGATGGGACGTAGGATGTGAGGTAGTGAAATGAGATGAGACAATGCAACCTAGGATGGTTGTATGAAATGAGATGCATGTAGGAAAGTGTAGGGGAAAATATGAATGTATATGGGAGGTTGAAGGTGAAGTGCAAGGATGAGATGGAACAACATATCACTGCCTGACTGAACCCTCACTGAGGGAGAAGGGGGTTGGTGTGGAGGGGATGATGAACAAGGGGGTGTTTGCATAATCATAATCCATAGGTTGAGAACATGAGGTGAGGGAGGTGGATAATTTTGCATCATAATGAGGTGTTTTATGGGTGAAAGATAGGTGAAAATGGGATGTGAGGAAGTTGCTTTTGGGGGATTTTCTTTAGGATGATTGCTGGGATTGGATAGGGAGGCTATTTAGTGAAGCTTGACTGTGGGGTATTTCGAAGGGGAACACCACCATGTAGTTTGAGCACTTAGTTTGATATAGAAACAAAAGGGACTAACCAAAGTTACTAGGAAGTTGAGGTCATGTCACTAGCGTTGCATAGGACTGATGTGAAAAAGACATGCAAAGGTTTCCCTAGCATCACGCATGCACCCAGAGGAAAGCATGGTGGAAACAATGTCTAAAAATCCACAAACAAATAACACTTCCCAATTGCACCAAGTAACCCATAAGATCACCTGTGAACTATGCAAGGGTCATGTTTAACTGACTCACAGGCAGAAACAAAATATTGCAAAAGACCTTGCCCTAGAAAATGCCTCCCATTGTAGTGCACCATGATATAAAGGATTGTGGTGATCTTGAGGAGAATAGTCACCTGAGACCTCAAAAATAACTAAAAAATCCAAGAAAACATTTATGAAATCAAAGTGACAAGACCAAAATATGTCATTTTCCAAAAGAGATCGACCGACTATGGATGTTGTGATTAGGTCAGACATGGAGGAAGGATGCATCCTACAAGGACCTGGTTAGTGGGTTTTGACTGCAATTGGAATTGTTGATGGGAAAGTTGAAAATATTTTGAGAATCACAGTGACATGGGATGCTTGCTAAGGAGACATTGCTATTATTGTGGTCATGGAGGGCCATGCCTTTTGTGATCAAAAGTACTGCTAGGAACAAAAACCAGGATGATATGTACAAACAGGAGACACTATATACAATGGATACTTACAGAAGCTCAGGAAGTGGGATAGTAGGTCATTTGCTGGTGTGATGTGGATATGGCACCTTGGGAATAAGGGATGAGTAAAATGGGAAGGCAATTGATAGTGAGTGGATTTTGATGGAGGGAATGGGAGTTTGATAGATAATGATACGGTCCACTATGTGTGATGCTTGTTTCTAGGTTTTCACCAACATACCTGCCCAAGGTGCCTGATTGCCAAGTTTTCACCATTGGATGATTATTTTCTCCTCTTTTTTTTCCATCATTTTTTTTATTTTTTTAATTCATCAAGGTGCCTGTTTGCCAAGTTTTCACTAGGATGATGATTTTTTAGGACTTTTTACAATTTTTAGGATTTTTTCAAGACTTTTTATGATTTTTAGGATTTTTTCAGGATCATATTCATAGTTCAAGAATAGAACCATTTCATATGTATGATATTAATGGGATCATTAAGGGGCTCTCCTTCAAGTGTAGACAACTGGTAGGCTCCAGAGCTTAAGCAAGCTGTCACCACATAGGGACCCAACTAGGTGGGCTTGAACTTCCCTTTCTTTTCATGGTTAGCCTATACTTTCTTGTTCTCTTTTAAGACCATGTCCCTGACTTGGAATTTTTGGGGGTGCACTTTTTTGTTGAAGCTCATCTTGAGGTGGTTTTGGTACATGATCAGGTGATCATAGGCATGTTGCCTTTTTTCATCGAGAAAACCTAGTTGGGTAAGGCACGTCATGTAGTAGTCTTCATCTATGATGTAGTTCTTCATGGATATGCGCAGTGAAGGGATTTCAACCTCGATTAGTAGAAAAACTTCAACACCATATACCAAGGAGTATGGGGTAGTGCCTATGGGGGTACAAAATGAGGTGTGATAGGCCTAGAGGGTAGGATTGATCTGGAGATGCCAATTGTAGCCAGAATCATTGAGAACTTTCTATAGGATTTTTAGGATAGTTTTATTAGTTGCCTCAGCTTGACCATTTCCCTGTGGGAAATATGGGCTAGAAAAGCATTGGTGGATGCAAAACTGGTCACAGAATCCTTTTACATGTTGGTTTTTGAATGGAGTACCATGATCTGTGAATATGGTGGAGGGAATGCCAAAGAAGCAAATGATGTGGTAGAGGATAAATTTGGATATCTGGACACTTGTAGTTAGGTTGAGTGGGATTGCCTCAACCCACTTCATGAAGCATTTAGTAGCTATTATGATGTACTTGTTTTCATTAGAGGAATGGGGTGTGATCATGCCAACAAGGGAGAATCCCCAATACAAAAAGGGCCATAGAGGTGCAATGGGTTGTAGGTCTTGTGTTGGTGCATGAATAAAATTAGCATGTTGTTGACATTGTAGGCACTTCTTTACAAACTCATAGGCGTCATGCCCCATTGTCAGACAATAATACCCAACTCTAAGTAGCTTCTTTTCAAGGACAATATCACTCATGTTGGCACCGCAAATGCCAATGTGAACCTCTTGTAAATCCAAGGTGGCCTCATTCAAGTCTAAACATTAGGAAAGGACATTATGATACCCACGATGATATAGGGTGTTGGCTACAAGAGTGTAGTGGGATGCTCTAGGAATGAGGTTCTAGCATTGGGTGTTTGTGAGGTGAGGGGATATGATACCATTTTTTAGATAAGTGTGAATGTTGTGGTACCACGGGGACTGAGGACCAACCAAGATGCATACCATTTTGGAGTTAGCATTCTCGTAAGCAGGCATGTGTAGCTGCTCAACTAGAAACTCATATTGTGCTACATCATAGGGGATTTCCAATAGTGACCCTATGGTGGCCATAGTGTCAGCTGCCCTATTTTGAAGTCTTGGCACTTGAATGAACTGTATGCTGACAAAGTGTTCTTTGAGCTTATCCACAAGCTTCTTTTAGGGTAATAGCTTGTCATATTTTGTCTGAAACTCATCGAGGACCTATTTGATGATTAATTGGGAATCCCCAAATACTTGTAGCTCTATGACATTCTAATGGATAGCTGTTCTGAGACTTGCGACAAGGGCTTCATATTCTAAAATGTTGTTTGTGCACATGAATCCTAATTTGAAGGATTTCAGGATGTAGTCACCTTGGGGAGTTACAAATAGTATCCCTACCTTGATCCATGTGAGGTGTATGAGCCATCAAAATATAACTTCCATTGGGTCTATTCCTCAACCATACAAAGGTGCTCATTAGGAATTCCATCACTAGAGGGTATGCATCGACCAAGGGAGCCTCCACAAGCTGATCTACAATAACTTGTCCCTTGATGGCCTTTCAATCAACGTACTAGATGTCAAATTTGCTAAGAAGCATTACCCACTTTGCCATATGTCCTGTGAGTGTGGTCTTTGAAAGTAATTATTTGAGAGGGTTGACCTTTGAGATTAGCTTTACTGTGTGATTGAGAATATAATGTCAAAGCTTTTGAGTAGAAAAGACCACTACTAAGCAAGCTTTTTCCATTGGGGAATAGTTCAGCTCATAGACAACCAATGTACGCTTGATATAGTAAATGGCCCTCTCTCTTCCATCATCATCAAGATGGGCTAGGAGTGCCCCCAGCGCTATGGTAGTGGAAGATATATACAAGATGAAGGGCTTTCCTGGCATTGGTGGTACAAGAATAGGTGATTTTGTGAGGTATTCCTTGAGGTTCTTGAAACTGCACTGAAAAATGGGATCCCACTTGAAGGTCGTATCCTTTCGCAATAGGTGCATGAATGGCTAGCACTTATCTACTAGTTGGGAGATGAACCTCCAGACTCATTGTAGTTTTCCTTATAGGCTTCTCAACTACTTGAGTATTCTGGGAGGAGGCATTTCTAGGATAGCTTTTACCTTCTTGGGATCAATCTCTATGCCTCATCTGGACATGATGAATCCTAGTAGCTTCCTGGATGTTGCGCCAAAGATGCATTTCTTTAGATTCAACCTCAGACCATACTTATGTAGGTGGTTGAACACATCTTCAAGGACATCAAGGTGTTCATGTTGTGTTCTAGATTTTTCTAGAATGTCATCTACATAGTCTTCCTAAATTTTATGGATCATGTCATGGAAGATTGTGGTCATCTCTCTTTGATAGGTAGCTCCAACATTTTTAAGCCCAAATGACATCATGTTATAGAAAAATGTGCCCCATGGTGAACATTGTCTTGTGCTGGTCTGCTTTGGCTATTTTGATCTAATTATACCTTGAAAAACCATCCATTAGTGATAGCCTCTCCTAACCAGCAGTGAGATCTATCATCATATCAATGTTGGGAAGTGGGAAATCATCCTTTAGACATGCCTTTTTGAGATCTCTGAAGTAAGTGCAAATTCCTATGTCACCCAAAGGTTTGCTGATATGTACCATGTTGGAGATCTAGTTCGAATAATCGATCACCCTAATGATCTTATCCTAGAGAAGCTTCTTGAGTTCTTCTTTTACTAACAAGGCCACTTTTGGATGCATCTTTCTTAGCTTCTGCTTGATTGGCTTGGCGTTGGGATCTACTACCAGATGATGGACAACAAGATTTGGGTCAAGTTCAAGCATGTGAGCATATGACCATGTAAAATTGATGATTAACTCTTGAAGGAGAGCTTCGAGGCCTGACTCTTGTGCTTCATTTAGAGATGTTGCAATGTAGGTGATTCGTAGGATTTCCACTATGCCCAGATTGATCATTTTGGTTTCCTCGATGATCATGGATGACTATTCTAACTATTCTGACTGATAGACTTGGATAGGTGGAAGAGACAAGTATCTATCCTCTAGCACCTTAGAGAGGTTTTCACTAGAGGATACACCCTTTATTCTTACTATTTTTGAATCAGGATGTGCCCCATAGGGGTTTTCACATGAGGATTCTTTATTTTCTTTTTGATTTTTAATGTTGAAGCTAGAGACTTCCTCTTCCCCAAAATATCCCTTTGGGTTGAGCTGATACACTTTAGCTAATTCCTATCCCCATTCTAGTTGTTGGTCTGTGGCACCCATGAATCTTAGGAGCACTTCCTTACTTTGGAACTCATCGATATGTACCATGCTTGGCTGGTCCTAGTATATGAGGTCATGGTGAAGGAGTGGCAAGTCAATGAGGTTGATGGTGAGTTGGTGGAGAACAGAATTGCCTAGGAAAGTTTCATCATCAAAGATATCATTGTAGGACCATTTTCCTTCCTCTTCTAGGATGTCTTCAACTTCCACGAGTTCATCTTGGATATTCAAAATGGTTACATTAGATGAATTGGTACCCCCAGTCATGACATCGGGTCCTCGTATGTATAGGTGAGGGGTATCAAAGCTGAGGCTCCAATTTTGTGGATTTTTAGAAGCCTCCATAGGGTCTTTCATTCCAGCCTCATTGGGTGCTAGACCTCCTCCTTGATAATCCCATTGTTTAATGGCCCATTTGTGTGGTATGGGATATTTTTTTTTGAAATACCCAAGGAACTTAGTATCTGGAGGTGGGGGATCTTTGTACAACCATTGATTAATATCAAGTGCCAACTCTTGGCCATTCAAAATTTCATTGGAGACAAAAGTAGATGAGCCCATAGTTTTGATCTTGGGACCTTCTTGAGGTGCCTTGGTTTGATGGCACAGTCATCCTTGAGTGTGCGGGTCCAGGGGGAGAGCTCCTACTACAAATGCATCGATAAGATTGTACTCTCCATAGCCCTTGTTGTTGATCTTGATAGAGGAGGAGGTGGAGGCTAGAATTATTTCAAATCGGAGTGGGATCAAGAAGAAATACTGATGGACATGCTAATGTCAATTCCTAGATAGTGAGTGGAGTGGGGAAATGACGTTTCAATCGTATGACAATATGCAAAAGGTTGGGGATCTATGTGGATGGTGATTTTAGTGCCTTGATATAGTAATTTGATGCATTGATGATAGGTGGAGGGGACTGCTTGGATGGAGTGGATCCATGGATGATGAAGGAGGATGTTGTAGGGGAGGTCAAGATCAACAACGTGGCATATGGTGTCTTGGGTGATAGGACCAATCTTGATAAGCAACAAAATAGTACCTTCGAAGGTATGCTCTAGGTTATCATAGGCCTTGATGGTGATCACCTCATGGGAGATGTCTACTTCTGTGAGACCAATCTACTGGACAAATCTTAACGTACAAATATTTAGGGCTGAATCATTATCTATCATGACCCTTTTTATGGCAAAGTCATTAATCATGATGATGATGCAGAGTGGGAGATTGTGATCTAGATCAATGGATGGCATGTCAAATGGTTGGAAGGAGAGGGTGGAAGGCATGGATAGGTGCCCTACAAGGTTCTTGAATTGAATGGTGTTGATCTCCATGGGGGCATGGGTTTCTTGGAGGGCATTATTGAGGACTTCCTGATGAATAGGGGATGTGCGAAGAAGGTCGAGGATGGATATTTGTGTAGGCATGTTCCCAAGGTGTTCCAAGAGGTTATATTGTGCACAGGGGATGGTTGTGGTATTCGCATTGGCAACAGATATCTGGCCTTTATGGGTAGTGAAAACACATTGATTATCAGCACCTTTCACATGGATCACGTTCACAATGGGTTTGACCTAGGAAATGCAACCAATGAATTTATCATAGTTTATGTAGGCAGTGGTATAATCTTTCCCATCACCATGGTCACCTTGTTTTCCCTTACCTACTTGAGTTTTTCTGGCATTGTGTCTAGGAAATACATTTTGATAGATTTGTAGGTTGGCATTAGGTGATGTTTGGGAAGGTGCATCAATTGTGATCTCCTTTTTATCGATGAGGTCTTTGACATAGTGCTTAAGTTTCATGCACTTCACGATAGCATGTCCCTTAACATGATGATAGTCAAAATATTCATTGTCCTTGTACTAGGCTGGCTTGGATGTTGACTCGTCAAAGGGCTGGGTTTGCGGATACACAATCAGATTTGCACTGGCCATGTGGCAAAAGTTAACATCCAAGGGTTCTCCAAGGGGAGTAAAAGTGCACTTCTGGTTGTTTTGAACATGAGGCTTGTTCTATCCTTGGGTGATGGATATGGCATTGGTTTGATTAATGGGTGGTTGAAAAGGCAGCTGCTGATAAGTGGGCGCTTGTTGTTGATACATAGGTACTTTTTGTTGGTATGTTGGGAGAGGAGGATTGGGCTCAGCCACAACAACTTGGATGTTCCTAGTGTCTGTGGCTCCATCTTTGACCATGTTCTTGTTCTTGTTCCAGTAATGAGAATGGTCATTGTTAGGTCTTTCTTGGGAGCTTTCCTTGTAGTGTTTGAGAACACCTTCATCCAAAAGACCTCATTCGATGTCCATTCCTTTCCCTTTTATATCTTGGTAAGTCTGAATACAATTCATTCTCATGAAGTGGGATAAATTTGGATGCAAATTATCAATGAATATCTTGGTAAGGTGCTTCTCTAGTGGTTGGTATGACAATCCTGTTGTGAGATTTTTCCATTGTTGCAAGTAGTCAACCAGAGTTTCACCTCCCTTTTGCTTAGTATTGCATAGGTCTAGCAAGGAGAGCTCATTCTCAACGTTATGAGCATATTGGGCCACAAATTTTTCTAAGAGTTCTACAAATGTGGAGATAGATTCATACAGTATTTTATAGAACCACTCGAGGGCGGTCCCTCCCAAAATATTGGGGAAAAGGAACAAGAAGTATATGTCATTGTACGCCACCTCTTGGCATGCCATGTAGAACTCCTCAACATGGCTGAACGGGTCTTGTTTCCCTCGATACTTATCAAAATTGGATGTCTCAAAAATTTTAGGGAAGGGAAGTGTTGTGATTGATCTATCAAATGGATACAGACAGACATCTTCGAACTTGAATGGTTTACCCTCGATACCGGCCTTGAGTTCTTTGAGGGCATTCCTCATCTCTTCCCATTCTGATTTAACAAGCGTTGGGGTGGGTACTCCCATTGAGAATGGATCTGATGGTGTGGGTGAATATGGGGGGATATACAAAGGATATTGTGAACTTGGGAAGGGGGATTGCTTGGCTAGAAAGGCTATCTCAAATAGATTCTAGCTACCTTGTTGGGTGATGTATTGCTAATGTAAGGTGCGGGCATGATGCAGAGTAGGATATGGAATGGATTGCTATTGTGGGATGAGAGGATTGCTTTGTGGCACTAGGAAGTAATGTTGTTGTGGGGGGAGTTGGTAAAATAGTTTCTATTAGGACTAGTGATGGACTTGGCTGACATAAGATGGGTGCATTCTGATGTAGGAGCATCTCAGGTCCTTGGCAATCCTGTGTCACCAAAAACATTTTGGAGTTTGTCTATATTTCTCAGTTTCTTCTTTGATCGAGTTGGTTAGTAGTTAGTTAGTTTCCTTTTCTTACTAAGTGTGGTTAGTTATTTCCTTGGTAGTTGGCTATTTTACTGGTGCTCAGCAATGCTTGTTTGTTATTCGGTCATCCTTGCTCACCGAGTAGTTTCTTTTGAGTTCATATTGAGCTGACTTGTGCATTTATTATGGGTCATAGATTTAATGTTGGAATCCATCATTGGGAGGTGTATGGTCCCTAATCTAACTATTCCTTTTGTTGATTGTGGATTTGAAGGCCAACTCAGTTTGGTAGACTCTTGTATAAATTTACTTGTTTGGTTGTAGTTGTGGAAGTAGTTTTGGGATAGAAGATAGAATTAGAGATTTTGATAGATCCTCGCATGTTTGAGGACCTTTGTAATCATTTTAATATTAGGGCATAACTGAGAAGGCCTTATAGCCTGGCATGTATGGTTCTATTTGATGAAATATATGCTTGATCATGCACTCTCTCTCTCTCACTGTTGTTTTTTATTTTCTTCTGCATGTGTTAAGCAGGCTTGGATCATTAGGGTGTGCCATTACTTGGCCCCTCTTGGCCTCTGCCTTGTGTCAGGTGGTATCAGAGTGAGGTGAGATCTTGATCTAGATCTGTAGATCTAGGTTTGTAGGTTCCTCTTGAGGAGCCCTAGTTGATTTTTATGGGGTAGCACATTGTGATCTAACCTGCAATTGCAGAGGGTTGTCAAGATGGTTCATGGAAGGCAAGATGCAGATCCAGGATTGGTGGATATGCTAAGGTAGATTGCTGCTAGGTTAGAAGCTATTGAAATAGCCCAAAGAAGAGGCAGACATCTTGAAGATGTTAGTGATGATGAAGTTGAAGAAGAGGAGGCAAATGCAGAACCTGCACCTATTATGGATCAAGGTGAAGAAATATTTTTGAAGGTTTTGACAAGTCTAAATTCTACACCACACTTCAATCCTCCTGAGTATGGTGGAAAATTAGATTCTGATGAATTGGTGGACTGGATCACTGAGATGGAAAAGTATTTTGAATATGAAAACATTCCTAAAGACAAGAAGGTGAAGATTGCAAGCACAAAGTTGAAAAGTCATGCATCCTTATGGTGGGAACATCTACAATTGGATAGGAAGAGGAAAGGAAAAGACAAAATCAAGGTTTGGAATAAAATGGTAAAAAAATTGAAAGGAAACTTCTTACCTTGTGATTATCAAATTAACCTAGTTTGGCGAATGAAAAGTTTGAGGCAGAAAGATAGCTCGATAAAGGAATATACTGAGGAATTATATATTATATTTTAGATCTGGACATGATGAAGATGATGTGGAAAGAATTGGTAGATACCTGAATGGTTTGAGAATTTCCATCCAAGAGGAAATTAGTATGGTCAAGTTAGAGAACATTGAAGAGGCTTATTAATTTGCATTGAAGGTCAAGGAGAAATTGAACAAAAGACATGAGCAAAGATAAAGAGGTCGAGGTGGTAGATTACCTAGAGGAAGAGGTAGATCTAATGGTGAAAATGGTAGATCTAAACCAGAAAAGACAAATATGGACAAAGGCAAGATCGAGTGGAAAGGTGAAACTTCATCTAGAGGCAGAGGTAGTAACTATTGAGGTGGTTATAGTAGAGGAAGTTTTCAAGGAACTTGTTACAATTGTGGAGAAGGACATAGATTTTTGAATGTACACATGCTAGTAAGAAGGCTGGTAGCAGTAGAAATTATTTGGTGCAAGAAGAGTCACCGAATGATCCTAAGAAAGAAAATAACTTAAT
This sequence comes from Chamaecyparis obtusa, assembly GCA_027943335.1. Lineage (NCBI taxonomy): Eukaryota > Viridiplantae > Streptophyta > Pinopsida > Cupressales > Cupressaceae > Chamaecyparis > Chamaecyparis obtusa. The sequence continues at coordinate 787,291 of BSBK01003428.1, read as the reverse complement.
GGTAAGGAGAGCACTATGGAATGAAAGCAAGAATGAAGATCAGGTAAGGAAAATTTTGTTCAAGACTAGATGTAGAGTTTTTGATAAATTTTGGAAGGTAATCATTCATAGTGGTAGCTCAGAGAATCTGGCATCTGAGGAGATGGTGACAAACTTGCAATTGGAAAGGTTGGTACATCCGAAGCCCTATCAGATTTCATGGATCAAAGATGAGCATACACTCCTAGTAAGTGAACAATGTTATGTGAATTTGAAGATTGGAAGGTACTATGATAAGGTGTTATGTGATATCATGCCTATGGATTGTTGTCATATTTTGTTGGGTAGACCTTGGCAATATGATAGACATACTATATATGATGGGAGATTGCATAAGTATACTATTGTGGCTAATGGAAAGAAATAAATCTTGTTACCATTGATGGAAGAACCTATTAGTAATGTTTTCACATCTGTGAAAGTTTGTTTGATGGAGGGAAGAAAGTTTGTTAACTCTTTGAAAAAGAATGATGTATGTTTTGTTGTGATCCCTAACAAACCGAGTAAGAAAATAGAGGCTAATGTCCATGAGGAGATTGATAAGTTACTCACCGAGTATAGTGATATCATTTTAGATAATGTACCTAATGGTTTTCTACCGAAAAGAAGCATTGATCATTGTATGGATCTAATCCCTACAGCTAGTTTACCAAATAAGGCACCTCGTCGGTTGACACGTACCAAGAATCAAGAATTGAACCGACAGATTCAAGAGTTGCTGGAGAAAGGTTTGATCAGAGAAAGTTTGAGTCCTTGTGTAGTACCTACTATATTGGCTCTAAAGAAGAATGGAGAATGGAGAATGTGTACTAATTCTAGACAAATCAATAAGATAACAGTGAAGTATAGGTTTCCTATACCGAGAATGGATGACATAATGGACAATTTGACTGGAGAAAAGTATTTCACAAACATTGATTTGAAAAGTGGGTATCATCATATCAGAATCAGAGAAGGTGATGAATGGAAGACTTCTTTCAAGACAAAAGAAGTTTGTATGAGTGGTTGGTTATGCCTTTTGGTTTAACTAATGCACCGAGTACTTTTATGAGGCTGATGAATGAAGTTTTGAAGAAATTCTTGGGTAAGTTTGTGATTATATATCTTGATGACATTTTGATATTCAGTAAGACTAGAGAAGAACATTTATTACATGTTAGACAAGTTTTGCAGAGATTGAAAGAGGAAAAGTTGCTAATAAATTTGAAAAAGTGTTCATTCATGAAAGAGGAGATTGTGTATTTGGGAATTGTTATTTTAGCTAATGGTTTGAAGATGGAACCTGAAAAGGTTGAAGCTATTTTGAATTGGCCTACACCTTTGAATGCTAGTGAGGTAAGATTATTTCATGGTTTGGCAAGTTTTTACCAAAATTTCATATGAAATTTTAGTTCAATTTGTAATGCTATGACTGAGACTATGAGATGAGACAAAAGAGAATTCAAGTGGACACATGGAGCTGACAAAATTTTTTCAGACTCTAAAGCATAAGGTTATTGAATTACCTATTTTGGCATTACCTAATTTCAGTAAGGTATTTCAAGTAGAATGTGATGCAAGTGGAAGTACAATTGGAGCTGTATTAAGTTAAGAAGGTAAACCTGTTGCTTTCTTTAGTGAAAAGTTGAATGATGCTAGAAGGAAATATTTTTTGTATGATCAAGAATTCTATGCTATTGTTCAAGCACTCAAGAAATGGAGACATTATTTGATACTGAGTGAATTTGTGGTGTATACCGATCATAAGGCTTTACAGTATTTGGATAGCCAGAATAAGTTGAACTAGAGACATATGAAATGGGTTGAGTATTTGCAGAGTTACACATTTGTGATAAAGCATAAGAGTGGAGTCACTAACTGAGTTGCTGATGCATTGAGTAGAAGAAGATCTTTGATGACCGAGATGAAAATTGAAGCTCTTGGTTTTGATGAGATGAGAGATTCTTATGAGTTTGACCCTGATTTTTCTGAGCCATGGAGAAAGTGCAGAGCACCTATTCAAGATCAGAAAGATACTAAATGGGATGAATATTTTATTCAGGAAGGTATGTTGTTTAAAGGCATTCAGTTGTGTATACCGAGAGGAATAATGAGAACTAATTTGATAAGGGAGAAGCATAGTAGTGGTTTGGCTGGATATTTTGGTATTGATAAAACATGGAATTTTCTTAAGGAGAAATACTATTGGCCGTAGTTGTATAGAGATGTTCAAAAATTTGTGAAAAGTTGTGGAATTTGTCAAGTTGCAAAAGGAGTAAGTTAGAATACTAGATTGTATGTACCGATTGTTGTTCTTGAGAAACCTTTGATTGACATCAGTATGGATTTTGTTCTTGGCCTACCAAAGACAATAAGAGGTAATGATTCTATATTTTTTTTTGTGGATAGATTTTATAAGATGGCACATTTTATACCTTTCTGAAAGACATCAAATGCAGTACATGTAGAAGATCTTTTCTTTAAGAAAATTGTTAGATTGCATGGATTATCGAGGAGTGTTATCTCTGACCGAGACAGTAAATTTGTTGGATACTTTTGGAAAACCCTTTGGAAGAAATTTGGCACTAAGTTGAAATATAGTTCTACATTTCACCCACAAACCGATGGACAGACTAAATTTGTGAACAAAAGTTTGGGAAATCTTTTGAGATGTTTAGTTGGAGACACACCGAGTAATTGGGATTCTATATTGGCACAAGCAGAGTTTGCATACAATAATTCAGTGAATAGAAGTACTAGAAAGACACCATTTGAGATTGTGAATGGCAAACAACCAAGAGGTATATCTAATATGAGGGACATTGCTGATGAAAATAAGAGAAGTGTTGAAGGAGTAGAATTTGCTGAGTATATGAAGACATTGCATGAAGATGTGAAACTGAAGCTGGAAGACAGTAATAAAAAATACAAAGATAGAGCTGATAGATCAAGGAGACATAAAACTTTTGATGTTGGTGATGAAGTGATGGTTCATTTGAAGAAAGGTTGATTTCCTATTGGAACATATGAGTTCAACTAAAGATGAAGAAGTTTGGACCTTGCAAGATTTTGAGGAAATTTGATAGTGGAAATACATATGAGATTGAGTTACCTGATGACATGGACATATCACCTATTTTCAACATTACTGATTTGTATGAGTATCATGAACCTGATGAAGAATTGACATTACTAATAGAATATCCTACGAAGAAAAATGAAGAAATTGAACAGATTTTGAAGAAAAGAGTACAGGAGGAAAATAGTATATGGAATATTTGGTAAAGTGGAAGAATAGACCGATGGAAGAAAGTTCATGGATTTCTCAGTCTGAGTTGGACATAGCTCAGACTAGACCTACCAAATGATTTGGAGAATCATTTCAAAATAACCCCAGGTGTCTGATGCAGGAGCATCTTGGGTCCTTGGCAATCTTGTGTCACCAAAAACATTTTAGAGTTTATCTATGTTGCTTAGTTTCTTCTTTGACTGAGTTGGTCGGTAGTTGGTCAGTTTCCTTTGGTTACCAAGTGTGGTCATTTATCTCCTGGGTGGTTGGCTACTTCACTACAGCTCGGTGATGCTTGTCTATTGCCGATCATCCTTGCTCACCGAGTTGTTTCTTTTGAGTTCCTGTTGAGCCAACTTGTGCATTTATTATGGGTCATGGATTTAATGTTAGAATCCATCATTGGGAGGTGTGTGGTCCATGATCTTACCATTCCTTCTATTTATTGTGGATCTGAAGGCCGAATTAGTTTGGTAGACTCTTGTATAAATGTAGTTGTTTGGTTGTAGTTTAGGAGGCAGTTTTGGGATAGAAGATAGAATTAGAGATTTTAACAGATCCTCGCATGTTTGAGGACCTCTATAAATCATTGTAATATTAGGCCATAATCAGGAAGGCCTTATAGCCTAGCATGTATGGTTCTATTTGATGAAATATATGCTTGATCATGCACTCTCTCTCATTGTTGTTGTTTATTTTCTTCTGCATGTGTTGAGTAGGCTTGGATCATTAGGGTGTGCCATTGTTTGGCCCCTCTTAGCCTCTGCCTTGCATCACATTCCTGTATTGCTGAGAAGGGGGATGGTAGCTTGGGTGTGCACTATGGGTGGTTGTGTGAGGGAGTTAGTGGGATGGGTAGAGCTGAGTTGTTACGATTGTGGGGGAGCAGTTTGTTGAGTGACTAGTGGCATAGATAAGTAGTTGGTAAATGTGAGAAAAGATGCAACAAGAGGAGGTGGAGGTAGTTTTTGTGCTACTTGGAGGAAGGTTTGATGCTGGGGAGTTGTTTCAAATAGATTCTCATGTGTAGGTATGCCCATGGCATTCATTTGTGCTTGATTGAGGCTCCACGCGGTGTCAATCCCTGTTGGGGGCTATGATGTAGAAGCTGCTGCAAACGTGGGTGGAAAAGTGGGATTTTGTGATGTGAGTGGAGAATTCTGGGGTACCATAGGTGGCATTCTTATTGTGAAGGTGACTTGCTGGGCTTGTGTGGAATGAGATTGGGTGACTGACTGGGTAGATGCAGGTGGGGTGACTTGTGTTGCTCCTTATGAATGTGATGTTGATGCGGGTGCTTGGCTCACAGCAGGTGTAGGTATTGTTTGTGTAGAAGCTTGTGTGAGGGGTGGAAGTGCTTGCATGGATGTTGGTGTTTACATGGATACTAGTGCAAAAGTAGATGGTGATGGCCCCATGATAGAAAAAGGGGCATCTTGGGGTGTATTTTGGATAGCAGGAATTGTTGCACTGGGTTGCAAAAGATGTGGGATGACTGAAGCTATTTGGGATACCTGCATGGTCGGATCATGGATTTGTTGGAGGATATAGGGGTTGATGTTGGTGGAGATGTGGATGGGTTTGGTGGGGTCAAAAGGATGTAAGTGTGATAGAATGGGAGTACCTTCCTATGCATAGTTTTCCAAGATGGCCAGACAGTTTTGTATGATGATCGCACTTACCATTTGCACGTGTCCTGGAAGAAACATGAAGGCTTCCATGTAGTTAGTTTTAGGTGTCTCACTGAGGTCTTCCCACACATTCTAAATTATTGGTGGTTTAGGATCATACATTACCATCATGCTAGTGGGATTGTTCGGGTCTGTTGAACTAGTGGCTTCGTTGGGATCCATTCCTTTCCTTTTCTTTGATCGTGTCTCAACAGACATGAAAATCCAAAGTCCTAAGATGGGGAGGATGCAGATGTATTAAAAGAGATGCTTGGGATGAGGATTTTAGATTGGGATGATATTGGCAATAGCCTAGATGTAGGATTGTGGGTGATGAGAGATTTAGGTGATGTGCTAGGGGTCGAGATGATCTACCTTTCCTAATGTGGGATCAAAATAAGTGGGATCATCATCTTTGGATAGACTTGTGATCTTTGGATGATGGTCTCCTTACTAGTGTGAACCAATCTCTAGATCAAGATGATGAGGTCTACAAGAGCAAGTACTAGTTACCCTAGACAATGCTTAGTCGAATGGGTGTAGCTTGAGATTCTGATACATAAGATAAGGTTAAGGAAACTCAAGGCATGTCCTTGGGTATGATGTGGATCTAGGATAATGATTTAGGATTTTGATAGGGGACGATGCTAAATGATTCTTCTTAAGGGGATGATGCACCTATGGGATTACCTATGATGAAGGGATGTTGAGACAACTTCACAGATTTTGAAAAGGAGGAGATTGAGCCTACTAGTCTTCACTCTCTAGTTTGAAAAAATGATGATCAACTCAAATTCGAAAGGAAAATTTCTTAATCCTTTCTTTGTACTCTATGTTATCCAATCTGGCTTGGTACTTCTCTTCTTCTCAAGTTGCAGTGACAATGGGTTGGTGATCCTTGAGTTTCCTTTCGACAACTTTCTTCTCTTGATACACATAGGGCATTGGTAGCTTGGCTTTCTTGTGCTTTATGGGTGTGGTCATAGGTCAAAAAAGAATATCTCTACTCTCTGGATAGATCAAGATAGGAAGTGACTGCGGTAAGTATACCTTGTCTTGGTTTTGAACAAACTTGACTTTGCTTTTAGGATAGTTAACAAATAGTCCCACAATAGACAAAGAAATCTTGTGGGAGAACAAGAAGATGATCTCTTTGCCAAAGAACTTTGTAACCTCAATTCTATGTATGTTCAAACAAATTTTTTCATTGGTTTTGTAACTTTGAGAACACGCACAAGCAATTTATACCTATAAGATAGGCTAGTATCACAACCTTTCCCACAACTTGGTATCCCAAAAGAGGAATACATATGGTGAGTAATCTTCATGTGACCCAAGAAACCACTTGGGTCGGTCCTTGCAAAAATATTATGATACTTTCTAGAGTAGATCAGGTGGGCTTCTGATTAATGGCTTCTAGTAAGATCTGTGGCATCCCCCCAATCAATTTTTACATGCATGGCTCACTTAAGAGCCTAGTTGACCATGTCAAAATCATAGGGATATTCACCTACCTTGGGCTACCATCAACATGCCTCACCTGAGCTTGAGGAGATAAGGAGAGAGTTTTCTCAACACCTTATTTATATACCAATCAGGGAATTATCAGTTTGAGGTTGATCTCTAAAGAGGAAGCGCTTCTCTCTAGACAGGCCTCGCTAGAAGCAAAACCAATTGAACTTGATCTTTCTCTTCACACAAGTTCCATAAAGGTGAGGAGAGAGGATACAAATAGAAGTCAATTTTTTTTGTGTCACTTAATTTAACAAGGTTTTGCAAATAATTTAAAAATCTCTAAGTGTTGGAAAACATGTCAAGAAGTATTCATTTCCAAATTGAACCTAGTTTTAGGCTAAGTGTTTGCTATCCTAGAACATCAAACACTCATTTTCTTAACATGAAAGGTTCTTTGAAATAAATGACAATGCTTTGGAATTGAAATTTATTTTTCAAAAATAAAAGTGTTACTCCCCTTTAGCATTCAAGACTTTGTTTAGATTCTTTTTAAGAACCAATTTGAAGTGTTTTGATTGCAATGATTGATTATCCCTTAAGCATTCAAGATTGAGTTTTGATAGATTTTAAGCACCAAAGGGAGATGTGTTTGATTGTTCATTTTAAAACCCAAATCGAGAAGTGAGGTGTTGTGTAGGCATGCAATGTTATTTTTAGTGCACCAAAAGACGGTGAGTTAATTCTTTTTTTTTAAATTTTAACCCGCATTCCCGCAAAAAGCTACAATCCTACAAAACATAAAACCGCATTCCCACAGACCATACCAGTGATCCCACGGGGCTGTCAAAAATAAAGAAACTGACACAGAGTAATAAATGCCGAAATGAAAGCGATACCTACGGACATGTTCCTACCTGGTAAAATTGCATTCTCGCAAAAGTAAACAGGCAGTCCCATGTTGTGAGAATGATGGCACAAATTTTGAGATGATTAGTTTATGCCTTATGGCTTACAAAAGTCAACAGGCATTCCCACATGGTCAAATAGTGTTCCCACATTGCGGGAATGTGATCCTGCAAAATGGGTACAAAAAACTGACTAGTAAACCAGACAAAGAGCAAGAAAAAGATAGGATATTAGAAGTTTCTTTGTGGGAATGTGTTCACGCAGACCACATAGACGTTCCCATGACTAAAACCGCATTCCCGCAAAACTTCACATTTTCAAATTTCATTGCTATGTAAAATTTGAAAGTGGGAATGATGGCACAAATGTGTCTTCTTCAGCCTCCAACTTGCAAAATACCCAAAAAAACCTTCCAAAGAACTCAAACAACAAAAAAATGTTAGTCTTTGGGTTAGTTTTGCAAAGAAAAATAGATGAGAAAGATGAAGAAATGACCCTAGAATTGGGTCCCGTCGGGCGTGCAAAAATGTAAGTACCTAAATGTAGTGTTAAGTAATACAAAGAAAGCTAAAAATTCAACAAAATAAAATAGATAAACACTTATGCTAAGACCTACAAAATGAAGACAAAAACCGACAAGAAAATGCAAACCTCAAACCCAAAAGTCTCCAAAGTGTAGAAGATTTGTCCAAGGATGGAATGTGTGCTCAAATGCTAATGCTCAAGCTTCAATGGATGAGGAGATATTTTGGAATTATAAGGCTATGGATTTGATTCTTTCTAATAGCATGATAACTTTTCTCAAATGGTGGATGAAAATGAAGGAGAAGGAGGTTCAATTTGTAGGCAAATGGAAGGGTGAATGGACAGTCAAGATGCAAACTTGAGGAAGGGTTGAGATGCATCCAAGAGAGAACATGGATTGTGATTTCTCAAATGCATAGCATTATGACAAGTGTCACAATGAGGTAGGTTGAGAGGAGAGACCAAATCTTTGAGGAATGTGACCATTTTGGGAGATGTGAGAGGGGACAAATGCGTAAGAGTGTGTAAGAGATGCGTAAGAGATGTGTAAGAGTTTTTATGGTTGACATTGGAGGATGTGGTGATGTGACAAGAGGGTTGACTTGAGTTGGCTTAGCATTTCTCAATCCATGGATTATGATTTTGGAAATGTTTAAGGAGTGATTAGGTTTGGATTAGAGGGTAAGTGGGGGTTTAGGAGGATGTGATGGGAGGAGAGAGAATGATTAAATGGTTAGATTAGCTAAGCATGGGTTATTAGCTCATTAAGGAAGATTAGTATGGGTTTAGAATTAAATATTTTATTTAATTCCAAGTGGGAGGAAAAAGGGGTTTTATGAATTAATTTATTTAGATAAGTGTATCCATTTAAATTAATAGAGGAATAGGGATTTAATTAATTATCACACTATAGGTTTGTCATTTAGATAATTAATTGGACTAAAATTAATTAATTAAATTAATTAACTAGGGGATGACATAAATTAATCAAATAATAATATTTAATTAATAGGATGTCCTAGAAGAAAACTAAATAAGATTACTATATAATGTAATCAAATTTAGGTGTCTACAGGAAGAATATTTGATTATAATGAAAATATCTCATCATGGATTCATGGCTAACTTTAATTTTAGATTTCAACAAATGTAAGAAAGAATCCCAACTATAAATACTTTTTCTACTAATCATGTCCTATATTATTTGAGGGATTTAACACTAGTGATGGTATTATGATATAGTATGGGCATGATAACTATATTGGATGTCTATTACATTGTAATAAGGGAGCTCACAATTTCTTAATATATTCTATAAAGATAGCTCCAAGGCCCTAGTTGCACTTACTGACAGAAGATCCATCTACATAACTTATTGTGTTGCCTCTACCTTTGCTTCCCCTACAAATGAATTACATGAAGTAACAAATAAACTACAAAGTTTTAGTAAGTGATGGTAACTATAAAAAGACACCAAGCTAAAAATATGACTTATTAGCCTTATAACCAAGCTTACCAATCAAACAAAGCAACTCTACTAGGGAATGCACAAGGGAATTATAAATGGAATGATTTAGGGCCCTTAAAACATTAAAAATAGTTATTATTAGTCCATCGAAGGATATTGTTCCAATGAAAAATTACCTTGCTCAAGATCATGAATAGTTTTGTGGAATGAGGCCTCACAACCCAGAATCTTTGGTAGTTCAAAGTAAACCAACACTCTCAATAAATATATTTGATATAAATCAAGAAACTACTAGGATGAAAGACATGAAAAATGATGATTCTACATTGTTAGATTGGTACAAGACATGTTTTTATGCAAAGAGAAGGCTAATATTTGAGTTATTGAAGAGCCATAAAAACCTCCTATTACACCTCTAAGAAGCTCCACTGGGAAAAATGGTTTATTGATTGGTACATGGATAAATAAATTAAAAAAAATTTGCCTTTATTTTATCATGTATTAACAATGAACAAATGGATTTTTCTTCAAAGGAGAATAAGTCTTGGTCAGAGACAATGAATGACAAAATAAAATCCTTAGATAAATTTGACACATGGAATCTAGTTCAACTTCTCAAAGGGTGAAAATTTGTTAGATGAAAAATAGAATATTTAAAATTAAATTAAGATCAAATGATATGTTAGAGTAGTATAAATCCCTATTAGTGGCACGCAATGTTACTTATAAGTTGAGGGAACTTGGATTATATTTTTTGGTGATATTTTTTCTCCTATATAACTAGACTAACATCTATTAGAGACAATTTATGTAAATTGTTGTTTTTTTAGTTCAAAAGATTCCATTCCGAATATTGTTTAATTTTTCACATACTAATCATTATCTTTGTTGTTGGTGATATTTTATTTGTTAGGAATAAAAAATGAATGTTAGGAATCTTAAAGGTCAATTATCTAGTACTTTTGATATGAAATATTTAGGGATCACAAAATATATCTTGAGCATGGAAATCAATAGATATTAGTTAAAAAAATGTAGAGCTTAATAAAAAATATATATAGACAATATATTGTAATACATGCATTCCCATATGTATAATTGTAAACATACTAGAATTTCTGTATTGTTGGCACTAGGTTGTTTCTCAACTAGCATCCTAAAAATAATAAGTAGATTTAACAGTTGTATAAAATCCAATATTTTAGTGTTGAGGGAAGCCTTATGTATGTCATAGATTGTAAATTTCTCATTATTTTTCAAGTGCATGGTAATTTCTTATGAGGTTTATGGAAAACCCCAATAAAGAACATTAGACTAATGTAGAAAATACTTTAAAATATGTCAGTGGGATCTTGTCCATTATATACACTTATCATGGGTCTAATGATGTGATAAAAATGTTTCATTTTCAAGGTCTATTTGATTTAGTTAGAATAGTGATCATGGTTATACAATATTCATATGTAGGAATGTGTAGGATCAAGGGGGTTCCTAGGCCCTTAAGTGGTAATGAAAATTTAGAAAAATAAAATTAGGTAACTTGACATGAAAATTTGAATCGGTTATTAATATAATCTCAAAAACATGTACAACATAATTCATACCAAATTAGATTTAGTTTCTAAGCTACTAGTTCTTATTTTTTTCAATAAATCTATTCGATGAAAATTTGAAATTTCAATGCACTAGCACTAAATTTTTAGGAAAATGATTTAAAAACATGTATGCTTGACCATCCTAAGTTCAACCAAGACATGGTATTTTTCATGAACTTTAAATATAAATAGAGGACACATGTTCAGATGTTTCACATAATTTTTCTAATATTTTTCTAAGTAAATAATTAGTTATGAGTTTTTTACTAGATTTTTAAAAAATTTATAAAAAACTCATATATCTAACCACCATAACATGGTCAAAACCTTATAAAATATTTATGAATTTTTATTTTTTTTTAACCCTATAGTATGTGAAGCATAGAATGTGTTGCATCTTTTGGTTTCAAAATTGGAAAATGATTGAAATTTATTAATGTATTTCAATCAACCTATCAATTAGGACTTTAGTCATAATACATGTAGAAAATATATAATAATCATTTAAATTTAAAATAAGGCATAATTTATATTGGTGGAGTTTTCATTTAATAAACCTTTTGGTTTCAACAACTACAAGTAAATAAAAGTTGTTATCCACATGGGCAAATTCTAGAAAACCAAGGAGATATTAAAACACGTTTTTGTGTTGACTTTCTAGGTTTGGCATCCGCCCAAAGCAAAAATTGGGGAAAAATTATCAATAGAAAAGATATATCCACTTTTAAAATTAAAAAATTATCATCTATTTTTTTCATAAATATATGTTTTTGATAGAAAAGGTAGCAAGAGGGTGCTGGCCCGTGGAACAAGGAAGACTAATAGCACATTGACAACACTAGCTTCACAACAAATAAACAACAAAGTAATAGTGTCCAGCCTTCCTCTATCAAAAACAATCTTGTAGATCCTTAACAAAAAGAATGAACCAGAGTCGTAGTTTAACCAAAAAGTCTTGAATATATTAACAGTAAACTGCTTCATAAGGCTAAACCAAAGACTTAAAAAATTAACCAAAAAATAGAAAAACCCAAAGTAAAACCAAGGACCCAAGGGCCCAAAACAAGACAAAATCACCATGGTACCAGCAACAGTTAAGTCCTATCACCCAGCCGCTTGGACAATAAGGTGGTGGCCCATTCTTCCTGCAGAAACAAAAAAAGGTCTATGTTATCCTCATTAGCTTCCAACTTACCACCATCCATCTACTCCTACACATTACAAAGATTCACAACAGATGCTTGCACCACTTTGAGGGAAATTTTTTTGGAGTTAGCGATGCGGGCATTCATTTCCTTCATATCTTGCTTGATACCCAGAATCTCGTTGTCCAGCTCAGTGAATTTCTGCTTGAGGGATCCTTTAAACCTGCCATACCCATTGAAAGCTATGGTAGCATGTTCAGTTGGGGGGACTTGACCTACTAAGTGTGGGGAGAGGGTGGGGTCAAGGTATTGTTGGGAGGGATTTCATTCACCATGGGTGGGGGATTAAAAGGAGGAATGTTGCCAGACTTGGGAGAGCTCAAATGCTCAACCAAGGAACTAGAGGTATCCATATCCTCCCAAAGTGTCTTGTCCTCATAGGCCACTTCCCTTAGCCATCTTTTACACTTTTCCTTGTCAATTATGTTGGAGTGCTACCAAACGGTACCATCTATTTCAACATCCATTTCCACCTAACTATCCGACTTTTTTTATTTCTTAAGCCTCTTCTTAGCTTTAGAGGTGCTATCATCCAATGTCTTATCTTTCACTTCCAGAGACACAGAGACATGGGACTCCTCTAAAGCCACTGAACTTTTGAAGGGATTCTGCACACACCTCTTGCATTCTTTGCCATCATGTGGGATAAGGTCCATCTCCTGGATGGACTAGGAGGGGGATTGAGAGGGGTTATTAGCTTCTGAGAGAGCAACATTCGGGGTGATATCTGTGATAATAAGGGGAGATTGAGGTGGGGGGGAAATGGCCTTATGGATATTATACAAATAGAGTAAAAGACCTTGGTGAAGGATGTGAATTAGTTTCTCAGGGTTGTTATTCTCTTTTATGTCCAGGATGTTGCATTCCAATGAGTGGAGGAGGTAGAACATGATGGAAATAAGGTCTCTATTCCTGATATGATTAAGAAATGGTAGGTGATAGTAGTAAAAGATAATAAATTTTCCCTCTAAAGTGAAATAATTCATGATAATATAATAAACCTTAGGCCAAAAGTCAGGGAGTAGCTCACGGTTGAAACCTCCAAACTTTTTAACGGCCTTTTCTCCAGGCCTGAAGAATTGGTTGAGACTGGTCATGTCTGACGTTCTACTGGTTTTCCTATATTTCCTTCCCTTCGTCAAGAGCCCTGTCACTTTTCCAATGACGTCCTCATTGATTTGAAAGTGGATACCCTCAATAGACACCTTTCTATTGTTCCATGAGGACACAAATTGCTTAGAAATTTTTTCATCGTGGCCCCCTTTCATTCTTTCCACAAAACCCCAAATGCCACTGTCTTTGTAGGAGTGAATAACCAAAGGATTGGAAGTAAAATCCTCTTTGATTTTTGTAGGGTTCAATACGTAGAGTTTTTCCACCCATCTCGACCTGACTAGTTTCTACAACAAATGCCTTTTGAAAATTACAAAGCTGAGCTTTGCAACCCAGGGTATCAAACAGAGCTTTTTGAGTTAACTGTTTAATGCAAATTTTTCTCATAAAAGGCACAGGTTGGGTGGTCTTTGGGGAAACCAGCCTCGTATAGTGAAATCCAATGGATCTCTAGGTGTAATAATTATAAGTTAAGCCATTTTTTCCATTAATGTCCTTGATAGTCGAAATGACTAGCTGATGCGGACAACCTCCTTTCCACACGTAATCAATCAAAAGGAAATTATGAACCTTTATTAAATTTTGTGCATACATAGTCATAATGATAATAATCATCATATTAAGCCAGCATAGAAGCTTGGTGAGGCCCTCAACAATTCTATCAACAATGCGACCCATTTTAAACATTACTGGTGTCATCTTTTTCCCGCCTAATTAGTCATTGGGTCTCTTTTGGTAGTGCACTAATCTCCTCCCAACTGACCATCCTAGTTTGGTTGAGCCCAATACCAGCCACAAAATCAACCATCGAGTTACCTTCCCTGTAGGTGTGGGAAATGATAGTGTTTTGGAAGTTGTTGAGAAGTTCTCAAATTTCCACTATGATGGTGTTCACCCACCACCCTGTGCTCGACCTTTCCTTAATATTCTTAGAGATGGGAAATTTTATCCCCCATAGAAGAGTCATGCCTTCAGCTTGGTTAATAGTACTTTTTCTGAGCAGCCCACCATAAGCCAAAAGGCAAGAACCATTGTGGTCTCATAGCACACCACCCCCACCATGGGCAAGATTGTTTGCCACTCCATCAAAGTTTAATTTGATCCAGCCAACAAGCATGGAAACCCAATGAGTAGCATTTTGAGCCATCAACTTGGAGTTGTCGAACCTAGTAAAGTCAGCCAACAAGTTCCAATTGTCAGCAGTTTTGATCTCCAAGGTTGAAGGGGGTGCAAAGGGAAGTTTCCAATTAGTCAAGGTAGCATTCTCACATAGGAGCTTGGTGCCCAGATGGAGAGAGGCCTCAAGTAGGGAATCAGTTTCCCTAAATATCATGTTGTTCCTTTCTTTCCATATAGTCCAACAAATGTGCGAGGGGTGTGGGCACCATAGGAGCTAGAGGAGGGGGTAATTGGAAGGGGATCACCAAATAGTAAACTGGTGGACATCCTCCCCAAGGGCCTAGGGGATCCCCAGTCTTCCAATAACTCCCTGCCAAATACTAGCAGAGTAGTCACAATGTATGAATAGGTGGTTCATAGTTTCCTCCTCCTTTTTGCAAATGACACATCTGTTGGCCAAGGAGAACCCTCTTTTTATAAGGTTGTCATGGGTTAGCACTTTTCCCTACATGAGCATCCACCAGAAGAAGTTGATTTTTAGAGTGAGGTGAGGGATCCACACATTTTTCCAATCTCCAAGGTTGTTCTTCTCCTTCAAAAGTAGGCTATAAGCAATCTTGACTGAGAATGTTCCCTCTTGGGTGGGGGTCCAAATGATAGAGTCTTGGCCATTACTTCTAGGAATTCTGACATTTCCCAAAATTTCCATAAGTTCATTAGCCAAGTGTTCCAACTCAAGTCTGTTTCCAACAAAGTGCACAATATTTTTCCATCAACCTCCAGTCATGTAGTTGTAGGTTCTATCACCAAGGATAGGCCTGATATAAGTCATGAGGGGGGAAAACTACCTAGCAAGGGTAGTGTAATTCTAGATCCATGAGTAATGCTAGAATCAGATGGATCACCCATTTCCAAGTTTCCAGAAGGCACCCTTAGAAAGCATGGTTTTTCATTTGCAAATATTTTCCTAAAGTTTGGAACCATGGGGAAGGTCATTGTCCTAGTACAACATCCTATAAGGGTTCCCATGAAGGTATTTAGCTTCCATAATTTTACACCAATCCACTTTTCTTTCTATAAGCTTCCATGCCACTTTCGTGGTGAGGGCCATGTTCAGCATGCCAATTCTCCTACGTCCTAGGCCTCCCAATCTTTTAGGAAGACAAACAGTTTCCCAATTGACCAAGGACATCCTCTTTTTCTCTTTAGAGCTAGCCCATAGAAATGTTCTTTGAATCTTTTCAAGCCTATCAGCCATGTATCTTTTGATCTTGAAGAGGGACAAAAAGTAAATAGGTATCCCCTAGAGAGTAGAAGCCACCAGTTGGAGTTTACCAACATTGCTTAGGATCTTCCCTTTCCAACCAACAAGTTTCCTCTCGGTTCTCTCCAGGATGGAATTCCAAAATTCTTGAGAGACCTCTTTGATAGTGAGAGGGAGGCCTAGGTAGGTGGAAGGGAGAAAATCTGACTAACATTCGAGTATCTGAAGCACTCTGATTTGGGTCTTGACAGGGGTGCTAAAGAAGAATAGTATGCTTTTCTAGTAGTTGATGCACTACCTCAAGGCCATAGCATAAGTCTCCAACATGTTCTTCCACTATCTAGCTTCAATCACCAAAGAGTACCCAAAGAGGAAAGTATCATCCAAAAATTGTTCCAGGACAGCTTGCTACATATTGGAAGCTAGTTTGACACCTTTTATTCTCCCCATGGAAGAGAGCACAGTCAGATTTCTGCTAAGAACTTTAGCCACCATAATGAATACATAGGGGGATAGGGGGTCTCCCTATCTAAGACTTTTTTCAGGTTGAAAGAATCCCCCCAGGGAGCTATTGACCAACACAGAGAAACTAACAATTTGTGTACATTCTTGAATAATGCGAATAACCTTATCATTAAAGCCCATTCTACTGAGAATTTTTAGAAGAAAGGACCAACTAACCTTATCATAAGCCTTAGATATATCAAGTTTGAATGCCATACCTAGTTCTTTGATCCTATCCATGGAGTGAATAATTTCATGTGTGGATATGGCAGCATCTAGGATTTTCCTTCCCGACACAAAACCTTTCTAAGTAGGGCTGATCAGTTTGTCCAGAAAGGGCTTCAGTCTATTAACAAGAATCTTAGTGAGGATATTATAGAACATGTTGCAAAAAATAATAGGTTTGAAGTCCAGCATAGAGGTAGGGTTGCCATTATTAGGGACCAACACAATGTAGGTCTTGTTATGATGCTTCAGCAGTCTCCCTATTCTGAAGAAGTCTCTGGCAGCACGGGAAACTTTGAGGCCAACAATATCCCAATATTCTTGAAAGAAGGCCGAGGGGAAACCATCAGGTCCTGATGCTTTGTAGGTACCCATAGAAAAGACAAAAGCTTTGACTCTCTCATCAGAGACTCACCCCGTCAGATGATCATTGTCAATGTGAGTAACAACACATTGGATGTGTTCAAGAAGCTAGTCCTGGACGTTGATCGAGGACATGTGTCTAGCATTAGAGTATAACTCCATGATGTAATTGGCTGCAACATGACTAATTTTTTCCTTCTCAGTAACTTCATTTCCCCTATCATCCCTAATGGTGTTAATAGTATTTATTCTTTTTTGGTTGCTAGAATATCTATGAAAGAAGTGTTAGGATAGTCCCAAGAGATAACTTAGAGGGGGGGGTGAATCAGTTATCTACAAGTTTCAATTATTTATCCAATTAAGTATACTTAAACATAAAGCATAAATACAATTAAATAACACTTGAACACAACACCAATATTTTGGTTATGGGGAAACCCAAATAGGTAAAAACCCCGGTGGGAATTGACACCCACTAATATTCTGCACTAGAGTATTATGATCCTTGTTAGAAGATCCTTAACCTTGTTAGGAGTTTCTTTACAATATATCTAGTATAGTAGACCTGGTCAAGGGTCAAACCCTATTAGGATTCTTTTACAATTTTCCCTGTTAGGGGAGAGGATGCACTGTCTGAGAGCTCACTACTCAAAGGGGTGAAGGCTACAACCTTCTGTTTAACAGATACACACTATATCTGGATCTTGGTGAACTGTGCTTTGACCTGCTATCTGGATTAGTTCTAATATATATCACAAATACTTTACTTGGTCACATTGACCTTCTTCTGATGGCTCAACACTTCGCACACTCTGCTCTGCTCTTCTTAATCAACTATGAACCACTCTCCAGCAATCACAAATGACTGCCTATAAATATCTTTCCTCCAAATGATATAATCAAGTCAGCCTATTAAAACCACCTTGAAATCATATTAGATAAACCATAAAAAACTTTGATAAACATTATGTCAGCTCTACTATGCATGCAACACATTCTGGGACCTGTCCAATAAGATAATTGTAGATGCATGCTATACACTACACACTGTCAGCTCTACCAAAATAACTAGATCTTTCTCCTCAAGATGAATTACTTCATGAACTATTAACTAAACATCAATAACTCTCCTCTAAGCTTAAATCCAAGGGTGCATACCATAGGATAGGTGCAACTCTAGAACTAATAAATTCTTTATCGGCTCTTCTGAACAAACATAGGAAACTACTACTGGTGAATAGCGACTACATAACTTCACTTCTACTCATCAACAGACTATGAGTCCATGACTGAAACATCACTAACATGTCTTCAATATATATCCAAGGGTACAAGGCTCCATGATAACTGTATGAATAACCATACATAGAACATTGCCTGTTACTCTATCAGGAATACTGTTGACACAAGCTTCTATATAACTATCTATATTAACAATTAACCTCTGCACCCATGATATCATGCTAATATCATTTCCATGCTACATATACTAAAATCTTACTACATAAGACTTCCATGCATGCTACTTTCCATATGTTGTCATCAATGAAAAACATACAGTCTGTACTGGCCTACTGGCAAATCTCCAACAATCTCCCCCTTTGCCATTGATGGAAACATGTGGAATGAAAAACCACCACCAACCCAAATGAACATTTCTTTAATAAAATTCTCCATTTCCTCATCAAAACTCCCCCAAATATAAATCCTCCAACTACTGCAATATTTTCCAATATTCTCCATTTCCTCAATTGAACTATTTTCATAACTGAATACTACTCCGCCTTAGTATATTACTCCTCCTTTTACTTCTATTTTTCATGACTCTATATATTACTCCTCCTTTGACATCAATGGCAAAGGGCACCATTCATTTTAACCACTGGTACTACTCCTGAGGTAGAGTAGTCAACCTTCCATCAGTCCCTAAGGACTGATGCCTTTCCTTCTTTCTTCTAAGCAGAATCAGGGAAGGGAATTACTCCCAACTTCTCCTTGAGATACTCAAAAGTATCCTTAGGCAAGGGCTTTGTGAATATATATGCCAACTGATCTTTAGTACTCACATAGTCCAACTTGACTTCTTTCTCTTCCACTTTCTCTCTTAGGAAGTGATACTTGATCTCAATGTGCTTTGTTTTTGCATGCATCATAGGGTTCTTTGAAATATTGATAGTGCTAGTGTTATCACAGTGAATAACAATAGGATAATCAATCTGAATTCCAAGATCCTTTATCATTTGCTTGATCCAAACAATTGTAGAACAAGTCAAGGCTTCTGCAACATACTCCACTTCTACTATTGATTGATAAATACAATTTTTTTTCTTGCTTGTCTAGGTGACAAGTCTATCACCAAGAATCACTGCTCCACCTGATGTACTCTTTCTATCATCTACACATCCTACATAATCAACATCAGTGTATACATGAAGCTCAATATTTTATGAATTAGGATACCATAAACCATAATCTATAGTGCCCTAGAAGTATCTAAATATTCTCTTTACTGCCATGAGGTGACTTTTCTTAGGTTATGCTGCAAATCTTCCAACTATGCCAATTGCATTGGAAATATTAGGTCTAGTCTGAGTAAGATATATGAGTTTACCAATCGTAGACTTATACAATTTTATATCTACTATTGGTGAGTCATCTTCTTTTGTAAGCTTGCATCCAATGATCATAGGGGTTCCTACTGGCTTGCAATCATCCATCTTGAATTTCTTCAGTATCTCTTTCACATATTTTGACTAATTAATAAAAATTCATTTTTTTGTCTACTGCACATTTAGTCCTAAAAATTATTTGATAGGACCAATCACACTCATCTCAAATTCATTCTACATTTCTTTGGAAAATTTTTCACTTAGTTTGTCATTACCTCCAAAGATAATGTCATCAACAAATATAGCTACAAGTAGTAGACCTTTAGATGTCTCTCTAATGAATAGATTACAATATGCTACTCCTTTCTTGAATCCAATCTTTGTTAGATATCCATCTAGTATTTCATACCATGCTCTAGGGGCTTGCTTAAGTCCATAGAGGGCCTTCTTCAATCTGCATACCATATCAGGTCTTTCTGATAAGGTGAATCCTTCCGGCTGCTCAATGTATACTTCTTCTTTCAAATCTCCATTCAGGAATGCTGACTTGACATCCATCTGATATACTTTGAAGTTTTTGATTATAGCATAAGCCAGAAACAACTTAATAGCTTCTAATCTTCTCACAGGTGCAAATGTGTCTGAATAATCAATGCCTTCTCTTTGTCCAAATCTTTTACATACTAACCTTTCTTTGTTTTTTACTACTATACCATCTTCATTCATCTTGTTTCTAAATATCCACTTTTTTCCAATCACATTCTTATCAATAGGTCTTGGGACCAGTTCCCAAGTGTCATTCTTAACAATCTGATCAAGTTCTTCTTTCATAGCATCATGTCAATCTGAATCATTACATGCATCTTCAACACTTAAGGGTTAAATCTGAGATAGTAAACATACCACTTCACTTCTAGCTGAGTTCTTTGCTTGTGACCATGTTAAGAGTTTGCCACTCTAATCTCCAATGATGTCTATCTTGGAATTATTTCTAGATGTAAACTTTGGAACTTTAGGTGATGCTGACTTATCAACCTTAGGAGTTTCTTCTTCACTTGTCTCAGGGTCATTGAATAACACATCAATACTGTCAAACATTTCTTCAATAACTATCTCACTAGTGGAGGGTCTAGGTTCTTCTTCAATCATGGGTGAGTAATCATGATATCTTTCTTGAACCATGAAATTTTCATCAATCTTGACATGAGCATTTTCAATGATCTTTTTCAATCTTAAATTAAAACATCTATAAGATTTACTTTTAGTAGAGTAACCAAGAAAAATACCTTCTTCACTTCTTGCATCAAACTTTCCTACTGCTTCATCCCTCTTGATGTAGCACTTTCTTCCAAAGATTTTGAAGTATTTTACTATGGGAACATTACCAAACCATAGCTCATATGGTGTTTTGTCAGTGCCTAGCCTCAATTGAATTCTATTGATGGTGTAGACTGCTATATTGACCGCATCTCTCCAATAGGTGTGTGAAACTTTTCCTTCAATCATGATGGTGCACGCTGTATCAAGGATGATCCTATTCCTTCTCTCTACAATTCCATTCTGCTGATGGGCTCTAGGTGCACTTAACTATCTCTTTATGCCATGTTCTTCGTAGTACTCATAGAATCTATCAAAGGTGAATTCTCCTCCTCTATCTGATCTGAAATAGTTTATCTTTAGTCCAAATTCATTCTCAACCTTAGCTTTGAATATTTTGAACTTCTCAAATGCTTCTAACTTATCTTTCAAGAATGCAACCCCATCATCCTAGTATAATCATCAACAAACAAAATGAAATACCTTTCACCATAGTATGATCTTGTTTGAGTTGGACCACATAAGTCTGTATGAATCAGATCTAACTTGTTCTCTACTAAATTGTGCTTTCTCTTGAATGAATTTTTCACATGCTTTCCCATTACACATTCCTTGCATATAGTATCAACTGGCTTTTCTATGCTAGGTAGATCTCTTACTACCTTTACATTGCTTATCTTTACTATGTTATCAAAATTGATGACATAGTCTTTTATGCCACAACCAACTATCATCAACTTTAGCAACAGAACAACTTGCTTCTAAATTGAGTTGAAAAACATTACCTCTTGTCTTTGAGCCTGATGCAATCATAACACCATCCTTTTTGTTAATGATGCATTTTTCATCTTTGAACTCCAACTGATAGTGTTTTCTGAGTAACTATCCAACACTGAGAAGGTTATGTTTCAAACCATCAACATAAAGAACATCATCTATACTATTCTTTCCATCCAATGTGATGGCTCCTCTACCAACTATTGGTTTAGGAGTGTTTTCTCCAAATCTAACCATACCACCATTATATTTGTCCAGATGAACAAATCTATCTTTATCACTTGTCATGTGATGTGAACAACCACTATCTATAATCCAGTCTGTTCTTATGTTAGCTTGTGAAATCAATGCTAGCTCTTGTTCCTTTTTATCATCTTTATGATTTGTCTTATTATTAATTTTATCTACAATAGAAATGAATCCAATTTCTTCTTCACTTGATTCTTCATTTGAAACTCCATCTCCAGCATAGTAGCATTCCTTAGAATACTTGGGCTTGTAATCCTTTTTGAACTTTCTAGCTCTGGTGGGACACTTAGATGCAAAGTGACTGATCTTATTACATGAAAAGCACTTAAATGGAAATTGACTTTCATATTTTCCTTTTCCTTTCTTTTCTCTTTTGGCAATCATAGCAATGAAATCATCTAGTGTTTTCTCTTCATCATCATCATCAAAATTACCAGAAGTGTTTGCAGATTTCTTACCATAAACTGTTGCTTTGAAGGTTGTCTCACTCTTTGGTTCTGTCTTCAATCTTGAAATCTCAAAAGCTAATATTTTTCTGATCAAGGTCTCTCTCTTGAAATTAGATGTAAGCTGCATGGTCTCATCAAGGATATTAATCTTGCTTTCATATTTAGGAGTGAGAGTAGTCATTAACTTGTCCATAATGTCCTCCTCTGAAATCTCTCCACCATTGTTTATGATTCCATCAACTACTTCATTTATCCTTTGATTGTAAGCTCTGATATTTTCCTCAGGAAGCATCTCTAATGCATTGTATCTTTTCTTCTATGTCATTCTATGTGCATCCTTTGCTTGTTTGTCTCCTTCAAATATGTCTTCTAGTTGCTTCCATATTTTGTGGGTTGTATCTACCTTTTTTATTTCTAAAAATTCACCATCAAATAGGGTGTTGATAAGGGCTTCTTAAGCAATAACATTCTAATGAAACAATTGATTTTGCCTTTCAATAGAATCATCCTTTTCAAGGTCTTCTAGGGTATGGATCTTGGCTGCTTTGATAGTTACATCAAAAACTTCAAAACCAATGCACTACAAATGAGTCACCATCTTGTTCTTCCAATCAAGATAATTCTCTACATCAAACTTAGGACTTTATTTCCTAAAGTATGCCATCTGATCAACCTCAAGCTATTAAACTTTCTCTTCGAGGCACTTGGCTCTGATACCAATTGTTAGGAATAGTCCCAAGAGATAACTGAGAGTGGGGGGTGAATCAGTTATCTACAAGTTTCAATTCTTTATCCAATTAAGTATACTTAAACATAAAGCATAGACACAATGAAATAACACTTGAATACAGCACCAATATTTTGGTTACGGGGAAGCCCAAATAGGTAAAAACCCTGGTGGGAATTGACACCCACTAATATTCTACACTAGAGTATTATGATCCTTGTTAGAAGATCCTTAACCCTATTAGGAGTTGCTTTACAATATATTTAGTATAGTAGACCTGGTCAAGGGTTAGACCCTATTAGGAGTCTTTTACAATTGTCCCTATTACGGGAGAGGACGCACTATCTAAGAGCTCATTGCTCAAAGGGGCGAAGGCTACAACCTTATGTTTAACAGATACACACTATATCTAGATCTTGGTGAATTGCGCTTTGACCTGCTATTTGGATTAGTTCCAATGTATAGAAAAAATACTTTACTTGGTCCCATTGACCTTCTTCTGATGGCTCAATACTTTGCACACTCTGCTCTGCTCTTCTTAATCAACTATGAACCACTCTCCAGCAATCACAAATGACTGCCTATAAATATCTTTCCTCCAAATGATATAATCAAGTCAGCCTGTTAGAACCACCTTGAAATCATGTTAGAGAAACCATAACAAAATTTTATAAACATTATGTCAACTCTACTATGCACACAACACATTTTGGGACCTGTCTAATAAGATAATTGTAGATGCACACTACACATTGTTGACTCTACCAAAACAACTAGATCTTTCTCCTCAAGCTGAATTACTTCATGCACTCTTAATCAAACATCAATATCTCTCCTCTAAGCTTAAATCCAAGGGCGCATACCCACAAGATAGGTGCAACTCCAGAACTAATAAAATCTCTGTCAACTCTTCTGAACAAACACAGGAAACTGCTACTGGTGAATAGTGACTACATAACTTCACGTCTACTCATCAACAGACTATGCATCCATGACTAAAACATCACTAACATGTCTTCAACATATATCCAAGTGCACAAGGCTCCATGATAACTGTAAGGACAACCATACATAGAACACTACATGTTACTCTGTCAAGAACACTGGTGACACAAGATGCTATATAACTAACTGTACTAATAGTTAACCTCTGCGCCCATGATATCATGTCGATATCATGTCCATGATACATATACTAAAATCTTATTGCATAAGACTTCCACACATGCTACTTTCCATATGTTGTCATCAATGACAAACATACAGTCTGTACTGGCCTACTAGCAAATCTCCAACAAGAAGGTCATGTTTCGGTCACCTTCCGTAAGCCACTAGATCCTAGATCTTTGTTTCTAGTAGATTTCTTCCCTTTTCAAGGCTTCCTACCACTTGTGTCTCATCTTTTCCTCCTCCATTTGAAGTTGGGGGTCGATATTCCTAGTAGCAAGCTACGCTTGGAGGGATTCCAAAGTCCCCATAAGCTCTTTTTTCTCCTTGAAGAAGTCACCAAAATTATGTTTTCTCCAACCTTTGACCTCTCTTCTGATGATTTCCAACTTTTGAGCAATCCTGAACATGGTAGATCCTCTAATAGGGGTGGCCCACTAGGATTCCACTTGGTCTCTGAACAAGGGGTGGTTGCACCACATAATCTCAAATCTGAAGGGAGCCAGACCAAACCTAGGAGAGTCAGACTAGTGGAGGAGGAGAGGGTTATGATCAAAGGTAGTTTTGGGGAGGGAAGACAAAGTGGAGGTCAAGCACAAGTCCCAGGAGGAGGTGGCTAGAACCCGATCTAGATGCACTTGGATGAGATGGGAGTCTTTTCTATTGTTGGACCAAGTAAAGGGATTACCTTTTAGGTCGATGTCCAGGAGACCAGAAGAAGAAATGAAGTCTGCAAGGTACCCCATACTATCAGAGTACTCCATTAGACCTTTGAATTTTTTTGATGGATAGAGGGGGGTGTTAAAGTTTCCAACCACCATATACTTAGCAGAAGTGTCCTGATCCATATAGCTGGTAATTTCCTTCCAGAGAGACATCATGCCAGTACAGGTGTTGGGAGCATAGATATTGAGAAAGTGCCAAACTAGTTGTTTCCTTCTAAAGGTAACAATGAGGAAATTTAGAGAGAAGGTAAGCAGTTCTCCTTCAACAGTGTTGGGGTTCCATAGAGTGGCAATGCCACCTGAGGAACCACAGGCCTCAGAGTAGAGAAACCCAGCACCTAGCCAAAGATTGCCAACAAGGGAGGTGAAATTATTGAAGGACATCTTAACCTCTTAGATAAGCAGAATATCCATCTTGTGAGAAAAAATGTATTGTTTAATAGCGCTTTGCTTGAGGGGGTTGTTGAGACCTCTAACATTCCAAGAAAGACAAAACATTTCTTATTTTTAAAACTTATTTCTAAGGTTTTCTTCCTACCTGCCACAACATTCTTTGTAGCCCATCTTGATCTCCTGGCACGTTTCGACGGCCTACCTCTGGGTGTTTCCAAACCCACATTAGCTTTCCTAGATTTGGGTTTTTTCTTTTGGGTTTTCCATTCACCATCATCCTCCCCACTGCGATCTTCACCCAGGGAGCTAGGTGAGGAGGGGTAGTTCCACTCCTCTGGGTGAGGGGGGAACTTTGCATTAGCCTTAGGGGACTTTAGTGTGAGGGGGACCACAATGGTAGGTTGCTCCAACTCACTAGTACTGACCGCACTTGGCATTGGGGTAATCACCAGGGGATTTGAAGGTTCCTTTGTCATAGCTTCAGAGGGGATTTTTGTATCCTTAGGCTCAGAGAGCACCTCATTGTTCACCAGCTGGGTAACAATATCCCCCTCTTCCACCTCTGGATTTTCCAGCACTTCAGCCTCTTGGGGCGGACTGGTCTTTTTCATCTCTTCACCCACATTCATGGGTGGGTCCTTGGAGGTGCCCTTATCCTTGTTTTTGATATTTTCTCCCTGTAGAGAGGATTCACATTATTCTCTAGTGTGGCCCCTGGACTCACATTTCTGGCAGAAAAGAGTGGCATTCTCATAAACCAAAGCTTGGGTCCACCTACCCACCTTAGATTTCAAGATTACAAAGTTGGGAAGGGTTTTGTTAAGAATAACATTAACATAGAATCTCACAAACACCAACCTAGACTTAGAGCGGGTCACTTGGTCCACCATAATAAAGGTGCCAAAGGAGTCACCAATCTATCTAAACACCTATTCATCCCAGTATTCAATCGGTAGGCCTAGGAGGCACACCCAAACTGGTGCCATCCTACTCAGCTCAGTCGCAGGGTTGAACCCGAGTTTCCACTTCACCAGAGCCAAAAAGTGCTTACCGTAGACCCACGAGCCCAACAAAACAGAGGCCAGATCCTCCAAAGTGTTGAACTTGAAAAGGAAAAGTTTGCTAGGCATAGCTGAAACCAAGACAGACCCCTTGATCTTCCATTGAATCGAAACCCATTTCCTGACCATCTCAATAGTGGGTCAGAAGTTGAAGAACCGACCCACCAATGCCAACTGAAAGTCGGCCATAGTCCTATTAACCACAGAATCGAGGAGTGTGAGTTCAGAGCCTTCCTCAATCTAGATGAAGTCCACCAAGAGTGATTCTAGAGTGTTTTGAGCCTCGCCAACAAGAGCGCCTTTCCAATTATTTTTGGCGGGTATGAAGGGGCAGCGGCAGAAGAGGACGCCTGCTGGGTTCCATCCGTTGACACTTTCGTAGCCTGCCCTATGCCAGAGGCAGTAGTATTGGGACCATCATGGAGTCCAACTTGGGGTCTTGCAAGGGAGGAAGATTCCCCCCCAGGGGAGGCAGGCATGGAATTCGAAGGTTTGAATTCAAACGATGAGTGGGAAGTTGCAGAGCTTTCGTAAATATATGTTAAATGAGCATAACTTTTAATTTTTCTATAGAAAATTTCATTTTTTCATAGATGCTGCAAAGTTGATTTAGAGCTCCACACAACGGAATAGGTAGTGTTTTTATATTAAAAATAAAAAATAGTTATAATTAATTTAAGTTCATCTTTCATTTCTAAAAAAGTAAATGCTTATATTTTTTGCAAACGAAGGCCATTTTTGATGATTTATTTTGTAACAATAATCTTAAAATACCAAAAATATTAATTCAATAATTAATAATAAAAACTTTGATAATTTTACTAAGAAGAGTAATAAACTCTCTCTCTCTCTCTCTCGCTATATATATATATATATATATATATATATATATATATATATATATATATATATCGCTTCACCTCACCGTGACTCCCTCCCTCTGTATACATCTCTTTATACATACTCTACCTATCCTTCAATTCTTCAATCCCTTGATCCCTCTATCTCTCTCAACATTGACTTCTATTTTTATCTCTTCATCAATACCTCTCTCCCCCCACCCCCTCTCTCCCCTCTAAGATCTAGGACTTGTCTCTATACCTCTCCCTCCCTCCTCTCCTTTCTCTTTTTACTTCAAAATAAGATTACTTTTGTCTTTTATTGAAGCTATACATCCAAGTTTATGAGAAAAATCATGAGAGTTCTAAAAAGATGCTTGTAACTCCAAGACACATTGAGGTATATTTTACATATATACTATGTGGCTCATAGATTGAGTCCCTTATGTTCTCTTAGGGTGTAGAGTTTTTTCTATAAGAAAGAAAAGTTTCTTCATATATATCTTATATTATGATTTACATCTCTTTAAAGATTATTTTCGTTCTATTTCTATTTTATGTATAAATGCTTTGAACTCATAAAATAATTAAGTACTTGAATTTGCAGCATACGTTCAAGCATCAGTTACCTAATTTTTAACAAAATTAGGTTGATGGCACAGCTGGTTCACCAAAGATTTCCAATATTAACCTTCTATCAGCCTCAAAATCAACCTCAATCCGCCTCATAATTAACCATCTACTTAGTATGTCCCATGTCAACCCACCGATGTAACTGCACTTTGAATATTGCAGAATTTTCTTCTTCACAGAAGATGATCTTCTAGATATTATCTCTAGGAGAAATATTTTCCCGAGTTATTTGCCAAAGGTTCTCGTAGATGGTCTTCCAGTTTTCTAAGGAATGTTCTCAACATTCTCTTCCCCCTGCAACTCAAATTCAGGAGGGCGGTGAGAATGTGACAAATTTTAGTTCACTTGTATTGAACAATTCCAACATGCACTCACTTACTTTCAATGATCGATTTGTATAAGACTCAGCTGATCCTCCCCATAACCTGATACGGTCCTCAGCTTGAGCAGCCTGCACTACGGAAACAAAAATTAGGCACCACAACAATAGTGAAGTATTGGTCAGAACAGCCTTAAAAATATATAGATATTTTACCTTTCGATTCCAGTTGGTGAAATATGTGATTAACAATAAAATGGCAGTCTGGAGGGCTGTTCCACAAATCATACCAGTCCAAATACCCTGTTTCATCAAACATAGACTAAATTGAGAAAGAAAAGAAGGAAAAGAGCTTTTCTATTTAATGATATCAGTCATCTGTTTTTAGTCTGTATATGGTGACAGTAATATAGGATTCCCCATACTTCTTGTCAGAAACATCTAACTGTACTACAAACAAGACATACATATCATATTTCCTATAAAATTTAAAATTTAAACTCATTGAGAATGAACTGACAGTAAAGAATAATTGAAAATTAGCATTCTTAATAGAAAGAAGCCAAGTCTACCTTAGCTCCCAGGTCGAACTTATAACCCATAAGAAGTCCAAGGGGTAATCCAATAATATAGTAGCTCCCTATGTTTACATAGGCTATCAGACCTTGCCAGCCTCCCCCTACAGCCACACCTGAGTTGTTTGTACCGAAAGAGCAGAAGCTTAGAAATGTATGATACAACAGAGTGAACCCATGATCATCAGTTATATATTATAAGCCCCTAAGCTTCCATAACTACAGCCATGTAAACGAAGAATTGTGAATGGGTATTTACAGTCTACCTGATAGCACTTGTTGTACGCTATTCAAAACCATTGTTACACCAAGTAACATTCCCATATTGGATACTGTTTCCATGACCACTTTACTACTCGTGAATAGTACTGCAAAATCATTTTTGGTTGCAAGAATGATGGCCATAAACATAAGCCCAATAGACAATGATGTTACAACCACGATGATGACGGAAAATTTTGCAGCTTTAGGGTGACCGGCTCCAAGTTCATTCGATACTCTCACACTGCATAGATTGAATGAAAACTAAAAATTGATCATATGTTTGAATGAAAACTAAAAATTGATCATATGTTTACTAAAGATAATGATGCAGCCACCATTAAAAACTGAGAAATATTTTAATTGTTGAAGTAATCTGTGTATACCTTGGATATATGGTCTAGTATCAGGCTATTAAGTTCCATTACAAAAAAATCCAAAACGAAAACGAAACATGATATACTATCGGAAAAATTCATACCTAATGGCAGCATTGAAACCGATAAAGATCATAGTTTCCCATGCATTCAAACTCATGCTGTAAAAAGAACAGAGTAAACTGTCAAAAGGAGAACATTTAACTACTAATTGCAATAGAGTACTGGTGTAAACAACCATATACACCATGAGACGTCCAATTTGCGAACAACCCTTTTCACCTATGATTTAAATGCCCAGGTCTAAGGAAAAAGTTGGATCTTTGAAATAGACTAGTGGAGGTGCTCCTTACCAGATAGATAGCGCATCGACTTCAATTGTTGCATTTTTTAAATTACCCGTCATAACAATGAGTGACATCATATACCAGATCTGCAAACTGGAAATGCCGAAACCCACAAATGAACATGAGTAAAACAGATTGTTTCACTTCGTTAAAGATATTGCTGTTGTAATATCCTGATTAGGGTTTTTACTAGAAATTGAGTTCAGATCAGAAAACAACCACTGCGCTACTAACCAGAGCATAACACCTGAAGCCACTGAGAGTCGAATAAAAGCCCATAGATCCTGAAAAGCAAGCCAGGAGAATCCTTTCCATGCCTCTGGGCAAAAGTAAACAATATACAAAAACTGACTAATTACGATAATACACCATGAAAGGTTTGCCGTAATAGCAGCTCCAACTAACCCTAAACCCACTTTGAAGATTAATAACCAACTCAGAAAAGCATGGAATATCAATACAGCCAAGGCAATCGAAGCCATGGCCATGACTTTTCTCTGTGCCAGAAGAAACTTTTGCATTGGGAAACTTAATGCATTGGCAAACAGTTTTGGTAGCATCCAAAGTGCAAACTCTCCTGATAGATCAGCTACATCATCCTCCTGCCCCAGTAGCTTGAGGATTGGGGTTGCAAAGATGTAAATAGAACTTAACAGCAGTGATGTACCCAGCAATATTAACCATGAACGCTGCAAATACACTCCAAGCATTTGAAGTTTTCCTGCTCCAACTGCCTGACCACAGAAGGTTTCTAATGCACTCCCCATTCCCAGCTGTATAGAAACCAGTTACGATTTTTGCATGGAGAATTCAGTAAAAAGAAAAGAATTTCGAGGATTGCAACAAACTCATAGATGCACTCTACTGTATTGAACTAAGTAGAAATTTTATATCAAAATATTAGAAAAATAATACATAGGTGGAATGGAGTCACGATTTGAAAAGTCTACATTGAAGTTAAAAGACAAAAATCTGCAAGTTTTCAAGGCTAAGTGAAAAAGGAAGTTCTGGTTATTCTATATAAAACAATGTGTTTTTATGGGTTTTTTTTTTGCATTTTTACAATAGTACAAACAAATTATGAAAAACAGGGCAATGAAAATTACGTAAACAAATATAATATAGGGCCCACATATTTTGAATATTCTAGTCATTGTCAATTGGCTTCAAACCCATAATGGATCTATTGAAGGTCAGCAAATTAAACAAGAAAAAGTCTTAGGATAAGCTCCTAACCTCACATAGCTTGAGGTTGTTCTAAAAGTTCTTTATCTAAGTGAGCAAGTGCTATTCTAAGAATATACAACACACATAATAAGATTAAAATTTTCATCCTAATTGCACATCACTTCAAATATATTAGGTCAAGTAAAACATCATCCTTAAGGACTGAATCTCACTCTAAACTTTGGGATAAAATATTAAGTTAATTTTGGAGAAATCTTCACCACATAATGTTATATATGCTGTAAAAGGTATAGTCTTGGTTCTTAAAAAATCCTTTGCCATCCAAGTGTGACTTAAATGTCATAAATTATAAGATATCTCAAAGGTGATGTAGCATGAATTAAATTACAGAAGAAAAATTAATTGTACAAGAAAAATAAACTATTTAAATATACATTAGATCACCAAAACTTCTAAACTTTTATTTCAATCCGAGTATTCAAATCTTCACTTCTGTAGGCATCACTTAAATGCAATGAGCGCTAAGTATTCCATTCATTCTCATGATAGATGGGTTCTTGTGCACCGCTATTCATGAAACATGGGTCAATGATTTGAGTGCTGCTTCTGGATTTGATTGTGTGAGTATTTTTTTTCCATCAATGTTTTGGATCACACTCTGTGATCCATCATCAGGATGAAGAGAGAAAGCAAAAGGGAAAAATACTGATGATGGATCATGGAGTGTGATCCAAAACGTTGATGTAAAAAAAAATATTCACACAATCAAATCTAGAAACAGCACTCAGATATCTGTCATGGATTATGCAAATCTACTCGCTATGATGGATCAATGAGTTTAAAAATACAAGTATACAAGTTAAAAAATACAACAAAAATATATTCTAATCTCTATATAGACAATCCACAAAAATCCCATTACTACCCTCTACATATTCCAATAAACAATGGTTGATGTCATATTGAAAGTTTCACTCGCATTATGATTTCTATAATCTCCCCACTGTACTTACTCTGCTCTTACTCGGATGAAGAATGAACTGTAAGAAAGGATGATTATACTTAATATGATATAAAAAAAAACATCAAAAGTGAATAGCTGTGCACTGAAAACAACTCTTCTCTTTACTGTTTTATAAGGCTTCAGAAATCTCAACAACATTTTTCTACTATTTTAGCTTCTTACAAAATCTACGGACAACTGCCTTCCAATATTCTTCACAAATCAAATCTACTTCTTTTAATCTTATATCAGCAAAACATCCAACATAGATTTAAGACACACATTTTCTTGTATATCAGCAAAACGAATGTTGAATTAGATAGGGAAAGATTCTACTGACCAAGAGTCCAAAAGCCAGGTATCCAATAACATTGCTTTGAATCGCCACAGCTGCCAACTCAACGTTACCCAAGTGGCCTGCACATATTGTCGTTATTAACATCATTGAATATATACATAGTCTGGTACAAATGGAAGGCCCTGCAATTTTCCACAATTTCTTTGACTCCCTCAAACTTTCTTCCATCAACTGTTGAAAACTAACAATATTATCCAAGTCTGTTGAACTGATACTCTCTCTGCTACTAACTTCGTGATTAGTAATATCATTATTTTGCTCCTCTTCCCTCAACAATGGTGAAGTAAGACTATCAGCCATGTTTACAAGTAGAGAGAGCTATGCAACTTCTTTCATGTTCTTATGTTCCAGTCAAAACTGAGATTGAATTTAAGATATATTTTTTATCTATGGTCTTCGCTTTGAATTACAGATGAACGTTTGTATATATCCACGTGAAAGTTGATCAGTTGGCCAAGTATAATATTAAACATTATACTAGTTATAATTCGACACGAAATCCACTGTTTCCAAAAGACTTCAACATCCATGAATATAAATATTTTGTTTTTTTATGTGGGGTGGAATTTCAATGCTTTGATATTAGCATTTGAGCATACTTTAATACTTTAATAGTTGTGAGAGTTGTGAGAGTTGTGAGAGTACTTGTCATAAATTGATCTATTAATAAAATATATACATATTATTGTTCTGATTAGATCAATAAGGAAAGGGTCCTGACACAACAAAATAAAATAACATCAAAATATTTTTTTTTGATCGGTAAAGGCCGAGGCTAGAAGTCTATATATATTAATATGCAGGAAATTAAAATATACATATAAAACAGTATTTAAAACCAGTCCAAGAGCTAAACAGGGGGAACAGAAAATGTGGAGCAACATAGCTTGTCCCCACGTACCAACCAGATTCAAAATGACCCACAGCTGGGTAACCATTCTCCAATACATAGAGATATTGCTAGGAATGAAAGCATCTCCAGACATTTCTTGCCATCCCCGTACCGCCGTCAAAACTCATACGGGGTAAACTCTGAAATATCAATAAATATTTATTCTTGTGTCAAGGAATATCATGTACTTAATTCATAAATTTACTTTAAATATAGCATACATACACTAAAATCTATGCAACTATTTGTTAGTCAACACTAAAATCTATGCAATTATTTATGAGTCAACACTACAAGAATAAATATTTTTAATTCATTGACAATTCATATGAAACAAAATACAATGTTATTTGTAACAACTAAAGTTTTCTTTTGAAAATATAATGAAATATTTATTGCACTTATATAATTTTACAAATAATTTGTCCTAAATTGATCTATTAATGGAACATATACACATTATTCTTTGAATGTTAAAATATCAACAAATATATATTATTGTGTTAATAAGTATCATGTAATTAACTTTTTTATCTACTTTAAATATAGCATCAATATACCAAAATCTATGCAACTACCCATTAGTCAATACAAAAAGATTAAACATTTCTAATTCATTGCATACTTCACAGTAGACAAAAAAATAAAGGTATTCATAAAGACTAAATTTTTTCTTTTAAAACTATAACAAAATATTTATTACACTTATACAATCATACAAGTAATTTGTCCAAAAGGATAGATAAAATATCAAATCACTACAGTCTTTCTATTTAATATAGATAATATATAAGTTTTTAACATTCAATCCTTCCAACAATGGCATTGATGTGGCCGTCGGGCTCTTGATGGATGGTGAAGAGTGGATAGAAATTGATAACCAAGATGTGAAAGAAATTACAAGAAGCTTGGCTCATCATGTGTGCAACTTGGAGTGCCTAGTGGTTGCCAAGGCTATGGCTGCTGCAAAATTTAGAGTGGAAGAAGAAGAATAGAGTAGGGATGCCTCTATGTTTATTTAGTTTATAAGTTACACCTAAATAATAGTATTGTATATGGTCTACCACTTCACATTTTGGTATAATTATGGATTTTTTGTGTAGCAAGTTATCTCTGTTCAGTCAATAGTTTAAAAAAGAACAAGCCACATTTTGTTATCGATCTCATGGTCTAATGATACTAGATGATTTAGGTAAAATAGTTCATGCTACATTTTGCTACAGAGCCCAAAGATCAAAGGATGGCTAGAATACAATAACAATGGAAGGCAATGTAATGATCTTTTCTTGATATCAATACAAATGGAGCTAGCCCATTCTAGTTATTAAATTAACAAAAAAAAATATATCCTTCAAAAAATTAAATATGTTCACAATTTGACATAAATAAAAGTTCTTACTTCTTAGAATAGTCTCATAAATATTGTGTTGTAAATGTATCCAAATTAGAGACTTCAACCATAAAATATTTAGTATATGTAAATCAAATATGTAGATGTGAAATTCACCATTTGAATCTTGAATCAATCCATTACTACACCAAAATTTGAAATTTTCTCTATCAATACACACCATCACATCTTGTTCAATAAAAAATCATGATTTCAAATTAACGAATCAAGCATTTTAAAATAAATAGGAGGGATAAAAGTTATAACATTAACCTATGATATCAATAAGTTAGTTACGATCTCATGACACATAATCAGAATTGTAAATATTGTTAGACTTGAGATTCTTGCATTTTCCAACATTTATTTCTTACTAAAAAGATTATTAGAAAATATATGACATATACCTAGGAATATATATCATAGTCAGAACATAACATTTTACTTGATCACTAAGATTGGCCTCTCTGACATAGATTTGTATGGACAAAGGTTCACCTGGTCTAATAGCAAGAAAGGCAGCAACCTTATTCAGGTAAGGTTAGATAGGTTTCTAGTGCAAGAACATTGGGATATGGGATTTGTTAACACAAAAGTATTCACCCATGCTTGGAGTATGACACCCAAGAAACCTTGTGAAACATTTAATCAACCTCCAAGTGTGGGACCTGTACATGTGAGACTAAATCTTTGGAGAAAGACAACGTCCTTCCAATCAAGGTCCACCTAGACTGAAAATTTGAGGGAAAAGAGAAGAATGAATGCAGAAAGGGAAAGGAGGGTGATGCACCATATTGAAATATGATTTCTTCCTACCTAAGACTACACAAAATATTAAAAAATAAACCAACATACACTACTATCAACTCTAATCAATCCTTAAAGGACTAATATGAAGGTCGCAACTTATTAGATATTTCAAGGGAAATTATATCCACAATACAAAAACTATAAGCATATCTAACATGACACACAAACTAGGAAAACATAAAGAAACATTCACCACAAAGAAAAAGGAATGCACAAGATAGAAAAATGATGAGAAAAGTAAAGAACATAGAATTTTATTAATGAAAGGTAAAATGAAATTACAAATGTAAGGCATAACCACTACAAGAGAACCAAAAGAGAT
The DNA here is from genome assembly GCA_027943335.1 of Chamaecyparis obtusa. NCBI lineage: Eukaryota > Viridiplantae > Streptophyta > Pinopsida > Cupressales > Cupressaceae > Chamaecyparis > Chamaecyparis obtusa. The sequence goes on along the minus strand of BSBK01003428.1, from coordinate 751,784 downwards.
CAACCCAGAAATATTTACAAGAAATTGCCTTTATAAATAGGATTACAACATTGAGTTTAGACCCTAACTAGATTGGATTTAGGTTATAAATGTGTAGAAAAAATAAATTAGATCAAAATTCTAATCTCTACATGCAAGTTGATTATCCATAGAATTAACAGAAAGGGGCCAAATGATCCATCCAGTAGATGAAAGGGAAAATTGTATCCCTGCAAATAGTAAATAATCATGGGGATACATTGGTGTTGTGATTACAAAGCCAAATAAGTTTATTGACACTGAATATTTAGTCCTGGTAATATGTAATGGTCGGTAACAGTCAAATTGTGTTGTTGGAAGAGAACGTCGAGGAAGAAAATATGACATGTTAACCCTCCCTACACAACAGCACTTGAAGCACCTCCTAGCATATTGATTCCCCATGGGGATGCAAGGCATTCATCTCTTTTATATCCTTAGTATTTGGCTTCCCACATATCTAGAAACATCAAGAAAATCCATAAGGTAACATCACGAGGATGCGGGACACTTCATATATTTTGTTAAATGTCAACCCCACATCCCCACATCCATAAGAAGATAAAATGCAACATACCTATAGGGAATCTTGAGGAAAACCATGAGGGGGATAACATGACATGTTAGTAGAAAACATTGGATAAATTGACAAGTTAGCCATAAAAAAATATGACATGTTAACCCACCATAACCGAATTCATCCCATGATAATGTGTCTCAGATCAATTATCTATGATGAGCTAATGGTGGAAAAAATAGCCAACATTTTTGGTGACTCAGAGGGGATGCTTACTTTCTAAGAATGAGATTAGTGCCCCTAATAAATGCATTGGGCATGGAGTTACCAACATTGAAAATGATGTGTTAGCCACCTGTAATGACATGAAATCTGCAACCTTTGGAACCTGAACATAAGACCAAAATTTTCTATTTTTGAAAGGAAAAAAAATTGTGCTCATGCACTTATTATGGAAAGAAAATAAAGATAACCTACTATGTATAATTTTTTAAAACAAAAATGTCAAACAAATCCTTTAACTAGCTTGTTAAAGTAGCTTCCTTTCTAACAAGTGTTTTGTTTCTTTCATGCACTTGGACAACCAGTGAGGACAAAAAGCATGAAAAGCATAGAATAGCTTGCTGAAATGTCCTCACAGTGGTGAAAACAAAGAATCTCTCCAACACTGCCCAACATTGTCTTTTTGAGCAAGAAAAAATTTCTCCTCCTTGTGATGTTCACCCTCATGCTTTGAAACAAGCATGATCATGGACAACTTGCGGATCTTTTTTGAAGATAAATGCCTTATTGGGCATCCTCTTTATGGATCTAGCCTCTAGGTCTAAGATATTAACCTTGACCTTGTTGTATTGAATGTGGATTTGATGGCATGGATGGTGGTGCATGGATCTCCACCTGTTATTGTTGCAACTCATGATCTTATGATGAAGGATAAGATGGCTTGGTATCTATGGATGAAAAAAAAAATCCAGCTCTTCCCAAAAACATTCTTCTTCATCAAATACCTTTTTCTCTATTGCAATAATATGCATAGGTTGAGGGGAAACCTCGTGCATATTGGCATTTTCTTCCTCAATGATAGAGCTATCCTTTGGATCCTCTTTATCATTCTCTAAATCACAGGGGACTTCCTGTTGTACCAATTGATTTTGTTCTTTTTGAAATAGGTCCTCTATTTTTTACAATGGCCCAAAAGCCAAGATTTGTTCCTTAAGGGAAGAAAAAAAAATTGTTCTCCTCTTCCTCCACAAAAGAGGGAAGCTCTTTAAATAAAAGGAATGGACCCTCTTCCTTTTGTTTAATTTTTATCTATTGAGAGGCGTGTATGGGTATAAAATTCTCAATATCCTTCTACATTATCTCCTCTTTTGTTTCCTCCTCTAGTTGCTCTAGTTCTGGCGCATGTGAAAGCTCGTGAATAGTAGGATGTAACTCCTCCCACAATATCTTTGGATTTGTTTTGTCCTCCCAAAATGACATATTAGGACCATCAGTAGTCCATACAATTGGTCCACCCCTAAAGAGTGAAATGGTATAAGACATAGAAAGCTAAGTGGGTGAAATTTCTTATACAAGCAGTGAAGAAGTTATAGTAGTAGGCTCTTGTGAAGGAGAGGGCTTCTTAGAGCTCAAAATGAAAAACTTTGGATAGGGGCACTACTACATTTGGGGCCAAATTTTGACAGAAACTTCTGATGGGTAATTTTTTATTATGAATTTGGTGTTTTTTTTATAATAGGCCTCGATGGTGTTAATATTCCGATGGGTTTTAAATTGGCCATTGTAATTCTAATAGGCTCGGGGTATAGATGAAAAAAAAGGTGAAACACCCAAATCATTTTTATTTCGATTGTAGAGAAAAGGAGTGGGAGAAAATGAGCAAGTGAAAGATGAATGAGCGGATGAAAGCTGAGCGCAAGAGAAGGTATGTGATTTCTTCATCTTTGATTGGTATCTTTGACGGGCAACGTCTTTCAAGCCTCTGGCATCATATTCAACCACAAATTTCAAATGCATTGCATTTTATTTGATCATGAATGCTCTCTGAAATGACCACATTCTACTGGTGTCATGCCCTAGCCCATGCTTTATCTCTATTATTTGATGTTATTGGTTCTTGTGCTCAAGGATATCGATTTACTATTTTGAAATGTTTGGATTCACATTTTTTTATACTACTAGCATGTTTAATGATGTCATTGTATATTGCTGAGGTGCTCACTGAAATGACCGCATTCTACTGGTGTCATGCCCTAGCCCATGCTTTAACTCCATTATTTGATGTTATTGGTGCTTGTGCTCAAGAATATCAATTTTTTTGAAATGTTGACTGTGGTTATCAAATGGACAGCCCGTGAGCTTCTAGCTAGGTGCCATTTGTATTGATAGCTTAGGGCATCAAATTTATTGTATCATTGATAGTTGAGACTTTGTTAAAAGGAAATAGGACAAAGAATGATTTTGATTTATTTTCTCTATTTTGATCCCTAAGTGGATTACAACCCTAGAGAAGTATATGCATATTTACAGATGCAGTTACAAGATACATAGCAGCTGATAATTCACAAGAAGTCCATGCATCCAATTTGAATAGAAATTAATACAAAGAAATAGGGTCCTCCAATGTCCCAATCATCCACACCTTGACTGTCCCCTCAACTAGTAACCCTTCAAAACTGGGTTATCATGAAATCAATGAGTGATCCTTCATTCTCCTGGTCTGCCCTACATCCAAACATATTGGAAATACACAATACAATGATAACAAGTCTTTCACAATCCCCCTTCCCTCAAGGAACAATATCAACCATCCCTATATAGCTCTCTAATATCACTCCATCATGTGATGACCATAGTGATGAGTAAACCTCTACCACTTCCTTGTTGATTGCATCTAATTCCACAACTTGTTGACCAACTTCATTATTTATTGAAGCTATTCTATTAATTAATGGTCTTTCCTTGACCGAACTATGGAAAAACATTATATTGCAATCCTCGTCTTTCAAACAATTATCTCTAGATTTTTGGCATCAATATATTTCTTCTCTGGCTAGAATTTCCTCATATTGTTGTTACAAGTCCTTTTCAATTAAGAAATCAATTTTATCCATACCTTCTTGAATCACCTTATTTTTTAAAACCTATAGCTGCTCATCCAATGTTTCTTTCCACAAATATATCCTTGAAATGAATTTGTTTCTAACACTTCCTCTTATTCTTGATATATTATAATTTTTTGAACAATTGAAACCCCATATTTCCTTAAATAACAAGTACAATCTTCCAATAGTTTGCCACCATTTTCCAGACTCATTCTTCTCTTAGCCACATTTTCTCCATCTTCAAAGAGCGTCAAATTGGTACCAAATCCTTCTACAAAACTTTAAAGCATCTGGAAAGTGATTCGACCCGGTCATGGGAAGTATTTTTGCCTCAAAGATCAAGGGGAGGGATCCCCATTCTCTTTCTAGAAACAATGGTACAATATCTCTGCGATGTGTGAGAATCCATGTCTCATATTCATCCATGTAAACACCCCATTCTTGGTTTTAATTTCCCACAATCCATTTTTGGTGACAAAGATTTGAAAATCAAATTGGATCCTGCTCATAGTCCCCTTGCTACCTTTCTTATTAGCCATATCCAATATTTTATTGAAGTCATAGCCAAGAATGAAGGTCACCTTACCCATACCATTCATGGATTCTAAAATGTTCTTCCAAACTTCCTTCTTCTCTTCTGTTTTAATCAAACCATAAACATTAAAAAAAAAACACTAAGATCTGCAAGTGCAAAATACTTACCTTCACTAGTTTCCAACTCCTTGTTTCTGATATACCTTCCACTTGTACCATTCTCAGATTCCAAAGAACTCCCAATCCTCCTGAGGCCCATATGAGCTTAAGAAACACCCCAACCATCTGTGATGAACTCCTAAAAACTTTTCCATTTCTTCTTGTTCTAGTTTAGTTTCTTTTAAACATACTACATTAGGTTTTGTCTCAAAATACTTTTTGATTAAATGTCTCTAGTTAGGGGCATTGCAACCCCTAAAATTCCATGTTATGAGCTTCATTTCTTTCCAAGAGAGAACAAGTCTCTCCTAGATCTTAACTTTCTCTGATCTTTTCTATTCTCAACATATTCCAATAAGCACTGAACAATCTTCCTCCCTCTCATCCTCTTTCCTCCCGTATTTATCTTTTTGGACTTAGATTTATTTTTCTTGATTGTTCTATTTTCCAAAATTCCTTCCCCATCTCTCAAGACAAATTCATCTTATGCCCCTCCCTAATTAAGACCCCCCTCATCCTCAACATGGTCTTCATCACCTATAGTCTCAATTTCACGGATAGGGGACATGTAAATATCTTTAAATACTTCTTCTACCACAATGTCACCCTTAAAATTATGCTCCTCTCGCTCCATCTTCTTGATCTTCCTGGCTAGAGTGAATGAATCCTCCCTATTCTCTAGTCTTTCATCCCTCTCTTCCACACTCACTTACATTACTAAAATATCTATTCCTTTTTTAACTTAAGATTGTGGAGTAAATATGTTCACAATCGATTATGTTGTATTATGCTCTATTTCCTCTATGATATTTCTAGAATCTCCACTATTCCTATCCTTACCAACAATCCCTTATTTTTGGGCATTAATGGATAAGGTTATTTCTTCCCCTACATCTAGTTTTTATAGCTCTTCATGTTCTGTTGTCTTTTCATTTAGTGTCCCTATCTTTATTTCTTGTTCAACATGTGCTAACCCCTCTTGTTTATCCCAACCCTCTATCATTGCTTCTACCATTTCCATGCTATCCACAAGCACTACTTCTGTGTTTTCATTGTCCATTCTGGGTTTATTATTCTTCTTCTTCTTCCAACTATCATTTTCTTGTACTACCTTCTTCGTATGCTCCTTTCACCTTAAATCAAATTCCCCTCCAACCTTGTCTTCTTGGCTTTCCATTAGTGCTACCAGCTTTGCTTCCAATCGGTCATCTTCTAATCCTTTACCTTTTTTGTTGCTCAAAAATTCATTCAACTGATGGCCCCATACCTTAAATTTTTTGCATTTCTCCATGATATCTTCTACCTTTATTTCCTACCACTAGTATACAGTTTCACTTGTTCTAATCTCAATCGCATGTGGTAATGGTGGATGAGGCTTCCATGCTATGTAGATACAAGCATACATGCTAAAATCCTTATTTTCTATTACTTCATCTACCTTTAAAAATTTTCTAGACCTATTACCCAGAATCTTCAAGATTTCTACATTCCAATATTCATGGGGTAGGTTGTAAAGCCTAATCCATATGGGTACTTTGTTGATGGAAAATTTCTTTGGATTAAAATTAGGGGACTAGTTTTTAATGAATAACATGATACCCCCCATCATGAAAGGGCCATTATTAATTACCCATTACTTTTATCTTGTATTTCTAGTGACTACCAAAAAGAAACCATTAGGTAATGACTTTAGAGAGAAATGCTTACCCCAGTTCTCACTCATCCATTTTTTAATACGAGGATATGGCATCCATCCTCTACTCCATTTCATAAAAAGACCCACTCTCTTAAGCACTACACTGAATCCTTCCATTCTTCTACTTCAATCTGAACTGATATGACTCAGTTATCTATTGTAGAAGGTTTTTATTTGGTCACCTATTATGTATGGAAGGGGACCTTTGGCTTCCAGTCCTTTCTTTCCAATGCCTTGAATCCATCTTCTAGGCCATTGAAGATCCTTGAAAAACCCCACTATTTTCTACCATTATTTCTACCACTCCCTTCTCCTTGCTAAGGATCGCCTCCTCTACTACCCACTCCAAAAAATGTCATAAACTACCAACCCCATCCTAGAGGGCACCATGGAAATATTTTTCCTTTCCTTTGTCCACCACGTCCTTGTCTCTGGTTTCTACCACCTCCATCATCATTACTAGGAAACCCTAGCATCTGTCTTCTCTTCGTCATCACTCTCACATCTAATTAGGATTTAATTTCTATTGATATTAGTGTTTAAGAATTTGTAATTGGAGATTTAGTGAATATCAAAACGTGCATACCTTTCACTTGGCATGGTTCAATAGCTCAAGAAATTGTCAATCACATAGCATTTCACTATTGTATGAGTGGATTGTGCAAGAACAATTAACATTAAACAAGGAGAAAACTCCTCAACACATCTTGGAAAGCATTGAATTCAATAATAAATGAAACCTAACACCAACACTATTCCTTCCATTCACTTCTACCAAGAATAAAGCATTTAATCCATTCAACATTACATATAATCATTAGACAGTTACATTTCCTGACTGTGTACAGGAACAGTCATGACCAAAATTATCAAAAGTACTTTCACCCTTGCACTTGAGCTATTCCAAACTTCAAGTAAAATGAGCAATATGCTATATCAAATTATTCATATTCATAGTAACCATTCAAAGGATCATTTTGTGAATGAACCCTCTAACTATACCCCTACTGTAGAGACTGGCAATATACATGAAATTTACATTTTTTATTACTAAAAGTGGTTTACATAGTTTCATATGATCTTTGATCGATCATTAACCTTGTCTCCATTCCTCTGGCATACACAAGGAAAAGAAAAGAGATAACATGAGAAAATCCTAAGAAGCCCTTGCAGAAATGGAGGATGTCAAGTCAGCTCCAAACTAGGCTACATATGCATTAACTAATCCTTGGGAGAGAACCTTATAAAAATCACTTTAAAGTTTAAACATCAAGATAAATCATGAGGAACTAATCTATCTAATTCACTTACAGGGAAGATGTAGGACATTAAACACAAAGGTATGCCTTAAGGATCTAAACCAAACCTCTTGAAACCTCTCCAAACACTTCCAGACCCTCCTAGTGGATCTAACACCATATAAGCATCATATCTTGACTTTCTATGCATTAAAATGTGGCCCTCCTTTGGGTAGAACTCTCAGACCTTGACTGGTCCAAGCAACTAGTAACCCTCAATCAGCATATCCCTTTTCTCAGAGATCTTTTTCACCATTTTCTTGCCATCCCTACATAAAAACATCTAATGGCACATATTATACATGTATTAGGTCTCTCCCACAAGACACATTCACCACAGAAAGTGGGAGAGCCTAGATCATCATAGGTTCTTCAAAAGAATTTGTTGATTGCACTTAAACAATGACAGGAATAGTCAAAATTTTGATTGTTTCTCTTCCTTAAAAACTCAACAAAACCATTCAATAGTGCATTTAAATGACCAATAACCTAATCTATATTCAATATAATGCATTCCCACTCAATATTGAATACAAAAAAGAAGTTTTAACAACACAAAAGGCTGATTGTGCCCTTACGGCAGCAAGCAAGCTCTTTGCAAAGAATTAAAATTTATTACTTTCAAACTTCATTACAAACATCTTTCAACACCAAAAGACTAAAACAAACTCACCTACACTCCTCTACTGCTCAATTACATTAGTTTGTCCCTCAATTTGTGTTGCCAAGTTCACAATGGGATTGTCAACTTTGGAAACCTTTAAATATTTTAAACTTTATTTTCCCCATTACATTCAAGTGGTCAAATTATGACCTTTACAAACATATTTTATTATTAAATCCCTCAAACTAACCATTTAACCCCATAATTATCCCTTTAGGCCTTGTCTTTCCCATATGGAAATTTTTACAATTTTAGCATTTTGCTTGCATTTTATTACATTTGGTGGCTCTAATGGCCACATTTACATCACATAAAGACCTTTCTCCATTTATTCTTTAGCCTCAGCTGATGCAACCTTTAACTCTTTCTCATCTTCAAGTTTTGATTCTCTCTTCATTGAGATGAATGCACCTTGCATACCTTGCCTCTCCTCTAGGGATTCCAAGCTTTCTTCACCATCCATGGCTTCCTCTTTAGCCACACTCATGACCCCATAGGCATATTGGAAAGAATGTAATGGAATCTCTTCAAAATCACAATATGTTGCATGTGTAATACAAAAATAATGAGATTATAAAGAAGGCCTCACTCTTAATCAACCAAATCTTCCTTGTACCATACAAAAACTGTGTGATCTAACTATGTCTACTCCAACCTTAATTGTTTAAGAATTCATCATATCAGATAAAGTATGTTTAAGAATTATTGGGACTAGTCCTTTGGTGTGTATTAAACAGAATAGAATTTTCAGCATATTATTATCATTCTATTTCTTTATTGTAAACATGCCATTAGTTCAGTTTTGTAAAAAAAAATCATGTTAAATTTATTTTTTTCTATTTTTTCCATTTGATAACCACAATCAACATTTCAAAATAGTGAATTGATATCCTTGAGCACAAGCACCAATAACATCAAATAATGGAGATAAAGCATGGACTAGGGCATGACACCAGTAGATTAAAACTAAACCAATGGCATGTTTACAACAAAGAAACAGAATGATAATAATATGCCAAAAATTCTATTTTGTTTAATACACGCTAAAGGACCAATCCCAACAATTCTTAAACATACTTTATCTCATATGATGAATTGTTAATAAAGATCTAATTTTGTAGACTACTAGCACGAAGGAAGATTCGACCTAGCCAAATCTTCCTTGTACATCTTCCACCATGAATGATAGGACAACATTGTAACAAACCAAAGAGACACCAATTGGATTTATACCTTGTAATATCCTAAGGCTGATTTGAATGTATTTTCTAAACACTTTGACTAAATTTGTTTTCCAAAGTCAATTCACAATGTCTTGTATTTGTTATATGAATGGTTTAGTTTAAACAAGAGAGCATTGTATTCAGGTCATTCATAAAGGTTTACTCAAATAACCATGATAACAATTTAATATCACAAACTTCTAATAAAAAAATGTATGAGACTTAACTTCAATCAATACAAAGTGGGAAGGAAATGTAATAACCCAACCTGGTTCAATCTCCATATGTTGAAATACCAAGACTATTTTAATCTGTGGTTACCCTAATGTTGGCAAGAGTTCTTTTATTAATAAGATTACTAGGGTGGATATGGATGTGCAACCTTATGCTTTTACTACTAAGTCTCTATTTGTTGGGCATACTGATTATAAGTACTTGAGGTATTAGGTTATTGATACCCCTAGTATTTTGGACCACCCCTTGGAGGATAGGAACACCATCGAGATGCTTATTATTATTTCCTTGGCTCATTTGAAGGCGGTTTTTTTTGTTTTTCCTTGATGTTTCAAGGTCCTATGGCTATAGTATTGTGCAACAGGCAGCATAAAACCTCTGTTTTCCACTAAGCCTCTTATTGTAGTTTTTAATAAGATTGATTTTCAACCACTAGAGACCCTACCAGAGGAGGATGTAAAATTGGTTGAGGAGATGAGATCTAGGGTTGGGAAAAATATGGGTGGGTTCTTTGGGAATCAAGAGGGGTGTGGGGGATGATGGTACACTACTCTACAAGCTCGAAGAAGTGGTATATTTTGGAAAATGAAGAGTGGAAAGAATATGATATTCCTGAGATCATGGATGGATAGAATGTTGTAGACTTTATTGATCCAGATATCTTGCAAAGGCTTAAAGAACTGGAGAGGGAAGAAGGGTTAGGATGGTAGATGAGGGTGACGAGGATGATGAGATGGGGGAAGTGGAGTTGAATCCTAATGAAAAGGAAGCTCTGGCTACAATTAGGAAGAAGAAGAAGATGCTTATCATCGAACACAGATTGAAGAAGAGAACTGCAGAGAGTAGGCCTAGTGTACCAAGGAAGTTTGACAAGAACAAGGAATATGGCTTAAATAGAATGGGAAGACATCTTTCTAGCCTGGGCTTAGATCCTTCGATAATTAGCTTGATAATAAATGAAGAAAATGAGAGCTGATAAATTAGCTTCCCAAGAAAAATCTTGTAAATGAACTGTGTGTACCCCAATTACTGTGCCCTCTACGCGTACCTAAATGATATATTTGAAACAACAAGGGTAAGGCTTAAAGAAGTTAATTTTGCATTACAGTCTATAGTTGTTGCAGTAGCAGAGCATTAGGCACCACCTTCAGCACAATATGATCACTAGACAGGTATGTATGTTTTATGAAGTTTGGTCATTTTGGATAAAAACATATAGATATGTCTAGTGATGCAAAATTAACTTCTTTAAGCCTTACCCTTGTTGTTTCAAATATATCATTTGGGTACGCACATAGGGCACAAGAATTGGGGTACACATAGTTCATTTATGGGATTTTTCTTGGGAAGCTAATTACTCATCTTTCATCTACTTCATTGTTATGAAGCTAATTGTCATAGGATCCAGGCCCAGGCTAGAAATATGTCTTCCCAAACACATAAAAAACATGCACATAAACACGACAACTGAGAAACATAAATGTAGATATCACAATAGCTGAGAAACATAAATGTAGGCATCATGGTCACAATTTTTTGGAGACAAAATAATTGAGTTTTATACCTAGATGATGCAAAGAAACTACTACTCCTCTAGTTCCAAGTTGACACTGCGGGATCCAAAAACCATAGATAAAGAATAAATTTAGAGAGCGGAGGAGGGCCATAATGACCAAAATAATACAGGACAAACTTCAAGTTAAATGAGGCAACTACAAACATTTTAATAGATTTTCATTATTAAATAATGAAATTTGTATATACTAGTGTTCTAAGCCCCCTCATTACATGATTTATTATTGTAAGCCCCCTCTAACTTACGCATCTAGAAAATGAAACTACAACCTATTGGAATTGACACAAACCTTATAAAACAACAATAGCTAGAAGGATCGCTTGCCAACATCTGTTGAATACAAGGTCCTCCAACAAATGTATTCAGCAGATGTTGGCAAGTGATCCTTCTTAGTTGTTGGTGTTTTATAAGGTTTGTCTCAATCCCAATAGATTGTAGTTTCATTTTCTAGATGCATAAGTCAAAGGGGGCTTAGAACACTAGTATATGCAAATTTTATTATTTAATAATGAAAATCTATTAAAATGTTTGTAGTTGCCTCATTTAACTTGAGGTTTGTCCTCATGTATTAGTTTGGTCATTATGGCCCTCCTCCGCTCTCTAAACTTATTCCTTATCTATGGTTTTTGGATCCCGCAATGTCAACTTGGAACCAAAGGAGTAGTGGTTGCTTTGCATCATCTTGGTATACCACTCAATTATGTTGTCTCCAAAAACTTGTGACCATGATGCCTACATTTATGTTTCTCATCTGTTGTGTCCCAAGACCCCTTATGACCCTTTACGACCCTTTATGATCCATAAGAATACACATCTTAGAGGTCTTAAAATATTGTAAAGGGTCATAAGAGGCTCCTAGGAGGGGCCAAATGAGCTTCCACCTTCACGTGGTTGGCCCTGTTAAGTAGAGAATGTTAAACTATTCTCAAAATAAAGAGAAGCTCAATAATTTAAGGTCTCGGTCCACAAAGATGCTAAAAAAATGATGGGAATCAATGATGGAGAGTTTTTAGATACTAAGAAGATGTATATGCAGTGGAGGCTAGAAGGGATTTTTGTGGAGATTTTCTAGATGTGGAGATTTGCTAGAGAGGGTTTCTAGATTGAGTACCAGTGCAGAGATGATGATTCAATACTACATCTATAAAACCTTCACAAATATCCCTTTTTTGGCCTCCACTTATACCTCTTCTCAGAATCTAGCAACTTTGGATATTATTTCTCATCCATGAATGAAATGTGCTAGTGATCATATAAAATTACTTTTGCAAGACTGGGATCAATTATGAGAAGGTAAAAACAAGATAATTTTATTGTATCTTTCATTTCTTTTATCCATTCATATTTTTTGCCTTCTCTTATATTGGATACTGTGTAGTGTACATAAAGGCAAGGTGGTGATTATTCTCAACAATTGACAGGTATAAGTCTTCCAGCCCTTACCCAGTAGCTAGGACTAAAGATAGCAGAGCTCAAGAGACCATCATAGTTGGTCTCCATCTTTGGTCCATATACTGACAAAACATTTTACGTTTCATTAGCTCATCAAATGTGGTGATTTGAAAGAATTTAATGGATGATATTTTCATGTATAACGTATATTATTTTAGTTTGATGATGAACAAATTTATCTACTTCGCGCACTTGTATACATCGAGCACAACCATAGAGAAGCATCCCCTCCCATGGCTTGAGTAATGTAGGCCATGGGAGGAGATGCTTCTTTATGGTTGTGTTCATAGTATACAAGTGCGTGGAGTTGATAAATTTGTGCAATGTCAACTTAAATAATCATGAAAATATTCTATTAAATTCTTTCAAATCCCCTCATTTGATGAGCTAACGAAAGGTAAAACATTTTGTCAATATATGGACTTAAGACAGAGACCAACTATGATGGTCTCTTGAGCTTTTTTATCTTTACTATGCTCATCGGTCGCATTTGCGATGGGTAGTAAATTTATTTTGACAATAGTGCTATATGTCCAATGGATTCTCCTGTCGGTATTTTACTGCATACCGTCAGATTTCTGACAGGTTAGTCGTCAAAGGGAACCCCAATTCAACAAATTTGTGTGACACGACTGCTATACCTCTGACGGGTTCTCCTGTCAGACATCTACTACATATTCATCACCTTTCTAATAGAAACAACATCGTAAAGAACTCTTTTTTGATAGATATATCCCATAGTAAAGTTTTTATTTATGTGGCCTGTTCCGATGGGAAACTATGTTGGAATACCGATGGTGATCACTTCCATCACCATTTCCAATGCAAAAATGCTGATGGACACATCTGTTGAAGTTTTGACAAATAGGTGTTGCAAAAATAATGCATGGCTGTCAGAATTTGGCCTCAAATGTACTAGTGGGGGGCTCCTGAATCTTTTGTGCAAACTCTTGCATTGGGAAAGACTTTCTTTGTCTAAAACTAGAAAATTTGTGCCTATGATCACCTTTTGCTTTAGATGATTTTGTGTACAATGTGAACCTAACCTATCAGGAGCACACTAAAACATTCAAATATTATTCACAATAACAACATACATCAAAATATAGAAAAACTATTCACATACCACCTCAGATTGAGCTAAAACAGGAGGACCCTGTCACCGTTTGATGTGTTCATTTAAGAGGGATGTAGGTGTGCTCTCCAAGAACAATAAACCTATCCCTAATACATATTAGGGAATATTGGGATTATTTTCAATCCATGGATACCCCAAAAGTGGCACAAAATTAGGTATAGGGAACCTATTTTGCCCCTAGTGTTCCAAGGGTGCAAGAGATGAAATGCAAGTTTTAAAGCTAGGGATGTGATGCAAGATTGATTTTAATTGAAAGATGGATGTGATATGAGATAAAAACACTTAGAAATGATTGAATTGAGCTAATTTAATCCATTTAGGCTAAGCTAAGATGAGTTACAAAGCATGAAATATGAAAGAAATCTAACAATTTTAAGCTATTTTATGATATTCTAGGTGCAATCTAACATTATAAAAATACTATGAAAATAAGATGTGAATTGGTTAATTGGAATGAGGGATATTTATATATTTTGAGGAGAGGCTTGGGTTAGGAAGGGTAGTCAGGGTTGGGGTTTAGGACCAAGGGTTAAGTCTTAGGGTCAAAGGGATAAGGATAGAGGGTTGCTCACACGTGTGAGAAACACTAGGGAAGAGTGCTAGGGGACAAGGGTGGAGAAAGAAGAGACATAGGCTCTCATTAAGAGGGTGTAAGGGGCCATTAATGGGCATGTAAGGTTCATTAATGAGGGTGTTGACCAAAAGTCAAAGGGAGAGGGTTTAGGTTAAGAGGATTAGGAATCACCCTTTAAGCAAGGTTAGGGAGTGATTAGGAAAGTGAGGATAGGTTTAGGGTTTTCTAGATGATATCTATGGTTTTAGGATTTTTAAATAAATATTTAATTTATTTAAAGAGGGTTTGGGTTGAGACATAATTTATTAAATAGATCTAATAAATTTGAGAGATAAACATTTAAATTGGAATTAAATGTTTTTAGGCAAGGTTATTTAATGAAATAAGTTAAATTAAGGAGGGGATAATAACAATAATATTTAATTAATTAATTAATGATTTCATCAGGACTTTTATCAGTTAAAATATTTTTAATTAACAAGTAGATTTTTAGGTGTCTACATTTTGCCCCTCTTTGATGCAGTGTCGCAAGTGGCAGTGCATCAAAGATAATAAAATAAGATTCCCCAGGCTAGAATTAGAAGGTAAGGGGTTGTGCCCCCTCGAGAAAATAATGCAAAGAGGAAAATTTTTGGAATTTTCTTGAAAAGGATGCAAGCGAAAAGACAAGGATGAGAAAGGATGGGAAGGGAGATAAATAGAACTCTAACCAAGAGCAAAGATGCATGAATGCAATATGATTCTAAATGATGCAAGCTAAAAGATGAAGTGAGATGTAGGATGAAGAAATATGTAGCTAAATGAGATTTGAGGGATATTATTTTGTTAATGTGGAGAGCACAACCTAGTTTGATACAGCAATATGAGAGACCTGCCAAGATAAGATAGTGATACCAACCATTGATATCAATAAACTTAAACCAAAGGAGCTAAGGAAGTATTATGAGAAACTTATGCTCAAGGAAGAAAGAGTCAACATTTAGAAAAAAAAAAGAAGAGGAAGGAAAAATATTTGTGGAGAGCTATAGACATTATATATGACATTGTCTCTGATTTTGACTATGATGATGATGCCCCCATTGTTGATCAACTTCAAACACTTGTAAAAGAAATCAATGATCTTGATCATGATGTAGAGGAGCTAATGATACAAATGGATGAGAAAAGACTTGAAAAGAAAATGATGGAAAAATTACTTGAGAAAATTGCCATTGATAAAGTGACATTTTTTGGACTAGTCACACAATTAAATGAGAACTTGCAAGAAGTTGGTCGGTTATTTTCAAAAGCTACAAATACCTCTCATTTCACTAAGGAGATAAAGGACAAGAGAGATAAAGCAGAACATGAACTGATGAACCTAACATCTACTCTGGATCCTACAACCAGTTTAGTGTCATTGTATAGCTTGAAGGTAAAAGAGGTTACCTATTAGGTGAGACAGCTGCAAGAAGAGGAAGACAAATGGGTAATGACTCTATTAGAGTTACAATCATTATTATCACCCACTATGGACATACTATAGTAGCGTATCAAAATGGTAGAAGGACTCACTAAAACTCCATACATGATTATCTTAGACAATATCAAGGAGTCATCTAGACTAAATGGACAAATTAAAGGTTTGGAGACACTAAAGGAGTCTTGGTAGCAATCTAAAAATTCTACAAAATCAATCTAAAAGGACATTTTTGGAGAACTATAAGTATGATAAGATGAAAATTTTGATGTATATACAATTTGGTTACTTACTTTTGGAATTATTGTCAAAGGGGGAGATAATATGATAGTATATAAAAGGGGATATAATATTATAATGGAGTCAGTATATAGACAAGGGAGCTAGTACAGTTAAGGGAGATAATACATTTGCATATCAATTGGAATTTTGAGTTTTTCCATCAATACAAAAGGGGGAGAATGTTGGCATTGTAGTAGGTGTGAGAACCTAGTGTATATTTGATGTTGGTTGTCATTGATGGAAATCAAGCAATCAACCAATTGAGCACTTGGTTGAGTACTTTAAGAAGCAATAGTTAATTGGATGAAGAAATCGGATAGATGGTGAATCATGGTCATTTGATGTCATAATAATATTTTTGATGTTATAAGATGAATAGGTAAAAATAATATTGCAAAGTACACAATGTTAGTCAAACTGGTAAATAGATAGTAAGATAGGTAAACCATAAAATTAGCTAAGTACAAATTGGTGAATTGAGTAAAGTAAGACATTAGAATAGGTAAAGGAAATTGATGACATGTAGAGAGTGGTTCAAGAGATAAGTGTATTGGAAACATCTGAACACAAGTTTCTCACCACAACTCAGTGTGGTGGACAAGTAGCTAGTTTGGTTATGTTTCAACTGGTCAGCACTAAAGTTCACAAATTATCATGTTGACTTGGATAGATGAGTGAGTGGTAACAATTTTTGTAGATGCAGTGAATCTAGACACTCGGGAAGTCAAATATGGTCAACAAGAAATCATTTCATTACACTTATTGGGAGTGTAACCTTAATTGTGTATGATTCCTAGGTGGAGTTAGAGAAAATAAGAACTAAGTTTTGTTTTCTTGGGAATGAAAATTGTTATACTCTAAGTTTGCACCCTTGTTTCAAGCTCTCATGGTCTTGATAACCTAGTATAACATGGGAATCATCTCCAGGTGTGGGACCTATGCTAACTAAGATGAGACCTCCAGGTTCTAGGCTGGTTCCTCTTGGACAATCACCTTAATTTGCTTCTAGACATGAAAAGTAAACTTTGAGGGAAAGGGATAGAAGGAATTCTTGGAAAGGGAAATGACTTGAAAGAAAACTACCTACTAGGTGATGCACCAAAATTAGGGTTTGGATCTTAGTATAGAGGATGAAATTAATGAATGAATTAGGTCTAGGAGGTCACAACTCACTGAATAGGCTTGCATAAGTGTTTCATAGAAGGGTCTGCAACAAAAAGAGGCTATTCAGGGAAAAAGAGGATTTCACAAACAATAGCATTACTAATGGATTTAAACACAATTTATGACCTGCAAACAAACATTCACTTCTACAACTCGACATAGGAATGAGACAAGATTGTTAGGGGGTTGAAGTATACCCACAAAAGCATTCACATCCAATCATCCACAATAACACACAATAGTTGTAGAAAGAGAGAGGGATCAAGAACCCTAAGATATCATTGAAACATCATATACTTCAATTCAATAAGAGGTAATTAGAACAAGGAAGTATAGGGACATGAAGAATTGTCACAAAATACCTCTGCAATATTTTAATTATCAATGAAAGATTTACAACTGCATAAGCCAGAGGGTAGAAATGATACCACAGATGACCCTTAAGAAAAGTGAAATTCTTTTAAAATTGTCCAACTCTAAGCACTAAGGCTCCAAAAAAGAACTATATACCTCTCACTGCACGCAGGCAAGAGTCAAAAACCTAACTAGGGTTACAAGATTTTGCATATAATAATCCAACCCTAAACCTGTCAATTTCTGATTATAAATGTTCCTAAAAATATCTCAACTGATCAGATATGTCTTTAAGTGCCCATCCCTGTACTAAAATCAACCTACAGACAAGCAACCTCGATCCAACTACTTCTCTGCAAGTCGGGCCTACCATGAATGCTCAAATCTGGTACTCTCAAAAGGAAAATCCACCAAAATGGCTGCCTAGATCTCTGCATCACCTTTCCAACTACAACTGCCCTTGAAACATCAATTTTGAGCTACCCGCACCTTCGCATTCGATCAACAGGAACAAATAGAAGAAAACCCCTGACCAAGATATTTGCATCGGACGGTGGTCGCATGATCACATGGGATCGAAAGATCCCATGCGGTTATGCAACCACTATTGGATCCTCTTTGACTACCAACACACTTAAGATACTTGGACCCATAATAAATGCCAACTATTCCGCCTAGCAATGAATAAGAATCAAGCATGTCAGATGGTCCCATAGTGGCATCGGCTTAAACACTGGAAGATCGGATGGTGGTCGCGTGATCGCATGGGATCGAAAGATCCCATGTGGTTATGAGACCACCATAGATCTTGGACAACCTGGCATCCCCATAGATTCTCTGACCATCGAACCCACTGAAAGCCCTGTCATCACCTGACCGGCCACTAAAAAATGAACATGTCACCACCCGAGGACCCACCGCCAAAGACTTAACAATAAAGCAGATCCAATGGCTATCGCATGATCACATGGAATCGGAAGATTCCATGTGAACATGCAACCACTGTAGATCTTAGATCAACTGGGCCTACCTTGCACTTCGGGTCCACTACAAAGTCATCCCGCAATGACCAATAGGAAACTGGCATGTCAGATGGACATGGCATGAAGGACCCACCAACAGCTGCTGCAATGTCGATACCGTATCAACGGTTGTCGCATGATCACATGGGATCAGAAGATCCCATGAGATTATGCAACCACCATTGGATCCTATATCAACCGAGAACTAGGCCCACCAAGACAGGTGTCATCCTATCACATGATTGTAAGGGAAAAGAATATTCCTTGCAAACATGCGATAGCCACAAGTTAAAAGGGAAGGTCAGGAGGAAATATTTGCTGGGAGGACTTAGGCTTTGAAGGAAATATTAAAAGGGACCCCGCCCGACAACCTAGAGACTTAACACATGAAGTGGTCATTTTTAAGGGCACGTGCATTTTTGGGGATTTAAGTGGCCGATAAAGTAATAATTAAATAGAATGAAGGCTTAGGGTTTGTAGGGTTTTTCTTGGTAATTGCTATTTTTTTCAAATTTTTTACTTGCAGGCCAGGGAGATAGAAAATTTTGTAGAGGCCAGGAAACCAAACATAAAAATCATGAAATTTTCAGGGATGCTCGGCAAGGCAAAAACAGAGATTTTTGGAATAGGTTTTACCCAAATTTGCATGAACATGGAAATTGGGGTAACAAAAACAAAGATGCAAGAATTAAATAAGGTGGTGAAAGTAAAACGTGTTATGGTTGGAGAAATATTTTCTAATGGTGATTAGGGTTTATGATAGGAACCCTAAATTTGTTGTGGAGAAAAGGTATGAAGTCTATTTAATATTTTTGTGAGGTAGACAAAGCGGTGTGTTGGAAAAACAAAATACTACATTATCAAATAGATCTAAAGATGCGATTGAGTAATTTAGTGGAGAAGTCATAGAAAGTCAATATAGAGTATTGTATGAGCTTAAAGGATATGATTCAACAAGCATGTGCTATTATACAAGTCATTAATCTTGTTGTTTCTTAGCTACTACAACAAGTTTGTAAATCCTTTAACAAGGTAGTTATTAGGAGGACCTATTTGTAAATCCCTTAATCGGGTGCACTCTTGAAAGAGTTGTAAAAATCCTCTAGCAAGGTAGACTGTAATAGGTCTTTCAATAATCCTAATAGGTTATTAATAACTTTGAACACGGTGAGTCTACAGAAGAGACATTGTAAGCCTTTAACAAAGAAAACTTCATAACTGTAGTGAGAAGATTCATGGGTATTAAGTTCCACCATGATTTTTTGCCTCTAACCAAGGGTTTCCATGACAAAATAAGTGTGTTGTGTGTGTTCCTATATTTTTATTTGGTTTAATGCACTTTTACATAATAGTTTCAATTATATGCTTTATAGTATGGAAGTTTCTTTTGTTTTTATTTAAATGTATCGATAAGAGCTTGAAAGTTTTATTGGTTTTGATTCACCCGCCCTCTTAGTACCTATTATTTCTAACATATGCCTCTAAAGATGATCAGGTTCAAATCGATCTAGTCATAATATATCAACAGACTATGTATGATGTGATGCCGGTGCACGCAGCTGCAATATGTCCAATCCTATCAACTACTTCCCTCTGGGAAGAAATGACAATTGCTTCAGTGGTATCATCCATAGATGGTTCCACTATGAGAGCCCTCTATCCAGCCAACTGTCTATGAGTAGGTGCAATGTGATCAACCCTACAATATTGATCGTTGTCTACAACTCTATCTCACCCCAATCTGAAATAACCTAGAAGATCTAGATAGTTGATGTTGAGACCCAAACAAATATAAGTGTACAACTACTGTGCAAAATATAAAGGAATCTGATCGTTATCGGGATAAAGACCATTTTCAACAAGGAAATGAAGGTATGTCACATGTGCGATCTCTAGAATCACACACCTTGTAACTTGATATTCCCTCACCTTGGGCATATCTCGATAGTAAAGGAAAACCTCTCATTTTATTATATCCTTTGACACTCTCTCATGGGCCTCAATTAAGGATACATCACCTAAGACCTTAGCTCTCAACTCTAAAAAAATAATATCTACAATCTTTGGTCTATAGACACTCTATGAATGCATGTGTGTGCTCAAATCCTCCAGACTCCTCAAAATGGTGGTACAGATATCCTTGTATGCACTCTCTTGAGATCTAGTGATAGAATCCCATAATCGTTGCATCTCATGGGTAGAAAACTTAAGTATAGCACCCATATCAAGAACATGAGGTGGCTAATGTGTGCTAACCTGAGGTGTGACATCGGGTTGCATTGGATCACCCTGAGGTGTGGCACCTTGTGTGGGGTCACCCTGAGGTGCATGACATTGATGAACCTCATCCTAAGGTAGAGTGACATGATTGTGTGTGGCCATCTTGGGGTAACATGTGTTAAATGTTAAAATTTAAGTAAGTACATTGTATGTATATGTAAAATGATAAAAAAAATTGATACAAAATCATACCATTCTAACTATAAAATCCTAAGGTACATTGACATGATCGTGTGTGGCCATCTCGGGGTAACATGTGTTAAATGTTAAAATTTAAGTACATTGTATGTACACATAAAATCATAAAAAAATTTGATACAAAATCATACCATTCTAACTATAAAATAATATTAAAATATAAAATTATAAAAGTACAATTGTAAATTAAACTATGTAAATGAAACTAAACACATAAGACGTCTTAAGGAGAGAGAGAGAGAGAGAGAGTCTTAAGAGGGTGTGGACAAAGTCTTAAGGAGTTTGGTGAGAGAGTCTTAAGGGGTTGGGATAGAGAGTGTTTTCAATTTTTTTGAAGGCTTTAAAATTTTCTAACATTTTCTAATAATTTTCAAATTTTTTCAAAGGTTTTAAATTTTTCTAAATTTCTCTAACGTTTCAAAATTTTCTAAATTTTCCTAAGGATTTAACATTTTGTAAATTTACCTAAGGTTTTAAATTTTTCTAAATTTTCCTAATTTTTTAAAAATTTCTAATAATTCATAAACATATAATTTAGAATAAAAAATGAGAAATGGGTGTACTTGGAATATACGATGGTTGAAGGTGCTTGAAAATAATCCAAGGAGATTGATGTCACTCTACATCATCAAGGGGTTCACTCCAACACTAGGGGTCCACAACCACAGTAAAAGTGAAATGTGGAAAAGACCTCTTCGTTAGAAATTTTAATAAAATTTGGTTGGGGAGGGTCTTCATGCGAAAGGGGGTCTTCACACCCCTTACATGGGGTACTTCATGTGAATACCCCCTTTGCCCAAAGACTCCCCATTCATGTGAACACCCCAAAAATGAAATTTATGTACACATCTAAAATTTCTCTATACCCAAAAGTGGGACACACTTTTGTGGGATCACCCCTACATTAGTCTTGCAAAATACTGCAATGTGTCCAACTTTATTGCAATTACAGCACATGTTGGTTCTCTTGTCTTATCTTTACATGCACTAATTAGCCTTATGTCTAAATGCTTTACATGTATAACATTAACAATTAAAATAGTTGTTTCTATTTGTTTCTCTACATTAGTTATCTTTGTGACCATAACTCTTACAATTATAACATCTATCATAATAAGATCTAGCTTTCGTAATGTTAGGATTAACAAGACAGAAATAACAATTACATGCAAATATAACCAATATCAAAAAATAATAAACCACATAGAAGAGAACACAAAACACAAATATTTAACGTGGTTCACCCAATCCCTGGGCTACATCCACCAACAACAAGTCCAATATTATTATTATCCAGTGATTACAACCTGATTACAATCTATAATCCCTTATAGCTCAATTCTGTCGCAAGTACTAAAATCATACATTATGAAATCCCTAACCCCAAGCCATATTATACAATATTTTGCCACTTTAGGGTTAGAATGAGTTACAACATGTCGGCCCAAAAATTACCAAAAATATGTCAGGAGGAAAAGTGTACAGTACTTTCCTGGATAGTACTTTCCTGATCAGTCACCACAAGCTAACACGAATTCATTCTATTTTTTCATTTCAATGCTTTATGATCAAATTTATTACAATTAAAATAATAACCATTAAAGGAGAAGGGTTTGTTACTTACCTATTGGTTTTCCAAAGACTTACCTTTTTCTTCTTTACCAAATTCATTTATAGCTTCTTTTACCAGGTCAAGTTCTTTATTTTGTTTAGATTGACCATTTGAGCATTTGCCAATCTCAAAGCCTAAGATCAAATATCAACATCTCAAAGCCTATGATCTTTGAGATGTTGATATTTGATCAAGACTTTTCAAGCTTGTCTGAATTTGTCTTATTGCTTCTTTGATTCTTCTAATTCTGATTTTAGAGATACAACTTCTTGCATTCATCAAATTTTATCTTGATTATATTAATTAGATGTTCCTTGGTATTTTCATCTTCTTCACTCTTAGCTTTCAAATCAAGGATAGTATTATTTTCTAACTCGAGTTCATTATTAACCTCTTATGTCTAATCTTGAATTTTTGGATCTGATATTTTAATGTCTAGATGTAATCATTTACCATTTGAAGACTTTTCGAGAGATCCTTGTTTTCATTTTCAATAATTTCAAGATCTTCAAAGATGGACATGAGATCTCTCTAATCCATTGTGGTAGATGTGGGTGTTATATGTTCAACCTTCTATATATCCTTTGAGCTATTAGACTCTTCTAAATGATTTGGCTCTAATACCAATTGTTGAAAATCTGGAATAATGAGAGGAGAGGGATGAATCAATATTCCTCTAAAAATATTAAAAATTTTGAATAGCCATCTACATAACACACTTAAAATTGCAAGATATCCCACACGTACAGAGAGGGAAATGCGGTGGCAGATTTGATGGTTTCTATTGGTCTTAGGCAAACCAAACTAAGTAATTGGAAGGTGGTTAGTGAACTACCTATGGTGACTCAGCAACTAATCGTAGAGGAAATAAATGGTATCACAAAAATTTAAAATGAGCCAGGCTGTCATCCTCGTTAAAGGCCCTACCTTGATTACGTGTCAGTGCAAGTTGAAGATTTGTGTGATCATGGATAAGAATGCCCAAATTTCCATAAAGGACCATAATTGCCTCTCATGTGTATACATGTGGAGAGTTAGATGCCTACATCAGTAGGTTTTCTTGGCTAATAAGGACACTAAGTGCAGCTATGGCATAACTACTAATTATGGTGCCTGGAGATCCATTGGATTTCACCGTACGGAGCCCA
Source organism: Chamaecyparis obtusa (assembly GCA_027943335.1). Taxonomy (NCBI): domain Eukaryota; kingdom Viridiplantae; phylum Streptophyta; class Pinopsida; order Cupressales; family Cupressaceae; genus Chamaecyparis; species Chamaecyparis obtusa. The sequence continues at coordinate 728,075 of BSBK01003428.1, read as the reverse complement.
GCTCCCAAAAAACCACCCAAGGCCAACCTTTTGAGTATAATTTTTTTCTCAAAATTCCTTATTCAGAACAACTAGTTTAATAGTCTCTTTCAGAAAGCTCGGCCCTTTGATTCTCAAGAAATTCTGGTGAAGGATAAGGAGATGATCGACATGGGAGGCAATACTTTATGCATTGAACCAGATAAGATTGATGAGGCTTTCACATCTGACCCTCTGGTGATCCACTACTGTAAAGAGAGCGGTATCTGGAGTTTCATGGAGCGCATGAAAGGAGGACATGATGAACAAATCTCCAAGTAGTTCGTCTGGTCCTGGAATAATAGGAAGGTCTTTGTTGGGGGCATTCATTTCCAAATTAATGAGGAGGTCATTGCTAAGGCAACAGGGCTCTCTGTGGAAGGAAGAAAGTATAAAAAAACTAGTAGGACGCTCAACCCTACTAGCCTCAGCCAATTCTTCAAAGCAGGGGAGAATCTTGTTAAGAATGTAAGGAAACTCAGGTGTGGAAATAGCTTCCTACGCTAATCTCTATAGGAGAGTATTGTGCAAATTCTTATAAATCCTTACAATTTCAGATTCGTTAACTACTTTAATAGATATATTCCAACCACATACCATGCATACTAAAAAATAGAGAATGACAAAATGATATACCCTGGGGAAACCTTTCGGTAAAAACCCGAGCACTCCAAAACCTGCACAATGTATTGATCAAAACTATTACAGCTTACAATACACTTGCAATGCAAGTTCTTTTAGAAGATTTCCAAAACCTTGAAGACAAATCACAGCAGCATAAAAACATTCCAACCATACACTCACATCACTCCTCTTCGCAACCCTTAAAAAGCTTATATCATGCACTTCACTTTTTAGGGCTACTCCCAAAGATAACCGTATTAGGGTTTTACCATTCTCCGAGAAAATAGGAACCCCAAACCCCACGATTGGGGAAGAGTGTACAGTACTCAAATTTATCAGTTTCCACATGTCTTCACCTATTATTGAATCTTCCTAACATAGCTCTTACGTGTCATAGGAATCCGTCATAACCGTTTTAGCCATGATCTCCTTACACACAATTCAAGATGCCGACACATCAACATTATTTGCAAGAAATACATTTTACAAAACAAATAATAAGAATAGGAATTATCCAAGGTTGAGACACCTTATTCCTAACAAAGAAGTCTGGGGATTTCAACTGCAAGCAGCTTTCAGAATTTTGGCCCAAGCTATGCCTCATTTTGATGAAATATTTCAGCCTAGAAGGTAAATTTACATGGTTTTCTACTATTACCATTTACCTTTTCTCAATCACATTAGAAATAAGGACCTCATCTCCATCCCCTTTTACCTCCTTCATTCCATTGAAAGAAATATCTTGGATATTATGGAAAACCCTAAAAAACTAACCCCTATTCTCCGTCAAGGTCTCCTGCTCTGTCTCTATCAATTCCACAAGGCCATCTTCCCTCTACCCCAACCTCCCCTGATTATTCAAGAGGTCACCCAGGAGGACTTCCCTTTGAAAACTGACAACCCCACTCATTCCACCTCCCAATTCAATCATGAAATCCAGGAGGCAGATCTTGTCCCTAAAGATGATAAAAGCCACAAAAGGTGTGTAAAAAACCCTTTCAAAAGAGGGGAGGATCTTGAGGAATCCCATGTCTCTGAGTCCCTAGATACTAAATATTTGAAGGAGTCTGACAATACCCCTGAGACTAAAAGAAAGCCCAAAAAATGGAGGATCTTGGATAGCCAAGTCAAGTTGGAGGTGGACTGAGGCAGCTCTGGTCACTGCCGGTCTAATAGAATTGCTAAGGAGTAGTGCAAAACTAGAATCAAGGAAACTGCTTTGATGGAGAAGTCCCTGTCTGAAAAAGACTCCCATTCCACTGAGTCAATTGAAGGCTCTTATGATGACCACCTGAGTCCGAACAGGACTAGCACCACTCTCCCTCCCAACCCCCAACAAAACATGGAGGCTCCCCATAGCACTACCCCGCCCCCGGCCTCCCCTCATGATCTGCAAACCAAGTCCCCCACTACCGAGCACAACTTTGTGCCTCTGGATGGTAATGATAGATTTAAGGGTACCCTCAAGCTGAAGTTCTCTTATTTGGACAATGAGATAGCTGGCATCAAATAGGACTTGCAGGAACTTAAGAACCACATTTTGATGACTAACACGTTTTCTCTTAAGGTCATGCATACTTCGGTTATGACCCTCTGCACTGTGTAGGAAAAATTGGTGGGTGGCAATCTGGAGGCCAATGAAGACAATAAAGACCTCTTCTTGTTCCTATAGGAAGAATGGGCCATGACTCTGATGTTTAAACATCTGGGTGGGAGATCCTAGCTGCTGCTGCTGTTATGAGGTTTTTATTTTTGTTCGGGCTTGGCCCTAAGTTCTCTTTGTTGGTTTCTTGTTTTAAGGTTAATCCTCATAGTTCATGGTCTAGCCCTGTGTGGCATGATATTGTTAATTTAGTTTCTACTACTTGCTTAAGATACTCTGGTTCAATCTTTTTGGAAAGAACTATGATGTTTGTTTTTTATAGAGGCAGATTAGACCTTATTTTTTCTGATGTTAAACTATTGATAAATTACTCTAGACTAGTGCTATTAATGTGCTTCTAGTCCTTTGTACTATGGGCCAGCACCCTCTTGCTGCTTTTATCTATCAAAAACACACTTAAAATTGTAAAAATAAAGTGAACAATACCCAAATAGCATAACACCAGATCACATCAAGATTTTTGTGTGGAAACCCAAGATGGGAAAGACCATGGAGAGAGTTATATCTTATTTACTAAGTAACCCATTACAAAATATAGAGGTGGCTCACTGTTAGAGGGGCTCACTACCCAAGATACAAAAACCAACTATCACAGTTGAAACATGGCTTATTGTTGAAATACAAGATACAAAACTAAATTATTATAATTGCATCTCCTTATGCATGAATACAGTCCTCTCTTAAGTAAAAAAATCTTTTGTACAATCACTATACTTTACTGCTATTATATATCAAGTCATAAGATATTTTACATTAAAAAATCACTATCATATATCACCTTTTTATATCATCTTATATTTTGTGTTGATATTGTTTCGTGTGTATGTGTGTGTGTTTCAGATATGCGTTCTAACATGTTGGTATGATTTGGAGATAGAGTCGGGTAAGAAAGATACACAATATATTAGAGATGTCATCTTAGTAACAAAAAGATACCCCAAGTTATTCCCAATAGGACTAGACCAAAAAATGTGATACAACTTTGCATAGACCAAAACCTGTGCTAATAACATTGCATCAAATCAAAGGATAAGCCAAAGATAAATACTAGACCAATCAATTATTTCAATGACAAATAACAACAAATGCAACTATATTTTGTTTTGACCTACACATCAGAAAATGTTATATTTTGTTAAGAAAATAAGAACTCTTAAATCTGTGTGGGTTAGAATTGACCCCATTAATCTTATCCATTTTTTAGAAATTTTAATAGTTTAGAAACTAGATTTAGACTACTATAGAACTCTTATTCTTTTTATATCTTCAAATTTTGATTGCATGAGTCTCAAATTGCTCCTCTAAGTTCAAAGATAACTAATTAAAAAAAAAAGGTGGCGACTTATACCCTCCATTTGTTCACTATCTTGATGTGCATGCCTACTACAATCAATTTAGTTTAATGCTATAGTGATAAGGTAAGGTGAACACTCAGAATATAATGTAGAAAAAATACTTAAAAATAAATATTACAAAATAATTTGATATTTTATCTAGTATGACCTTCTATTTAGTTTAATAATCTTTTTTTTTTCTCCTTGATGTAAAAACATGCACACAATCAAAGCCAAAAAATCATTCACTTTAAATGCAAAAGTATGAGATCCAATGATCTTTACAAGATTCATGAGATTGTAAATGACTTGTTGGTACTGCATGTTAATGTTATAACTTTTTTTTGAAAATGTTTAATTTGTTAATTTGAAATCATGGATTTTTATGGGATAATTAGTGATGATGTGTATTGATAGATGTGATTTTAATTTTTGGTGTATTAATGAATTTGATTTCACACAAATGAAAAGTCTCACATTTGTATATTTATTCTACTTATACTAAATTTCTAGTGGTTGAAGTCTCTAATCTAGACATTCACAACACAATATTTTGAGATGATTATGAGAAAAAAAAAAAAAGTTCTTATTTTTATGAAATTGGGAACATTTTAATTAGTGGAAGAATTTAATGTTTCTAATAGATAAGAGCAACAAGAGGGTGCTGGCCCGTGGTACAAAAGGACTAGAAGCACATTAATAGCATATTAATAGCACTAGTCTAGAGCATTTATCAACAGTTTATCAGCAAAAAAACAAGGTCTAATCTGCCTCTATCAAAAACAAACAAAATAGTTCTTTTCAAAAAGATTGAACCAGAGTATCTTAAGCAAGTAGTAGCAATTAAATTAACAATATCATGCCACGCAAGGCTAGACCACGAGCTAGGAGGATTAATCTTAAAATAGGAAACCAACAAAGAGTACTTAGGGCCAAGCCCAATCAAAAATAAAAACCTCATGACAGCAGCAGCATCTAGGATCTCCCACCCAGATGTTTGGACATCAGGGTCATGGCCCACTCTTCCTGTAGGAACAGGAAGAGGTCTTTATTGTCTTCATTGGCCTCCAGATTGCCATCAGCCAGTTTTTCCTGCACACTATGCAGAGGGTCATAGCCGAAGCATGCATGACCTTAAGAGAAAACTTGTTAGTCATCAAAATGTGGTGCTTGAGATCCTGCAAGTCTTTTTTGATGACAGTTATCTCATTGTCCAAATCAAAGAACTTCAGCTTAAGGGTACCCTTAAATATGTCATTGTCATCCAGAGGCACAGAGTTGTGCTCAGTAGTGGGGGACTTGGTCTGTTGATCATGAGTGGAGGCCGAGGGCGAGGTAGTTCTACGAGGAGCCTCCATGGTTTGTTGAGGGTTGAGAGGGAGAGTGGTGCCAATCCTATTCAGACTTAGGTGATCATCAAAAGAGCCCTTAATTGACTCAGTGGAATGGGAGTATTTTTTTGACAAGGACTTCTCCATCAAAGCCGTTTCCTTGATTCTGGTTTTGCACTGCTCCTTAGCAATTCTATTAGACTAGCGGTGACTAGAGCCACCTAAGTCCACCTCCAATTTGACTTGGCTATCCAAGATCCTCCATTTTTTGTGCTTTCTTTCGGTCTCAGGGGTACTGTCAAACTCCTTCAAATCTTTAGTATCTAAGGACTCAGAGACATGGGATTCCTCAAGCTCCTCCCCTCTTTTGAAAGGGTTCTTCACACACCTTTTGCAGCTTTTATCATCTTTAGGGACAAGATTCACCTCCTGGATTTCACAGATGGAGTGGGAGGTAGAATGAGTGGGATTTTCAATTTTAGAAGGGGAATCCTCTTGGGTGACCTCTTGAATAACTAGGGGAGGTTGGGGCGGAGTGCAAATAGCCTTATGGAAGTGACAGAGGCAGAGCAGGAGACCCTGATGGAGAATAGGGGTCAATTTTTCAGGGTTTTCTCTAATATCCAAGATATTGTTTTCAATGGAATGGAGGTAAAAGGGAATGGAGATGAGGTCCCTATTTTTGATGTGATTGAGAAAAGGTAAATAGTAATAGTAGGAAGAATTGAATGTTGAATACTTGTATATTATCTATTAAATGGAAAGAATCTAGTGATTTGAAATTTTTTATGTGTTTATTGTCTCATAAGAGTATGCAATAAATTAGAAATGTTTATTCTTTGGATATTCACTAATGGGTAGTTGGATAGATTTTGGTGTATACATGCTAGATTTCAAGTAATATTAAAAATTAATTACATGATATTTATTATTACAATAACACATATTTGTTTAAATGTAAAATTTTGTGTATTAATGGATTGATTTGATTTTTTATTTCTTTGATTCAAATGGCATGTCTCACATCAATATATTTATTTTAGATATACTAAATATTTGGTGGTTGAAGTCTCTAATCTAGACATTTACAACACAATATTTCTAAGTTGGTTATGAGAAATAATAGTTTTCGTTTATGTCAAATTGGTACGATTATACAAGTGTTATAAATATTTTATTATAATTTTGTTATATTTTCAAAATTAAACTTTAATTGTTATGAATAACATTGTATTTTTTCTTATATAGAGTATGCAATGAACTAGAAATGTATATTCTTTTGTTGTTGGTTAATAGGTAGTTGCATAGCTTTTGGTGTATCCATGCTATATTTAAAGTAGATTAAAAAATTAATTTCATGATACTTGTAATCCAATTATATATATTTGTAGATACTTTAATACTTAAATAGTAATGTGTAGATATTCTAAATTAATGGATCAAATAATGACAAGTACTCTCACAACTATTAAAATACACTCAACTACCAAATCCTCTCCTCAATGAAGAAATTTCACTACCACATATAAATCTCAACATAGAGAGATTTACAACACAATATTTATGTGACAATTATAAGAAATAAGAGTATTTATTTATGTCTAATTCAGTACATATTTAATTATTGGAAGGATTGAATTTCAAACACTTGTATATTATCTATTAAATAGCAAGAATGTTGTGGTTTGACAATTTGTCTATGTGTTTAGACAAATTACTTGTAAGATTATACAAGTGTAAGAAAAAATTATTATAGCTCTTTTATATATTTTTAAAAGTAAACTTTAGGTGTTATGAATAACATTGTATTTTGCCTCATATGGAATGTGTAATGAATTAAAAGTGTTTATTTTTTGTTGTTGACTAACATATAGTTTCATAGATTTTGGCGAATCTATGCTATATTTAAAGTAGAATTAAGAATTAATTATATGGTGCTTATTAACACAAAAATAAATATTTGTTTATATGTATGTTGCACAGACTAGATATTTGGTAGCTAAAGTCTCTAATATAGACATTTAGGAAGCAATATTAATGAGACGATTATGAGAAATGAGAGTTTTAATTTGTCAAATTGAGAACATATTAAATTAAAAGAATGATTGAATTTTAGATGCTTATATATTATTGATTAAATAGCAAGAATGTGGTGATTAGGAAATTTGTCTATGTGTTTGGACAAATTACTTATAAGAATGTAATAATGTAATAAATAATTTATTATAATTTGTTATATTTTCAAAAGTAAATATATAACATTGTATTTTATCTCATATGAAATATACAGAAATTCAAAATATTTATTCTTTGAATATTGACTCATAAATAGTTACATAGATTTGAATAAATATATCTTATATTTAAAATAAATTAAACAATGATACTTATTAACACAAATAAAATATACCAAAACATTTTAATCTTCTATTAATGGATGAAATTATGAAAAGTACACTCCAACTATTAAGATAGCTCACCTACTCAATCTTATAGTGATTCCACCATCGCATATAAATCCCATTCCTACCAGTCAAAACAGAAAACTTTAATCAGAGTTCCCAATCTCTTCACACATAATTTCTGTGGAGTTTCCCATTTTTCGTTGGAGACACCCTTGTCATGGAAAGTGAGATGTAGGCGTACCTCTCTCTTTATTTAGAATAGACAGAATGTTGGATTTTTCCTGATCACTTAGCTGAAAAGTTTACATTAAGACAAAATAACTTAGCTGAAAGGGTTGCGTGTCAAATTAGAACTATGATGCTGTTTTCTATCATACATGGGCAACTCAATTATCACGTAGATCTTGACTAACGTCCATCTGCCATTCAAAGCGAAGACCACAGAGAACACAGATATTTTAAAGTTAATCTCAATTCTTACTGAAACATAAGAACATTGCGTGAAGGTTGAATTGTTCTCTCTGGTTGTAAACATGGCTGATGGTCTTAATTCACCATTGTTGAAGGAAGAGGAGCAAAACAATGGTATTAGTAATCAGGAAGTTAGTGGCAGAGAGAATATCATATTGACAGACTTGGATAGTATTGTTAGTTTTAAGCAGCTGATCAAAGAAAGTTTGGTGGAGTCAAAGAAACTTTGGAAAATCGCAGGACCTGCCATTTTTACCAGACTATGTACATATTCAATGATGTTAATCACATCAATATGTGCAGGCCATTTGGGTACCGTTGAGTTGGCAGCTGTGTCAATTCAAGGCACTGTTATTGGACTCTTGGCTTTTGGACTCTTGGTCAGTAAAACCTTTCCTTGCCTCTTTTTCACAAAATCTAATTCAACGTCATTCATTTTGCTGATATATTAGAGAAATATTCATGTTTTAAACTTATGTTGGGTGTTTTATAGTTGTTCTGCAATGTTGCAAGAAGCTCAAATAGATGAAAAATATGTTTTATGTTTTCTATAGCCTTGTAAAACAAGAAAGAAATGAGTTGTAGATAATGTAGAGCTATTCACTTTTAAAGTTTTTTTCTAAGTATAATCATCCTTCTTCCTTAGTGGACTAGACAATTAGAGCTTCTTCTTCATCTTAGAGAGCAGAGTAAGTACATTGAAGAAATCAAAATTATTAAAAAGAAAAAGAAGCTTTCAATATGATATAACAATTGTTATTATTGGAATCTGTAAAGGGTATAGTTGGTAATGGGATTTTTGCGAAGTGTCTATGTAGAAATCAGAATATACTTTTGATTATATTTATTATACTATTTTCACTCTTTTAGAAAATATTATAAAAATACATTCTGATCCCTGAATAACTGTTGCTAGGTTTTTGCTGGATATTTCTTTGTTTTAATTTAAATATAGATTTTAATAACAATCATACTTAGTGAACTCCCTGTCTTATTTGGGAAAATTATCGTAAAGTTTTAACTATAAACAAATTGATATAGATGTAAAAAGTATTTGGTACTGCGAGTAGTTGCAACGTAAACCAAATATTTTGATGATCACATTGTCAAAGGAAAAGTAGAAGCTATTCTTATCAGTTATTTATTATGTACAATTTCAATTGCGAGTAGATGACAACAATCAAGATGATGTCCACAATAGTGGTACATTAATACATATTAATAGTTTCTGGTTGAGATCATAAATATTTGAAAAGAAAAAGCTGTTGCCCACTGATTCATCTTTCTATTATATCATAGAAATGGTTATTATTGTACTCATTTAATATTTTAATTTAAATGGTTAAAATCAAGTGGCTGAGGATTATTATCAATAAATTCAGATGCTAACAACATTTAGAGATAATTATCATTTTAATATATTGGTAAGGAATCTAAAATAAAATGGCATCAAATCAGTTAAAATCAAGTATTATTTAAGATAAGGTTACATGCTAACAACATTTAGAGATGATTATCATTTTAATATATTGGTAAGGAATTTAAAATAAAATGGCGTCAAAATCAAGTATTATTTAAGATAAGGTTACTAATAATATTAATAATAAATTAAAAGTATATAATAGTCTTTGGCATCATAGTGATAATAATATTTAATATTAATCAATAATACTATTTGTAAGTTAAGATAAGGAAAACTAATTTACATGGGATATTTTAGGGTCTCACTACATTAAAAATTAGATGTGAATGTTGGGACTGAAATAAAAGTTTTGGAATTTTGTGATAAGTAATTTATTTCATTTATTTTGATATTATTTTTTTTGATCGATGAAGGGCCGAAGCTGGGATTTTTATATATATAAATATAAACATAAATTAACAAAGTATCTATCATCAGTTCAAGTCCACTGTTGCAGGGCCTAATGTTCAGAACGAAATCATTTCAACTTTCAACAACAGTAATCGGCTGATACTGATATTTACTTCTAATTTCTTCAATACAGAACACCAGGGATAGCCATGAAAACTAATACAAATCACCGCCTACAAAAAGCTTCTCAAGCTCAAAAACCTACTCCACCAGGTACAAAACATCATTGCAAACGGTCATTGAGCCCCTCAAATCAGCCAGCACTAACTGCACCACCAAACCAGTTGAAAACCACTGCTAAAACCATCAATTCTGGTACTTCCTATTGCGAAAATCCTCTGTAAATTTGAACTTGAAATGCAACGGTCATCCTTAGGGTGCCAACAGTCTATCAACGGTCAACATCTGAACTGAGATCTACTTTATATCACCACCGTTAGATCATCATGTTTCGCGAGCTTGGCAACTTTAACTCCACAATGCCGACATTCCCTTAATGGTCATCACATGATTGCATAGTTTGAAAATGGCTTATGCGAACATGTGACACCCCATAAACCTTCACCACCGTTACCTACCCTTGGCTATGGGACCCGTGATACATATCCATCTCGGTGCTTGCTGGTCAATCAGAAAGGGACACGTCGGTAAGACCCGACACACAGACCCACCTTTAATTCCGCAACAGTGTCTTTCAACAGTTGTCACATGATCGCATAGCTAGGAAAAGGGCTATGCAAACATGCGACACACCGTAGCCCTTTACCACCGTTAACCGCCACCGCATAAAGTTACCACAAAGGGCTTGTCGCACGATCGCATAACACAAAACTGGCTCATGCGAACATGCGACAAGCCTCCAGCACTCACCACAAACCTTAGGGCCCACTTTATCCATGAACTGGCAAGAACTTTGACTGGGCCCACATCAGGAAGATTGACGATCATCGCATCTTCGCGTAGACCTCCAAGACTCTACTAGAACATGCACCCACCATCAAATCATCCACGTTGTGACCCCAATGAAAATTTTGGGCCCACCGATGTGTCAACATTCCCTTTCCAGCTCAGCCAATCACAACCTGACACCTCGATGACAAATCATCACGTGGTCCCACTATAGACAAACCATCGGCATCTAATCGGACGGTAGGTGCATGATCGCATGGGGTGAGAATATTCCATGCGATCACACGCCGACCATCAATCAAAATCTCTAACACAAGCCCTGCTGACAAGACTCCACCTCATATTTTCCTTATCGAACGATGGGCGCATGATCGCATGGGTTGAGAATATTTCATACGATCACACGCCAACCGTCGATCAAAATCTCTAACACAAGCCTTGCTGACAACACTCCACCTCTTTATTTCCTTCAACCAATGGGGGAGCGCCATTTGTGCATACATGTCAGCTTGGACCCAAAGTTTGAAACCCTACACCGTAAAGGAGAATCAATAGCTGACGTGATTTCGCATAGCTCTGACAAATCCCTTGCACTTTAGCAACCACCGTTGATGCTCTGACATGTCAGGACCCTCTGACTCATCCAAAAACCAGGTCCCACCATTGAGATTCAGCAACAAAGGAAAACTCACAGTCATTGGATAGACTTTCTTCATTCCCCGACCTAGCGACAACTAATATGATAAAGAATTGGGCCCCACACAATCACAGTAATGCACATAGGAAATCCTGGTGTCAGAGATTTAACTGCGCAAAGGTGAATGACCAAAAATAACCAAGGTTTTCGACGCTAGAAGATAACTCAAGTCCGGACGCTGCCACTCTTTGATGGACAATAGATATCTGCTCCTCTTTTCCTAATCCTACTCCTCATTTAATGTTCTAAACTCCTACCCGCGCTATGCGCTATGAGAGAAGACGCCCATCTTATCACCACAAGGAGCCGTTCTGTCAACTTCTGAGGCAAAAATATATCAGGACCTGATTTGACCATTTTGATTTAGTGGTTAGATTCAATGAGCTCCGCTGAAACTCTGCTGACGACGGATAGAATTTTTAAATTTGATCCTCTAGCTGCTAGGTCAGCCAGTTCATCCACTTTAGTGTTTCCACTCTTTGATAGACAATAGATATCTACTCCTCTTGTCCTAATTCTACTCCTTAGTTAATGTTCTAAACTCCTACCCGCGCTATGCGCTATGAGAGAAGATGCCCATCTTATCACCACAAGGAGCTGTTCTGTCAACTTCTGAGGCAAAAATATATCAAGACCTGATTTGACCATTTTGATTTAGTGGTTAGATTCAATGAGCTCCGCTGAAAATCCGCTAACGTCGGATAGAAATTTCAAATTTGTTCCTCTAGCTGCCAGGTCAGCCAGCTCATCCACTTCAGTGTTTCCTTCTTTGAAAGTATGGTTAATGGTTTTCGATTCAAAATTATCCATTAACTATAAGATTACCTCTAAAATTGCCATAAGACACCAATTTGGGGTTGATCTAACTTTGATTGCATTGATGGTAATCAATGAGTCTCCCTCAATTTCAAGCTTTGAGATCCTTGCTTCTCGAGCTAGTATCAGTCCAGACAATAGTGCTTTAAATTCTGCCATATTGTTGGTATCTTTGGGTAATGGTATGGCTTGTTTGGCAATCACATTCCCAGTTGTAGAGTGTATGATGCATCCCACTCCTAAGGGGCCTGGGTTACCTTTAAAAGCTCCATCAAAATTTAATTTGTACCATCCAATTGGAGGGGGTTTCTAGACACGTGCCTTCCTTAGTTCTTGATTTCTTCTATATCCTCTACCTATGGTGATTGGAGTTTTTAACCCAAACCAATTTTTTGTCATCTGATCATCCCAACTGATAAAGAATTTGTGTTGTGTTGATTGAGTTTGGATCTGGGAATTCATTACCTCAACTATGGCTGCCTCCAATTTGTTAATTATAGTTTCAAATTTCAAAAATTTATCCTAGAATAATCTTCTATTCCTTTCTTTCCAAATCTCCCAGATCAGAATTGATGGAGAGATCATCCATAGATTACTGAATAAACTTCCTCCCATGATTCGTGGCCATGGTATCAAAAGCTGGAGTAAATTATTTGGGGGGGCTAATGACCATCCTAATCTTGAATAAAGCCAATACCAACAATCTTTAGCAAAGGGACAGGATACTAATAGATGATTTACGTCCTCTTTATTCTTAAAACACATAATGCATCTGGATGGACCCTAATATCCCATCTTAATAAATTTATTTGCAGTTAAAATTCTACCCTAGGATGCCGCCCACATAAATAACCCAGCTTTTGGGAGTCCAACCTTATTCCAACATAATTGTGTTGGGATCTCTTCTATTTTAGATGTGGATGATTTGGCTATAAGATTGTAACCCTCTTTGACACTGTAGGATCCTGATTTTGCCCCATTCCAAATGATTTCATCTTTTTCTTGTTTGAGAAGAAAGGGCCTATCTTTGATCAATGTTTTGAGCTTATCTATCTCTCTTGCATCTAATTGAAGTGATGAGAAGTCTTTCCACTCCCAAGAACCATCTATAGCAGCAGAGGACGAAGGAATGATATAGTCACTGAGATATGGTCCCCAGGATGAAGTACAAATATGACTGATCTGATTGGGACCTAACTGTGAATTGATGGATGGATGCCCACCCCAAGAGTCTTCCCAGAATCTTGCTTCCTTTCCATCTTTGATATTCCAAGATATGTTATTGTTAATAATATGTCTTGACTTAGCTATGAAGTTCCATATTCTCGAGCCTTTTGGGAACTCTTTAATTCTGACTATATCTTCCTTATTAAAGTTGCCTAAATATTTAGCTCTGAGAATTCTAATCCATTTGAAATCCTAATTATTCACTATTTTCCAATAAAGCTTTGCACCTAGAGCTTGGTTCTACCATAATTGATTTTTAATGTCAGTGCCACCAGAAGATTTCAATTTACATATTTTATCCCAAGAGATTAATGCAAATTTCCTCTTAGTATCTGTACCCTACCAAAAGAATTTCCTAATTTTCTTCACCATATCCATATATCCCTCTGTGGTAAGTGAAAGGAAAGACATTAGGTATATTGGTATTGCTAATAATGTTGCTTTGATCATGACTAATCTCCAGGCCCAAGATAGCCATCTGGTTTTCCAATTATCCATCTTCCTGTCCATCTTTTCATTGAGAGGTTTCCAAACTAATGTTGTTCTGAGGGATTTGTCAATCGGGATGCCCAGGTATGGACATGGGAGAGAGCCTGATTTACATTCCAAAATTTTTACAATTTTCTGTTGGATTTTCTTTTTTGTGTGAAAGAAGAAGACCATTGATTTCTCTTTATTGACTAGTTGCCCTGAAGCTTGTCCATAGTCATCTAGTATCTTGGAAATCTGCTTAGCTTCTTGGATACTCCCCTGACCCATGAGATTAATGTCATCTGCAAATTGTTGATGAGTAATTGGTCGAATGGATGAGGATATTGTAATGCCATTGATTAGGTTTTGATCCTACATACTGATCATACTTCTCCCTAATGCCTCAGCCATAATTATGTATAAAAATTGTGATAATGGATCTCCTTGTCTGATGTCATTATTAAGTATTTTCTTCAATTTCATTAATGTTTCATCACTTTTGAGATATTTTATAGTTTATATGTCATTTCATTCACTAGTAGTTCACATAGGATTTTTCAAGAATCAAAATTTTTTTTTTGGAACATATATTAGATTAGGTGGTGAAGACTTCTCCTAAGTTCACTCAAAGTTTTGTCCCAAGACTTATAATGAGATTGGTTCTGAACATTAACATATTAAATATGAAATTATTTAGCGGTGTTCCTTATTATATATGTCCTATACTCTTAGAACAAAACTTACTCACTTGGGTTGAGATTTTCTAGGAAAACATCAAATTATGTAAGGTTTAAAGATTTTCTTATTTAATTTACATGAATTTCATAAGGTCAATCATCATGAATTTCATAAGGTCAATCATGAGTTTGAAGGATGCCTCTATTCTCCACACAAATAGCACCAGTGTACATGTCCATCCCAATACCTAATTTGGCATACCATGACAGATTTTTGCACAATTTTCATTGGTAAGATTCTCATAATCGGCCTCTACAATATTATAAAAATACAAAAAATTGATGAAAATATATTAAATTGTCCATCCCAATACCCAATTTGGCATAACATGACAGATTTTTGCACAGTTTTCATTGGTAAGATTCTCATAATTGACCTCTACAATATTATAAAAATACAAAAATTGATGAAAATATATTGAATTATAAGAATTTGTATTTTTGCAATAGTACGATTTTGTTTGGAAAATAGTCAAAACTGAATTTAAAACTACCCCTTACTTGATTATGATCCCTTACCTTCTCTAAACTTATGGATTTGATACTCTTGTTTTGTCTTTTTCAGTTCAATATAGACTTTTGAAATAGTGAATCCATTCCACCAATATATTATATTTTTCCTTATTTTGATATAAAAGTTCTACTTAGTTCAAGACAGCAGAGTGCATCTATGAGTTTGTAGTAAAGCTCAAAATCATTTTCTTTTGACTGAATCCACCATGCCAAAATTATAATTGGTTTCTATACAGCTGGGAATGGGCAGTGCATTGGAAACACTCTGTGGCCAGGCCGTTGGAGCAAGAAAACTTCAAATGCTTGGAGTATATTTGCAGCGTTCATGGTTAATATTACTGTGTGCAGCAGTGCTTTTGAGTTCTATTTACATCTTTGCAACTCCAATCCTTAAGCTACTGGGACAGGAGGATGATGTAGCTGATCTATCGGGAGAATATGCACTTTGGATGCTACCACAACTGTTTGCCTATGCAATATATTTCCCAATGCAAAAGTTTCTTCTGGCGCAGAGAAAACTCATGGCCATGGCCTTTATTGCCTTAGCTGCATTGATATTCCATGGTTTTATGAGTTGGTTATTGATCTTCGAAGTGGGTTTAGGGTTAGTTGGAGCAGCTATTACAGCAGACGTATCATGGTTTATTATCGATTTTAGTCAGTTTTTGTATATAGTTTACTTTTGCCCAGAGGCTTGGAAAGGATTCTCCTGGCTTGCTTTTCGTGATTTATGGGCTTTTGTTCGACTTTCAGTGGCTTCGGGTGTTATGCTATGGTTAGTAGCACAGTGATTGTGGCTGTTTTCTGCTCTGAACTCATTTTTTAGTAAAACCCCCTAATAGGATATTACAACAATAATATCTCTAACGAAGTAAATCAATCAGTGTTACTCATATTCATTTGTGGGTTTTGGCATTTCCAGTTTGGAGATCTGGTATATGATGTCACTGATTGTTATGACGGGCAATTTAAAAAATGCAACAATTGAAGTTGATGCGCTATCTATCTGGTAAGAAGCACCTCCACAGGTCTGTTTCAAAATTCCAACTGCTGCCTGTAAGGCAACTTATCTAGTAGCAATGCACTCAGACCTGAGCATCTCATAGGTTTAGGGTTTAGAGTTTTGGCGTCTCATGCTGTATATGATTTTTTTGACCTTGAATCTGTTGCAATTAGTAGTTAAACGTAATCTTTTTGACAGTTTTTCTATCTGTTCCTTGTACAGCATGAATTTGAATGGATGGGAGGCCATGATCTTCATCGGTTTCAATGCTGCCATCAGGCATGGATTTTTTTTATAGTATATCATATTTCATATTCATTTTGAATTCTTCTGAAATAAAATTTATCAGCCCATTACCAGATATCCAATGTATGCATATATTACTTGAACAATTAAAATATTTTCTTCATTTTTTAGTTATGGGTGCATCATCTCTTTGTTAAACTTGTAATCATTGCTTAGTTTTCATTCGATTTATGCAGTGTGAGAGTATCGAATGAACTGGGAGCTGGTCGCCCTAAAGCTGCAAAGTTTTCTGTCATCGTCGTGGTTGTTACATCATTGTCAATTGGGCTTATATTTATGGCCATCATTCTTGCAACCAAAAATGATTTTGCAGTATTATTCACGAGTAGTCAAGTGGTCATGGAAACAGTGTCCAATATGGCAATGTTACTTGGAGTGACAATGGTTTTGAATAGTGTACAACCAGTTCTGTCAGGTAGAGTATAAATACCCATTCACAAATCTTGGTTTGCATGCCTGTAATTCTGGAAGCTGAGCAGTTTGTACAGTATAGTTGATGACCTCTTTCATTATAGGTTCACTCTGTTGTATCATAATTTTGTAAACCTCCAATTTTTCGGTGCAAAAATCTCAGGTGTGGCTGTAGGTGGAGGTTGGCAAAGTCTGATAGCCTATGTAAATATAGGGTGCTACTATGTTATTGGATTACCTCTTGGTCTTCTTATGGGATATAAGTTCAACCTTGGAGCGAAGGTAGATTGAGCTTCTTTCTATTTTCAATGCAAATTCTCAATTGCTCTTTGCTATCTGTCCATTACCAATAAGTTTGAAGGTCTTCTGAACTTGATCTTTGTACTTTGAAACAGGGCATTTGGACTGGCATGATTTGTGGAACAGCTCTCCAGACTATCATTTTATTGTTAATCACATATTTCACTAACTGGAATCGAGAGGTAAAGTATAATATTTCTTTAGAAGCTGTTGGGACCATTACTTCATTATTGTTGTGGTGACTAAATTTTTCTTCTGTGGTGCAGGCTTCTCAAGCTGAGAATCGTATCAGGGTATGGGGTGGATCAGCTGATTCTTATACAAATCGATCATTGAAAGTGAGTCAGTGCATGTTATATAGATTACTTGAAAAACACTTGGAACTGTTCAATTCAAGTGAACTGAACTTTTGTCATATTCTGACCGATACTCTGAGATTTGGGTTGCAGGGGAAAGAGAACGTTGAGAGTATTCCATAGAAATCTAGAAGACCATCTACGAAAACCTTTGGCAAATGTCTGAATTCTTCGAGAGATTTTATCTTGAAGATCCTTTTCTGTGAAGGAGACAAGTCTCGATTATTTCAACTGCAGCTACAAATTCGTTGGGTTGACAAATGGCATGCTCAAGTTGATGGTTAACCAAGAGGCTGGCTGATATGAAATATCGGAAATCTTTCGTGAACCAGCTCTGCCATCAATCTAATTTCGTATAAACATAATATGATTGAAAGTATGCTGCAAAGTCAAAGTATTTAATTATGTGGTAAATTCAAATTATTCAAACATATAAAACATGAATAAATCTTAGATGGAGCGAAGATAATCATTAAAGAGATGAAAACTATAACACATTTGCTTGTGAAAAAATATTTTTTATCCAAAAAGAGCCGAAGCCTATATTAATCTCTTCAAAAAGCTACACCAATACAAACTGCTCCAAATCCATAATCTAAATAATATAAACTATCAAATAAGATTATCTAAAGTCTTTCAATAGGTGAGATTACTATCTAGACTCTGCTGTTGTAAGGACTCTTAGCCTCTACCCTCTTAATAGAGTTTGGAATAGTGAGATTATTATAATTGCCCTGCTCTTTTGTTCTCCATTAGCTCAAAGATAGATCCACAGTTAACGTGACACTATTTATATTTCCTTCAAGTAACTTGGAGTTTACCTCTAATTTATTCCCATTTGTACGTCCACAAGTCTCGTAATGAGTGATGTATGACATCGAATTTCTTCCTTTGTAGAGATTGTAAGTTCTTAGTATCCCATTCTTAGCCCCTATATCTTTAGTTCTTTAAAAATCAATAAAAGAAAAGTATTTTAGTTCAACTATCATAAGTTATCATGTTTGGATTTCAACTTCAATAAAGAACTTGAAGAATAATTGTCTATTAAAATTATGTAATATTATTAAACTACATAAACTCCTAATTGGAAACCTAACTCCAAATTGGAAGAGATACTAGAAATTCTGAATACTACCCTTCAATCTGAAGATTAAAATATTTGCAGGAAGGAAATAAGGACGATGATGCCCTTGCAACTTGGGAGCAAATGGGATACATCTTTTTACATACACATAAATAATTAGAGACAATTCAAGAACCCCAACCATAAGAATTTATTAGCTCATCTTCTAGTCTTAGGCAAAGAATAACTTCAGTATAGATTGAATCACTTACTCTATTATCTTAGCAGTAAGCAGTCTCTACATTAAGCTCCTCTCATTCATTAACCATATTTAACCCTTCCAGAACTGTAGTTAAGATGCCTCTAAAACTTGACTCTAATGCATAAAATCACACTTAAGTTATAATAATAATACCCCATATTTCATTAATATCAAACCTTAGTAGCATAAGATCTGTAACAATCAATTATCATGGGCTTTCTAATTATTTCCCCTCCCATACTATCTCAAAATTCGATTACCCTAATTAAAGCTTCACTTATCAAGGATTAATCATTTCCTTTCAAACAAACATAGATTAGATCTAAGTTTGCGCTGCATGAAATTTGTCGTGCCATGGTTAATGCTTCCCAGAATTAATGCCTTCCCTCAAAAGGGGATGAATTTGAGGTCTTGGAATAATTAATGTGATAAGATAATAAAGCATAATCGTAGTGAGGACACCTATTAACACGTGTGATATAATGACAAATACAAATCACAAAATGCTCAAAGATCTCGGGGAAGAGGAGAGTAAATATAATTATTATCAAGGACAAGGCAAAAATCATTAAATGATCGTCCTCCTTTATGAAGGAGTGTAAACGAAGTATTCTCCCAATTTTTAGATGATTTTATAGAAACCCTACTAAATACGTGAAGCAGTCATAACTAAGAAATGAAATCTTGGCTCCTCACATTTGTTCTCGAAGACCACCGTGCCATGGCCTTCAGAGGAACAATCAAACCTAAGAGATGGAACCAAATGTTGAACCCCCTCTCTATTGCTACAAGGCAGGCACTAGAAAAAGGTATGCGAGACTATAATTTTGAGAATGAGTTCTCGTTTAGAATGAATGGAAATGTAATAGGACAGTTTATTTCTCTTTCTATCTTTGTTGGGTGTAAGAAGGTTGATGTTATTAAGGCTGCTAAGATTATCTTTATTGAGGATCTTCTGGTGCACTGCAAAAGATGGTTTATAGCATTGATAATCATCTAACGATTCCACTCCCAGAAATCACCATGAAGACTGAGAACAAAAATCTCTAGAGAATTCATAAGTCTCAGTGTGTGTTGATGATGACTTTCAAAGATGAGAAGCAGTTTGATGAAGTATGGTTGGAAATGAGTAGGAATCTGGATTTCCTGTTCAAAGACCTTCTCAAAGAAAATATGGAGAAGGATTGGTTACTAAATTACTAGCGCGATGAATATTTTGACATCTCAAAATCTTTGAATGAAGTCGACAAGGAAGACATTTGTATCTTGTCTCCGGAGGTGAAAAGATGCTCTCACTACTTGTATACACCTAAAAATGGTTTCATTAATTAATTTATTTAGTGAATTCACTATAGTCTATTCCTCTATCCTAAGTCTTCTAATTAGTCTTATTAAAGTGATTTAAATAAATATACAATCACCTAAATATGACTAAGACTCCTAGTCCACCTCATCTATCCACTCACTTGACACATCATCTTGGCTAAAATAAATAATTATTATTAATTATTTATTAGTAATTATCCTCACCCACACATGTCTTATTCTTAAGGGCTATGTGGCCTCATAGGACTTGGTCTCATGACCACATGTCCTCTTAACAACCAAGTCAAGAGACATTCCCTATTCCTAAGAGGATTCTCAAGCCACCTCTAAGGGTCAAAGGTGACTCATAGGACACTTGTGCAAAGAGTCCTCATGAGGAAAAGGTCTCTCTCTCTTTCTCTCTTTGGTCTTTGTGAGACACTTGACATGTGTCTTTCCCTTCCACCTTCTTCTCCTCCATGTCAATGTGAGAGGAACATCATCTCTATTCTTTCTCTCACATTCCAACTACATCCCCCTTTCTCTTAACTCCTTCAACCAAGTCAATCCTAGCCCTAGGATCTTCCACCTTTCATTCTCAACCGTAGGATTGTGCCACCTAGGCCTAGATTCTCCAAAACTCTATAAAAGGAGCCACATTTCCCCTTTGTGAGCTAATAGGTATTTTCTAATAGGCATTCAAGCAATCAAGCAATCAAGCATCCAAGCATCCAAGCATCCAAGCATTCTAAGAGAAATCAATCCATATTATCATCATTTCATTTGCATTCTATCCATTAGATTGCATAAGCTATTGTACACTCATTTCATAAAATCTTCACACTTTGGTAGCATCTTGGGAGAAAGCTTCATTTGGAAATCTGAGAGCTCAACCTCTACAAGAAATCAAGGCTAGGAGGAAAATGGAGACAAGCTACATGGTAGGTGAAGGTAAATAATTTAGTTTCATCATTTTATAGTTACTTTGTATTCTTCATTGTGTTGCATTAGATTGATTTATTGGCTTTAAATAGTTAATTTATCATCTCGAGTTATTAGACATCTAATTTGCATACATTTTTGGTGCTAGAAGCCAGGCCGCCTCCATTTTTAACATTCTATTTTTTTAGTTTTCTGTGTGCAGACGTTTCCAAGTTTTTATTACGCATTCGTCCACAAATCCTATGCATTCATCCATCAATTTTGCGCATGCATTTCTGATTAAAACTGTCATTTTCCAAGCTTTTTCATTTTCAATTTTTAATTCACATCTGCACATTTGTTAAGTTTTCCTGTGCATACATTAATACTTTCTGCGCATCCATTTCCTTTTTTGGCACATCCAATATTCTGTTCTGAGCATATGTTTAATTAGTCTGCACATTTATTCACTATTATCGCACATCTGTTATTTGCAGTAGTTAAGTTTAAATTTCTAATTTATTTTGATTTTACCTAACCTTTGACAAGTTTTTGTTTGCTCTGGTAGCTTTTAGGTTGTTTTGCAGGACTTTGTTTTTGAAGACCCCATTGTTAAACAAATTTCCTAACGATTTTGATTGCAAATTGCCAGGGGGTTTGTAAAATAAACCATAATCTCGTTTGGGCTTTAAAAAAGACATGTTTTTACTTTGTGTGTTTTCTTTAGAATAGCTCAAATGTTTGTTGTGTCTTGCTTAATAGCATATCTGTAATCCTAAAATTATAACAACGTATCCTCTCCCCTCGCCATTCGTGGACCTTGGGTGTAAGAGAAACTATTATAATTTTTAGAGGGTGGTCTTTGGTGGGAAAAGAGGTACTCACCCCAAGGAACAACCCAACTGGTAATAGGCTAAAGCCAACCCCTTCCAAACCGGTATATAAAAAATGCTAGCTAGTGTGATTAGTCTCACACTAGATAGGTGTGAATTCATTATGGCAACCAAAATCTCCTCCAGTACCCTAGTGGTGCGTTAAAGTCCTACTTAGTAGAGGTGAAAGCCTTGCTTTGAAAGGATTGGGAGAGCCCCCTTAATTGGGAAAATGACTTGATCACAACCACCTGAATGGATGTCCTTACTAAAAGCTTTTGTTTAGTGGCCAAAAACCTTCTATCTGCTGGCTCAAGGAGTCACCCAAGCTCATGAAGACACCCCACATTACTCACGGTTCATAGTAGAGATAGTAGTTCTTTGGGAAGTAATGACCCATTGAATTTGAAACTTGGTGTGCCTAAGAAGTGAGTGCACTGTAAGGAGGAGCCCGTGCCTCCAAGTTCCTAGGCTGTCCGTTGTGGATTTGCGTTGCTAGATTTTATTATCCTAGTGGGGATTCAGCAAATATCATCTTTGCCTACCATAGGATTGTAAGTGTGTTTGTGCATTCATATTAGCATAGTTAGATTAAAATCATTTATGTCTTGCGTGCATGTGTTTATGCATTTTTCATTTTGCCAAAAAAAAAAAAACCGGAAAACATCAAAAAAATCCAAAAAATTTCAATTCAAATCAAAACTTCAGAACCTGCGCATATATCACATTTTGCTACGCATTTGATCCAATTTGTTACGCTTTTATTCAGGTTGTCTGCGCTTTTGATTTTACCAATTCGCATCTATCATATTTTGCTGCGCATCTATCCAATTTTGTTGCGCATTGATCAATCTGTCCTGCGCATTTACAATAGTGAGCATTTCCACAAATTTTGCAATTTTCAAATCACTTTTTCAGATACCCATTTTTGTCCTTAGTAAGATTATGGAAAAATAGTCGAGTTACACAGACCTCTGATCTTTAGTTTGACCATTTTCATCATTTTTCACCATTCCTTCATTAAGAGCTCATCAAATCATTTTCTTCCAATCTTTGAAATTCTCAATTTAGTGTTGAAACATTACCTTATCTATCAGATTTTGATCTTTGTGAGTTTACCATATCAGGATATATCATCCTTAAACCACCAAACTTGCTTAGGTTATTATCTCTTGATTTCCCTTTGTCATATCATAGTGAGATCTATACCTCCTATTGACTTAGAGTTTATCAAGTTGTCTTATCACTTTTCAACACATTTCAATATCTTTTCTATCAATCACTTTCCATATCTTCTCATCAAGAATCTTTCATTCCACAATAAATTTTCTCAATTTTATGGTTCAAACTCGATCTCAAAAACTTAAACAAGCCATTAATCCAAAATCCCTAGACAAGATGAAAGGAAATACCAGCAACGAAAAAATTCCTTGGCCCGAAGCTCCTAAGAAAACTTCACTTTTTACATCCACTGACGAACCCACTGATGACGAACTTAGGGAAGCTTCACAAGATCCTCAATTTTATCATGTCATGGAAAGACTCTTAGGCTTGGATAAAGAGATGTATTTCCTCATGCTTTCTCAACAAGGAGCTAAGTTACCAAGTGATTTTGATGTTTCCTATCTTAGAGAACCAGCTCACACGAACAATCAACAAATCCCTAAAGGTTCTCAAGATACTCATGGAGCAAAGGAAACCAATCAGCAATCCAATGCTTCTCATAGTCATGAACAACACACTATTTCTCAAAATGATTAGCAAAACCATGCTTCCCAAAATCATGCTTCACAAAACAATGCTTCTCACAACAATGTTTCCCAAAACTCTCAAGGAAACACGTTATCTTTGGATCCCATTCTACAACAAATCTAGATGCTTCAACAACAAATCTGTGACATCCAAACTGGATCATCAACAAAGAAGTATTCCTTGGATGATATATGTCCTTATCCTTTTGATAAGAACTTAGCAATTATTCCATTCCCTCCTCATTTTGAGGTACCAAAATTTGACAAATACAAAGGGAATTTGGATCCACAAGATCACATTCGTGAGTTTTGTGCTGCTTGTATTGAAGTCGCTTACATTGACACTTATCTTATGTGACTATTTCCACAAAGTTTAGGAGGACAAGCCATGGAATGGTTCTCCAAACTACCCCCAGGCATCAAATCTTTCAATGAGCTTCTTGACAAATTTGTGACTCATTATTCATATAACATCAAACATGAAGTCACTATGCTTGATCCTTGCAATGTGCATCAAAAGAATGGAGAACCCTTCCTTAATTTTTTGCAAAGATGGCGTCAATTGTTTGCCAAATATCCACGAACGATTCCTGAACAAGAAAAGATGGATATTTTTGTGCATAACCTTACACCAAAAATGAGTTATAGGTTACAATTGCAATGTCCACCAAACTTCAATAAGCTCATAGAAAATGGTATCAAGATTGAGGAAGCCATGGTCCGCAAAGGTGAGATCAAACTTTATTCTAAAGACAATGCTGGATCCTCAAATTCCAATTCCAACAACTATAACAATGACAAATCAAAATTCTAGAATAAAAACAAAAACATTGTTAATGATGGGATTGTTGATAATCATAATGTCAAACCAACACAACCCCTTCTCAATCTTACCAGTCAGGCCAATGCTGCTCAAGGAACCTATAGTAATCAATCATCAAATCAAAATACCAACAAAGATTCATCTAAACCAAGATTTCCTTTCATGTCACCTCGAAGAAACTTTACTCCTTTAGGGGAATCTCTCGAATCAGCCTTATGGAATTTAATCACAAAGAACCTCATTACACTTCCTGACACAAAAGATTTCAAACCTACAGTGAAGCCTTCTTGGTGGGATGAGCATGATTATTGTGAATTTCACAAAGGCAAAGGACATAAAACCAAAGATTGCAAAAGGCTCAAAAATGTAATTCAAGATCTAATTGAAAGTGGTGAGATTAGTGTTGATGGACATACCTCAAATGAATCACATACGGCTTTCAAAGATCCACTTCCTAAGCATGAAAAAGTAGGTTCTTCTAATACTAAGAGTGACAATCAAGCCAATTATAATTCCACTCCCTATCGATATGTTGTAACATTTCTGAATGTCATCCTTCTAAGTATTATGCCAATGTCATTACCATCAAAGGAAGATTAGAGAGTCACCTAGTCCATGTTACTACTCGTGCTCAATCCAAAGTTACTCTCCAAGGAGTCCAGTCTAAACCAAATGCACCTCACAACAAGTCTGTTTATGTCCCAAAGTCTACAATAAATATTTCCAACCAATACAACATTTTAGAGCAACTCAAGAAAACACTTGCCTAGATATCCATTTTAGAGCTTTTACATCTATCCCCATCTCACAAAGATATCCTTGAAAAAGCTCTTTTAGAAACCCAAGTACCCACAAATCTAGATCATGATCAATTTCAAGCTATGGTGGGCCATTTAACAACCCCGCATTACCTATCCTTTACTGAGAATGATGACTTAGCTATTACCCAACCTCATAATGCTCCTCTACATGTTGAAGTCCTTGTCCAGAGTCACAAAATCAAACGAGTAATAATAGATGGAGGAGCTGGCTTAAATATTTGTACATTGAAACTAGTCCTTGCATTGGGATTCTCTGAAAATGTTGTTGATCCCAAGAAGAAAATCACGATAAAAGCTTATGATGAGGAAGAGCGGTCATCCAAGGGGTCTGTTCCTTTACCAATAAGAGTAGGTCCTATAATCAAAGATGTACCTTGCCAAGTCCTAGACATGGATCTTGCTTATAACATTCTCTTGGGAAGACCATGGATTCATTCCATGCAAGCTGTACCATCAACCTATCATCAATGCTTGAAATTCCCTCATAATGGTCAGGAAGTCACTATCAAGGGAGACACTAATCTATTCCAGTATTGTATTTCTGTGAAGACATCTGACTCTTTGATACCTTATAATCATACTGGATCTTCTGCAACTACACCCATTGATCCTAGTGATATAGCATCAACATCAAAATCAAATGGGATCAAGATAGACATAAAAGAAAGAAGTATGGGAGAGTACACTTTAGGTCAAGCTCTTTGTATCATAGAGTTACCCTTATCTCCTAGATCATATGGTAGATCTTTAATCACTAAACAACAATCAGAACCCCCTTCAAAACTTGTTTATGACACATTTATAAGTGGGGGTACAATATCCAAAGAGGCAGCTGAGCGTAATGCTGATCATTTGCTTAAGTCACAGAAGAATGAAGAGGATATCAAACATGAATATAGATCACCTGATGTCTATGGTAAAGGGTATACTTTGTTACAAAAGAGGGATACCAAGGTGCTGGACCTATAGGGTTACAAAGAGAAGGGGTTATCAAACCAATTTTACAAAATCCCAACTATCAAAGAGACACTATAGGATTAGGGTACAGAGGAGAAGGACCAAAAGAACCAAAAGGAAAAGAAAAGGTCACACCTTTTCATGAGATATCTAAAGCTCCTGCTTTGCAATTCACAAAGAATGGTATGTATGTGGATCCAGAGAAACAAAGGATAGCACAAGGAATCATTGATAGACTTGGGGATAATGATGATTCTGACTCAAATGATTATGAATGGGATTCATTATCTGATTGTACTACAGAGATAGGATTTGATGTTTTCCATCACCATAGTAATTATTACCATGAGGGAGAGAGTTCAAAGACTGACTCATTTGGATTGGTCCCATGTGATACTACTTTTGTCGATTGTAAGGAAAGTGACCTTTATCTTGCAATAGATGAATCGGATGAGAGTATGGAAATAGACCTCGCTGATACCATCATAAACCTTGACAAATTTTCCATTAATACCATTTATGCCTTTGAAAATGACCCGAATGATCCGATGCCCCTTGTGCATCCCGAACTTATCGATTGGGATTCTCTCGATCATCCAGAACTTGATGTATTCCATAATGATGATGCAATCATTGACTATCTTGGAATTAGAGATCATTTACCACCAGGAGATCACAAGTCAGGATTTTCGATAGAATTCAATGACATGGCCTACTTTGGTGAGAGTGCCAATCCTTTCAGTCATAAAAATATAAAAATAATCAATAGATCTAATGGTGAAATCCACTCAGTGGCAGTATTAGATCCAAAAATAGTAAAAAGAAATGACGCATCTGATGGTGAAAACCTCTCTGAGGTGCTTGACGATGGAAGGATTGACACTCTTCCCAACTATCTGTATCAAGAACAATCTGCTATTCTTATAGAACCAACAGTACCTCTTAACATTGGAACAGAAGAGTCTCTGCGCATCCTCAAAGTAGCAGCATCCTTGATAGAATTAGAGAAAGAAGCTTTTGCAAAAATTTTCAAAGAAAGACAAGTCAACTTTTCTTGGTCCTATGCTAATATGCCTAGTCTGGATCTAAATCTCATAATGCATCATTTATCTATCCGACCAGGTGTAAAACCAGTTAAGCAAAAGCTCTGCAAGATGCATCCTCATATTGCACTAATGGTTAAAGTGGAATTGAAGAAGCTCCTAGATGTTGGATTCATTCGGGCTATTGATTATGCTGAGTGGATTTCAAATATTGTCCACGTCTCAAAACTAGACAAATCTATCAGGATTTGTATTGATTTTCGAGATCTTAATAAGGCTTTTCCAAAAGATGACTTTCCTTTGCCAAATATTGACATTATTGTTGACCTAACAGCTGGGCATGAGATGTTATCATTAATGGATGAATTTTCTGGCTATAACCAAATCAAGATTGCACCAGAAGACCAAGAAAAGACTGCTTTTACTTGTCCATGGGGTACATACTGCTGGAATGTGATGCCTTTTGGCCTCAAAAATGCTGGAGCAACCTACCAAAGAGCAATGACCACAATCTTTCATGATATGATGCACACCATTATGGAAGATTATGTTGACGACATTTTAGAAAAATCCAAAGATAGAGCTGGTCATTTGAGAGTGTTGGATAGAATATTCACCTGGATGGAAAAGTATCAAATTCGACTCAATTCGAAGAAATGTGCATTTGGAGTTACATCCGGTAAACTGTTAGGGTACATTGTCTCAGCCAAAGGAATCGAAGTGGATCCAGAAAAATTTAAAGAAATATTGGAGATGGCTTCCCCCACTAACATCAGTCAATTAAGATCATTACAGGGATGTCTCCAATCTATCTGAAGATTTGTTTCTCAACTAGCAGATCACAGTCATCCCTTTCAACATTTGTTGCATAAAAATATCTTATTCCAATGGGATGATCAGTGTGAAGAAGCTTTCAAAAAAATCAAGCAATATCTGGTGAATCCTCCAGCTCTGATGTCACCAATTTCGGGCAAGCCACTCTTGCTCTACATTTCAGCTACGGTAGTGTCACTAGGTGCTACATTGGCTCAGAAAGATCATGAAGGAAAAGAAAAATCCATCTATTATATCAGTCGCACCCTAGTGGGATATGAGCTAAATTATTCTCCTATAGAAAGAGCATGTCTAGCCATTGTTTTTGCATCACAAAAGTGGTGACATTACATGTTATCACATTCAATCCAACTCATCGCAAAGATTGATCCTTAAAATATCTATTAAGAAAAACAACATTAACAGGCAGATTGGCTAAGTGGGTCGTGCCACTTAGTGAATTTGATATTGAATATGTAGACAGGAAGGCTATCAAAGGTCAAGTGATAGCAGATCAGTTAGTATAGGATGCTCCATTAATGGATGACCAACCTATTCATACAGAGTTTCCTGATGCACACATTTTGGCTTTATCTACACAAACCTGGCAACTATATTTTGATGGATCGTATACTCAACAGGGTTCAGGAGCTGGTATTCTTTTTGTCACACCACAAGGATACACCATTCTGAAATCTTATAAGTTGCTTTTTCCTTGCACCAACAATGTAGTAGAATATGAAGCCTTGCTGATTGGGTTAAAGATGGCTTTACAATGGAAAGTAACTGAAATAAATGTCTATGGGGATTCTCAGTTGATTATAAACCAAGTTAATGATGACTATCAGACTAAAGATGATAAGTTATTACCATATAAACATATGGTTGATGACTTCAAACAATATTTCTCAGTCATCAATTTTGAGAAAATTCCTCAGCATGATAACAAAGTTGTCAATGCCATGGCAATGATTGCTTCTTTGTTTGATACAGAAGATACCAAGGTTCATTTTGAGTTCTTGGTGGAATCCCTGACTTGTCCTGCATATGATGATCCTGATATGAGTATTATATGTCATCTAATTGGATGTGACTCCCCAATCTATGGAAAAATTTATTCTTTTCTAAAAAATGACATCATACCCCCTGACCTATCCTGCAATCAAAAATGAACTTTTCTCTACCAAGCCTCCCGCTATGTCCTAATATCTGATACCCTTTATCGGTGAGGTCTTGACAGTACTCTCCTTCGATGTCTCAAGCATGATGAAGCTCAAACTACCTTGCGAGACATACATGAGGGTATTTGTGGGACACATTCGAGTGGTCCCTCTTTGGCTAAGAAACTCATGCGTATGGGCTATTATTGGCCTACCATGGAAACAGATTCCTTTCATTTTGCTAGAGCATGTAAGAAATGTCAAATACATGGAAACCTTATTCATGCTCCAGCACAAGAGTTACATCCTTTTACAACTACCTTGCCATTCAATTGGTGGGGGCTCGACCTCATGGGCGCTATCAAGCCTCCATCTTCCAACGGTCACAAATGGATTCTCATTGCAACGGAATATTTTACTAAATGGATTGAGGCCGTTCCGTTAATTACCGCCACATGGAAACAAATATCCATGTTTATCTTAAACTATATCATTTTTTGATATGTTATACCTATGTATCTCATTACTGATCATGGGAAACAGTTTCAAAATCAGGACATGGATGACCTGTGCACAAAATTCCATATCACCCATAACTATTCTACCATATACTATCCCCAAGGAAACGGCCAAGCTGAGGCGTCAAATAAAACTATTGTTAAAATCCTACAAAAGACTGTCAATGATGTTGGCCGTGATTGGCATATCCAACTAAATCCAGCCTTATGGGCTTACCGTACCTCCATCCATACTCCTACCAAAGCCACCCCATACTCCCTTGTCTATGGATCTAAAGCAAAACTGCCCCTCGAGGTCGAGTTGCCTTCACTTCATGTCACTCTCAAAGATTTGATTCCTAATGAAGACTATAGAGTTGCATGGTTGACTGAACTAGAACCTGCTGGATGAATGTCGTTAGAGAGCTTATGATCATTTGAAAGTCTATCAGAAGTGTATGTCTTGTCAGTATAATAGTAAGGTAAAGATCAAAGACTTTCAGTTGGGTGACTTAGTCCTTCATGAAAATCCAAAGAATGAATAGTACTGTGAAAAGAAGGGCAACTTCGAACCCAATTGGTTAGGTCCTTTTGTGATTACAGCAGTCTATGGTTCTGGGGCTTATCAGTAGTCAACACCTGAGGGAGATCCCTTGGATGAACCTCTTAACAACAACCATCTCAAGAAGTTCTATCCTTGAAATCCCAATGCAAGGGCTATGTCTATATTTTTTAAATACAAAAAATCAAAAAAATCAAAAAAAAATCAAAAAATCTAAAGAAAATTGCAATAAAAGCATGTGGTGAAAACCTGGAAACAAGCGCCATGTGTATCGAGTTAGCTCCTCTATCTATTAGGATTCTTCTAGTGTGGCCATTCATTGTATATATCCACAATAAAATGGCTAGTCAATCCCCATACCCGCCATGTACATATCATAATAAAATGGCCAGTTCATACACCATCCATTGTATCTACCCATAATAAAATTCCATCATAGCTTGATCATTTATCCTAGTCTTCATCCTAGTCTTGTTGCATTTTTCTTCATCCATAATAAGTCAGTCCATCACCTAGCTGGGGGCATGTCCTCGACCTAGTTCAAGAAGTGGATCTATGATAGTCATGACTCTTAGAGGACACAATGGAGTGATTTTCACCAGATAAAGCAAAATGTAATCAAACATTCTTTCACGATGATATCTTTATGATGAATCAGAATCTGTAATCTATCCTTCGAAACATGACTATTTATCTATCGAATCTTGACTATACATCATCACTTGAACTGATCACTATATCTTACACTATCTTTTTGGCAAAAGAAATGTATATTCATGACAGGCATGTTAGAATGATTTGTTGTAAATTATGCATTCATATCTGGATTTCATTGTTATCATGTTTCCTATGCTATTCCATGATATCTTTAACATGAGTTTGAAACTCTAAAATATCATTGATTAGGATAGCCATGATGGGGCATGGTATTTTCTTTGGTTGTTGTTTGTGGGATACTTCCCCATGAAATCGAAGGAACAAATAATTGGGGTGTCTGCACATAAGTGCCTTCATTCATTTAATAGTATTGACAACATCCAAATCATGTTGTTCTACATATGCTATTTATGGTGATACGCCAGCACATACCTCGACTCCAAGTATTTGTTCCCCGATGGAGGAGGGAATATTCCTTGTCTGTTATGCAAATGAAACTCAGGTCATCTCAGTTCAATTATACCTAGATGCTTGTCAAGTTTGCAATATTAAACTCCATGCAAGAAGTGCTCAGGTCATCCTGGTTTAATTATACCATGATGCTTGCATTTTCTTGCAACATAACGAGCTCAATGATGAAACTTAAGTTCTAGTTATTATGAAGTTCTTAGATGTTACCTAAAGTTGTGGAGATACATTCATTTCATATTGCATTTCATTTAAACAGTTCATAACTTACATATCAGTGCTCCTTTTATAGGGATTTATAAGTTATCTTTCTCATTAGGTTATCTATTTCTCCTAGTCCATTCTTCTTGTGTCAAAAACATTGTTATTTCACGTTGAGGACATTTGGACAACCAAAAATATTAAGACTTTTTGCATTTAACATTTCGCACTTAATCATTTAGAGACATGTGTTATCTTCATTAGGAGTGTTCATTTGTATATAATTTGATCATGTATTATAGCTATCATTTCATCTCATTTTATCATGTTATTAGTTATTATATTCAATCATCTTAAGTATGTTATCCTTTATTTCATTAGCTATCATTTGCATTACATTGTCATTTATTATCCTTTACATGTATTATATCATCATGCATTTATTATCTACTACATTGTTCATTAAATATCCATTTCTTATCCATTATCCACATTATTTACATCATTGCATTAGTAATCACATAACATAGCATTCATAAGCATCATCTAAGACATGCATTTATACGTTAACATCATATGTTAGATTTTTAACCATTATGAATCACATAGAAAGTAATCTTGCATTCTAAGACCTCCATTCTATGCATATTAAACATCAAACATCACATCCTACATATGTCAGTACACATGTATATAAATCATCAAAGCAAATCATGATAGAACTGCATCACTATAAATATAGAATCAATCATATAGCATCCATCATATAAAGTCCATACAACAACAAAAATGTCCAAATGTCCAATGATATAAATCAATAACAATGTGTCCATAGTCAATGTCCATCAAGTCCAAATATAATGATACAATGAAAAATAATGGTACAATAGTGTATATAATGCTCTCTCAACATCTATGAACCACTACCTCCAGACTGTTTGCCACTGGGTAAAAGCACAAAGCTGTGTCACGTTTCAGGACAACTTATCAGCACAGCTGAATTTGAGTATTTATAACTAAAATTATTTTTTATCAAACATATGGTCTAGCTAGATTCATTTTAGCTAAGTTAGATAAGTTCTTCACCTTTTCCAATTGGAAATATCTATTAAATGCATGTTTTATAACAATTACTAAAGAAATAAAATTATTTCAGAAAAATGATGTTTCAATAACTCTTACTATTTTTAATGATATTTTTTTACAAATATAAAAATACCCTTTTTTAGAGCACATAGTCAAGATTATCATTATATAATTTTTATAGTATTTTAAGTAGATCTAATATATTATAATTTCAAAATACTGCAAGTAGGTATTTTAACATTCGAGAACAAGATGCTTCAAAAATAGAAAAAAATAGTAAAGCTTATCAAAAAAATTGAAAATTTGTATTTAACACTAGAGGAGAGAGTTATCTTTAAGAGTGTGTAATTCATTTTTTGAATGGTGTAGATTTGATAGGGGAAATTTGACGCGAGATGAAAACTGTTGATTTCAGGTATGTTCGACTTTGAGTAGTTATAACAGAGAAAATATAAATTGAAAACTAATTTTTCTTCTTTTCTGCACTAGCTGTACATTTTATCTATGACATATTTTGAAATCAAAGGAAAAAAAGATTATTTGCATATACTTTTTTGGTACGGACGAGACCCTCGTTTTTCAGCATTTTTCAGCAAGTAAAAAATGGACTTAAAAAATCTTAAAACTATGTGAATTCTTGTTCAAAAAAAATTATAAAAATTATAGGCATAAACTTCATCCACTTTTACACATTTCATTAGTTTACATCATCTCCAAATTTTAAACATAAATGTCATTTTTATGTCGTTAAAGTTAAAAATTTTGTGTGTTGTTGACCTTTTCCTTTATAAAAGTGTGACAGAGCTTTGTACTTTTACCCCACTATCTATGGGATGCAATGTGGCCTTGTACTGCTGAAATCCCTGATGCTGAGGATCCACCCTGATCTCTCGAACCTGTCGGTGCTTTAGGAGGGCGTGATGATACACCCTCTCCACAAGCTGGTGCCCCTCTGTCATGGACTACCGTCTTGATAGCCACTAAGCTCTCCCTATAACTCCTGATCCACTGATCTCTTGAGACCACCTATCTGTATGCCTCTCGCTAGTAGGATATCTCCTTCCTGGCATGTATCATGGCTCTGATGCTATCTCCATGAGGACCTGACTCCTCTGTGCACTGCAGCTCATCTAGCAGCATCTCTGACTCCCCGAGTCTCTCAAGTGCTACATCCCACTCATGTCTCAACATTCTCATCTGTCTATCCATCCTCTCAATCTATCTCTCTAGACCTGGCACCCGGTCTGCCTGAACCTGTGTAACTACTAGTTGGACTAGCAGTGCATCAATATCTGGCTCCTCCTCAACAGCATCTCTCTAAAAATAGGGATCCTATCCCCCGATATCCATGTCAACCTGCTCATCCTGTGCCTGTACATCCACCATCTCAGCATCTGGCTCATCTTGTATGTCATCATGAACCTGGCCACCCTGTACAACATCACCCTGTGCCAATAAGATGTCTGCCTCATCCTGTGTGACTAGTCCCTGTACTGGGGCAGCTGGTATCTATACCTGAGTGACTGGTACCTATAATGGAGCTCCTACAGCTAGCTGTGCCGGAGGCTATCTCCGTCCCTATCTAGCTAGGGGAGGCATCAATCCCCTCTATCTCACTCCACCTCCCCTCATCCATGGTCCTTCCCTATCCCCTCTCCCTCCATCTCCACCACCATCTCCACCATCTCCTCCTCCATCTCCTCCACCATCACTGTCACCTCGTCTCCCTCACCCATGTCTATCTCTCCCTCAGAGTCACCCCCATCATCTCTCTGTAGGATCTCTCTCTGGAGGCCTAGCTGCTAGATCTATAATCCATGGTACATGAAAGTCTCTCAAGAACTGCTCAAGATCTACAGTCATCCCAGGGTCTACCATTGTCTGTCTCATGGTCCATGCCTGAAATGGCATGTCCACAAACTCCTGTCTGGCCGTATCAAATGATGTCATGGGTCCCTAGTCCTATCTCTCCTGATGAGTACGAGCATGCTTTCTCACTCCTTGGGGCATGCCCTGGACTCTCCCAAACTGGCGCAGAACCCGGTTGACCAACTATCTCTCCAAAATAAAGGGTGTCCACCCTATCAACCACTATGACTCAAAACAAAAACCTAGTTGTCATTCATCATCCCATGGCTCACAACCTAAGTACGGTCTCCATGTCACTGTATCTAAAGTATCCAATGTATACCACTAGAACTCTAAATGGCCCAGTTTTGCCTACGACAAAACTAAGGAATATAAGTGAATGTAGGGCTACCCTACACCCCGAAATCTAATGGCCACTGGTTGCGTCACTACAATGTGCTCTCATGCCCAAACATGGAGCAGTGTCACACCTGCTGATAGAGATACACCCCCATGGTAAACCACCTGATGCATATCATGATAAAGATGTGCTAATAAACACACCCCCCAAGCAAATCAGGTCCCCTTCATCATCTGCTATAATGTGCGGCCCCATCCAACTGAAAATTCATGTGACCTACGATCAGGACATACGAATCCCCCAATCGCCCCTGCTAGAACCATTAGAAGAGGATCATATAAATTGACCATATCCTCCCACCTAATCTCTCCATCCTCTATATCATCATCATTGAAGATGGCTCTGCACTCTATGACTCCGCCGTGTCGATTGTACTGAACCAGCTCACCTATGATGCGAAGACGGAGGATGCGATATACATCCTCTAGTGTGACTGTCATCTCCCCTATCGGAAGATGGAAGGTACTCATCTCTGAGTGCCATCGCTCTACTAATGATGTCATCGTGCTGAGATTCACCTGAATCTCAGGCGTGTAGATCATGTACAGTACAACCCAGATGCTCCGATCAGCAGTCTGTTAGTCTCTGACAGTGCCGGTCTTAGATTTTGTGTGACGGGATATCTCTCCCATGACATCAGAGTATCTATAATATCCTCCTATTCAAGTCAACAATAATCAACCTATCAAATTTTGATAAACTAATCTATCAATCTATCTATCCTATCATATCAATTTCAAACATGTTTTATCACGTGTTTTAATAAGATAATTCTATCAATTATCTACATTCAAGACTGGTTAACTAGCGATCATGCTACAATGTTGCCTATCTTAATCCAATCGATCAAAATCAATCGCCGATAGATCAAATCGGCTTATCGACATCAAGTTTGACCTAATTGACTATCACCTTTGACCATATTCTATCACCTAAAACACATGCACAGCATTGAAACATGCATGCGCAACTTTCTTTCACATTTGCCCAGGTTTTCACCTATGCGCAGTTTTCCTCCATATTTGCGCAACAATTCTGTATGAATGCACAAATTTTAATATATGCGCACTTTTCTTGCATACTTGTGTAGCACTAAATTTCTCCTAGTATGAATGCGCAACTTTCTTACACAAATGCGCAGAAGTTTTTGATTTTCTATGCAAACATTGATTGTTTCTACGCATTGATGCGCTGAAACTGCGCATTCATCCTTCACCTAAAAATTAAAAAAAATTCTACCCTAATCTATCATTTAATTTACCCTAAACATGCTAGAATTCTACTCTACAATACATCAAATCATGAAATCACAAAGCAGGATCGAATCACCTACCGGCTCACCCAAATCAAGTGGTCACTGGAAGCGTCTGACCCTCTTGAAGTGGTGATCTGACAGCGGGAATGGCATCCTAGCGGCTATGCTCTTCTCTCTCTCGCGCTCTAATCTCCAAACGACAAGTGTGCACAATGAGCTTATCGTGGACCCCTTAGCCCTATTTATAGCCTATGGACCCTATGTGCTTGGTGTGTCGACCCTACTACCCATTTTTTTTCCCATTTTGCCCCATTTTCATCACTCTTTTCTACCATTCTTTTGTGAGATTGATTATCCAACTCGAAACCAAATTTTAAAAAAACATAAAAATAAAAAAAAATTGTCAATCAATCTCTCGAGGGGGCATGCATAGGTTGTCTAAGACATTGTCTAGGGTAGGGGCAAAAATGCTTGAATTTGCTTTGAAACAATATGACCAGCACATTATTTCAAAGAGGGGCAAAATGTATACACCTAAAAATGGCTTCATTAATTAATTAAATATTTATTATTTAATTACTATTGACTTGATAAATTAATTAAATATTAATTATTTAATTAATAATTATTCCTCTATTTATTAAATAAATTATTCAATTTATTTAGTGAATTCACTATAGTCTATTCCTCTATCCTAAGTCTTCTAATTAGTCTTATTAAAGTGATTTAAATAAATATACAATCACCTAAATATGACTAAGACTCCTAGTCCACCTCATCTATCCACTCACTTGACACATCATCTTGGCTAAAATAAATAATTATTATTAATTATTTATTAGTAATTATCCTCACCCACACATGTCTTATTCTTAAGGGCTATGTGGCCTCATAGGACTTGGTCTCATGACCACATGTCCTCTTAACAACCAAGTCAAGAGACATTCCCTATTCCTAAGGGGATTCTCAAGCCACCTCTAAGGGTCAAAGGTGACTCATAGGACACTTGTGCAAAGAGTCCTCATGAGGAAAAGGTCTCTCCCTCTTTCTCTCTTTGGTCTTTGTGAGACACTTGACATGTGTCTTTCCCTTCCACCTTTTTCTCCTCCATGTCAATGTGAGAGGAACATCATCCCTATTTTTTCTCTCACATTCCAACTACATCCCCCTTTCTCTTAACTCCTTCAACCAAGTCAATCCTAGCCCTAGGATCTTCCACCTTTCATTCTCAACCATAGGATTGTGCCACCTAGGCCTAGATTCTCCAAAACTCTATAAAAGGAGCCACATTTCCCCTTTGTGAGCTAATAGGTATTTTCTAATAGGCATTCAAGAAATCAAGCATTCAAGCATCCAAGCATCCAAGCATTCTAAGAGCAATCAATCCATATTATCATCATTTCATTTGCATTCCATCCATTAGATTGCATAAGCTATTGTACACTCATTTTATAAAATCTCCACACTTTGGTAGCATCTTGGGAGAAGGCTTCATTTGGAAATTTGAGAGCTCAACCTCTACAAGAAATCAAGGCTAGGAGGACAATGGAGACAAGTTACATGGTAGGTGAAGGTAAATAATTTAGTTTCATCATTTTATAGTTACTTTGTATTCTTCATTGTGTTGCATTAGATTGATTTATTGGCTTTAAATAGTTAATTTATCATCTCTAGTTATTAGACATCTAATTTGCATACACTACTCAAGGAATCTAGTGCAGGAGGAAGAAATCATCATTACTATTAAAAATAACAAAGGTAGATGGAGCTTCCAAATGGTACAGAAGGATTAAATGGCACCTTTGTGTTATTTTTTAGAACAGTGTTCTTTTTGTGCATATGGAATGTTTTAAGAAATAGGTTTATTTCCAATTTTATAGGGTAGTAGGTTGCTTTAAGGTAGACCTAGACACTAAATCATAGTTGATACTATATCTTAAGCTACAGTCGAATATATGGTTCAGTTATACTTCCTTTTGGTTTTCTTTGTTTGATAATGGTGGATAAGGTTATCCTTTACGTAGAAAACTAAACTTTTAAATCTATAATGGTTATAAAACTTGAAAGAATTTTTTATATTATTAATGATTATTAGTAAGATAGATGTTTATTATCGGACTTTAACAGTAATTCTATAAGGATTTTTTTTTCTTGTGTTATTTGTAACCTGTTGAAGGACCCAATGTCATGAATTACTAGGAGGGTCACGTTAAATAAATTATCATCAATCGATAGAGTAAGTTAAGCCATGATAAGATTGTTTTCAATCACTCTCTCAGCGTAATAAGGAAAAGTATCTTTAGAGAAGTAATTCATTAATCATACTTTCCATTAATAGATTATTTCAAAAGAAAACTTTTTAGGCATTTAGTATATTTGGTAGAAACAATTATAATTGGTAAGAAGCATTATAACAGACATTGAGTCTCAGGGTTGTTTCTCTGCTAGTATACAATTTCTTCTTATGATTGTGCAGACTCTCATTAATTTCATTTTTTGGTTCTAGCTCGCGTAGATAATGATTGATAAAGGTTAATCATGGACCTTGTCTTAGAAATTGTACTAATTTTGGCATCTCGGTATTATTTATATATATATATATATATATAGACACAAATATATACTCAATCTTATATATATAGATATATATACAGATATGAATAAGTATATATGTATATCTCCATATATAATTATATGGCTATTTGTATATATATATAGATATATTTATATATATATATATATATATATATATATATATATATATTGACCCAGTTGTATATATAAATATATACATATAAGAAAGTTATGTTCTATTTTAATCATGCATAAATTTGAATTTCATATTTAAATTAGCCATCTAATAAGATATAACAAATTTGTTTTGTCTTTAATTATCCTCAAATAATATTAACATTGCATTCTTTAAATGGTAAAAATCAGTTAATTAAAAGCGATTGTTCATCCTTTGGACTTCAACTCTCCGAGTCATCTATAGTTTCATATACACCTCATTATTTTTTCCCTTTTCGAGCTACTGAAGCCCAAGAATCAGGTAGAGGAATAGATAGAATAGGAAAAGGCATTGGGGAATTTTATAAATAGTGGATTTCTCCATCCCTCTTTTAGTCTTCTCGACAACTTAGGCTCCTCTTCTCTGAGAAGATGACAACCCCCATCAATTTGAAAGGGTCCAAGCCTCAGGTTGCCTTCGATGGCATAATCACTGTGAAAAGGCTAAAATCCGTCATGGTCAACACCCACACTCACTCTAAGGGTTGTATGCAGGATTTTAGGGCCATAATTTATTAATAATGAGGATCATTATAGAGTAAACTCTGATATTCCAGCAATGTTCATTGCTTCAGCTATCCAGGTTGATCACGAAAAAACAAATATTGGAAGGCTTTGTGGTTGCATTTTTAAGCACAAATATCTAGGAGGGTTGGATCTAGTTATCCATAATATCAAGGGAGATCTAACCATTATGAAACCTAGATTCTACAACATTCCTATGATCAATGGTAGACTGGTCCGTGCATCCCCTATTCTGAATACTGAGGACCTAGAAACATTATTATCTAGAGGCCCTATCATCATAAGGAATTTGGATTTTCTTTTTTATTATTTTCATGTTAGGGCCCCAGAAGACAGAGATTGGTTTTACACATACTGGCATGAAGATGATGTAGGGAACACAGATAGGGAAGGCTATAGTGATTCAAAAAATGAAGAAGTAGCTAAGAGCGTGATTGGAAATGATGTTGTAATTAAAAAAAGGAATAAAAATGAAGCCTCTCCAAAAAACCTTAGAGCTATGGATGAAATGTCCTAATTATTTGTCTAATCATTTGACTAAGGAATGTAGGAAATGTTTTTTACAATTGTCTGCTCAAAAGAGTAGTTATTTTTCAAATGTAGCTAATACTGGTGAATCTTTTAAAATCAATATTATATGTTTGCGTTTATTGTATGATCTATGATGTATTGGAAATCAAGGTATCAAAAGTAAGACTAAATAATAATTGGAGTAACACTAGAAGGATTATCTATCCCCTTAAGTAGATATGAAGTTCATTTGAGTGAATGGAATATGAATGAAGTTTCTTAGGCATAAGCTATGAAGGAATAGTTAAACAGGATTTCAAATTAGTAAGAGTAAAAATTCTTAATTTAGAAGATTATGGATTCAAATACCAATAAGTTACACATAATTTACACATAAAAATTACCACATTAGTAATAATTATATACGAAGGCAAAAGGAAAAAGACTCCCCTAAAAATCCAATTTAAAGAGGAGGAATTCTAGTTATGGATTGTTAATGATCATAACCATTGGTTTCAATGAAAGAGATTTATAAAATTAATAAGTGCATAAATCTTATGGGATGTAAAAAATTAGTAATCAGTGAAAGGAAATAGTTTTTTTTTTAAAGGAAAGTAGGATAAAATGACTTTAAGCCTTTAGGGAATCTCTTTAATTTTAATGAATGTTTCTAGTCCCCAAAGGAAGCATTTTAGGCTGAGGCAACTTAAACATTTAGACTAACTTCTATTGAGTGTAGGACATAAGATGGGCAGCCATGATATCCTTTGTATAGTTTGTTGATTTAATATATGTATGTCACTAACTTAGGTATGAGAACTATCAATAGTGGTTATGCAGATTCCTTTGCAAGTATTAATGAAGGAAGAAGAACCCCCATGAAAGAGGACAAGTAGGGAAGGAAAATGTATATGTATCTAGCAGTCTTAGGGAATATTGCCTATGACAAGCTATGTGATGTATATTTGTAGGACATTGTAAATAGGGGTATGCCCCTATCTATTCAATTATGTAATAAAGTAAAATTCCTTCTATACAAATTGGACGTAAGTCCCGGGCAAGACTAGAGGTTTTCTTCTCCATTATTTCCCACCAATGCCTGCACTGAATGGAGAATCATGTATTAATTTAAAGAGTTAATAAAATTTCTCTAGCCTTGGCCTTTTACCAATCAAAAAAAAATACAAACTGCTCCATTACTTTTAAAACTTGCAAAACAACTTTTTCTTTACGAGCCCTACTTTATAATCACAATTAATACAGGAAACTATAAATGGTTCAAATATGATGGAATCACTAGGGGCCACATATTCTACATTCAGAATATATCTTTGTGTGTCTAGGAGGTTTGATTGGACTAGCATGGGAAATGGCCTATTACATAACCAATATAAAGGAAAACAATAAAATTCTCATGAGGATTAGATTAAGAAAAAATTAAAAATAGAGAGCCTTAAGATTGGTCAAACCAAAAATGGAGAGACAACAAAGAACCAAAAAAAACACATAAAACTTAGTGAAGGACTTCAGCTGCTTCGCTCTCCACCATTATTTTTGTATAGATTCAAACTTCTTATCAAAGGAGATACCTTTACACCCTAGAATGTTGGCATCCTATATAGCATGAGTGGAACAATTAGGAAACTCTATTAAGATAATTTCTTCTTTTATGGCTCTGGTGTGGGAGTCTTCTCTAAGCCACAAAAACCACTTTTCTTTTTCTTTTGATTTTTATAACTCTTTTTGAAGAACGTGAATGGTTGGTGTAGTGTTTTAAATAGAGTTCTTATGATAATCTATTAGCTCCTTGATGTTATTTAAAATGAATTCAAGATTATCTTTTTATGATGCTATCTCGGCTTTTAGCTAGTGATTCTCAACCTCTTATTTGATTTTCTAAATTTATTTCTCTCAAAATTGGTCCCCCCCCCACCACGACGTTGATTGGGTCAAACTAAACTTTGACAAATCATCCCTTAGTAACTTGAGTCGGGTGGGAGCGGGTGGTCTCATTAGAGACATGCTAGGGGTTACTTTGGATGTCTATTATGTTAACCTTGGCTCCCAGACGGACCATGTGGCTAAAGTT
This sequence comes from Chamaecyparis obtusa, assembly GCA_027943335.1. Taxonomy (NCBI): domain Eukaryota; kingdom Viridiplantae; phylum Streptophyta; class Pinopsida; order Cupressales; family Cupressaceae; genus Chamaecyparis; species Chamaecyparis obtusa. The sequence goes on along the minus strand of BSBK01003428.1, from coordinate 685,910 downwards.
TACACTACTTATCATGGGGTGGTGTTGGTTGTTGAGAGGGGTTATACAAAAATTATTTTTGAGGGTGATTCAAAAAATTTCATCATGATGTTGATAGGTAAAAGTATTTTGAGCTAGGAAATGGCAAACATCATTGACAAATTTAAAAATCTCCTTGCCACGTTAGAGGGGTACAAATGTAAGAACAACTATAGAGAGGGAAACAATGCCTCTAATAGGTTGTCAGTCTAGGGTCATTTCGCTAAAACAATCATAACTTGGAAAGGCTTCCAAGAGCTTCTGAGGTGGTGCATGTGGTGGAGATTTCCAAAAATATTGCCAAGCTTAGCAATAATGAAACTATCATTTAAGTTAATGATGACACAAAAAGAAGCGTACTTTCATTTGGATTGGAGATTTGGGCCTTTTGTTTCATATTGGCTCTAGATTTTTATTTTCTCATTATTTTATTGTGTTGAAGCTTGCTTTGTCTACAATATGGGTGGAGACCTTAATAAAATTGAATTGGACTCCTATGAAGAATTCAAGAGTTATCCTTTGGTGTGGAAAGACATTAAGGATGGCCATGTTGATAAGTATGTGGATGGAATGAAAGGTTACAACCCTGATCTCTTATAAAAATTGTAATCTTCAGATGGTGGAAAAGTTTGCATCAAGGGTGTGTCATTTGTTGTCTCCACTAAAGCTATTACGGCAGTTAAGGGCCTTCTTGTGAAGGGTAAATATATGCCTCACAACTCCAAGATGCACTACAATTCTAATTCCAAAATGTTACATGGCCCTAGAGATAAAGTTACACAGTTGCAGAATGACTTCAATAGGGAAGAGCTACCTAGGGAATGGAAGGATATGGCGTTCATCCTCATCAAGTTCATCACATTGGAAGGTAGATTTAAAAGATTATGTTCCCATCAATTTCTTATGCTTACTTACTTTTTTAGGGATGTCAATTTCAATTTCCCTATTTGGATTTTTTCCTTCCTGTCTAAATCTATTGCTAAAGCTAAGAAGCAGGATAGCCCCCCCCTTTACCAGGGTCTCATTCTACGCCTTTAAAACTTCCACCTAGATCTCACTCCACAAGTAATTCATTTCCCTTCCCTCACTATGGAACTTAATAACCCTCAACTCACTCCTATCCATACTTTGGCTAAGGATCCTACCAAGATTCCTCATTCCCCTAGGTCCAGCAGAGTCAATCCCCTCAGGAAAGATAAATGTAAAACTCTAGGCTTAAACCCGCCTAAAGATGACCCGATTGAGGTGTGTGAAGATTTCACTTTCTCTAGGCCTAAGGATTCAGCTTGGACCCCTAATAATTCCACTATCAATTCCCCTTCTTTGTCGTTAATTCCCCCCTCCCCTACTACAACCCACCTAGACTACCCTGGCAACCCTTCTATCACACAAAGAATTTCCCCTCATGCTTCAGTTTAAAATGTCACCCAAAAGGATCAATATGACCTAAATTTCATTGGTAGAAAGGTGTAAAAACTATGTATCTTATATAATAGGCGAAATGTCATTAATAAATGGATTATTTTGCAACTCCAAATTGCTTGAAAGAAGATTAACAGGTTGGAGGTTGTGGTCAAAGTGGACAAAAAAGTTGCAGATTGGACCCAAGAGAAGAGTGATGATAGTATGTGGGGGGTTTTTGATGATTTCACCCAAAAACTCAACAACTGGGAAATCATGGAGGAACAGACACAAGACCTCAAGAATAAGATTCCCACTAAAGAGGAGAAAAATGAAATGTTGAGTGCACTAACTAATGTGAAAACAAAATAGTCCTAGTTGAATAGACAACTCAAGGACCTTGATACCTACAATAAGGAGATGTTAGCTCAGACCACCCAGTCTATCAATTCCTTATGGTCAGATTTGGAGGAAAAAAAGGCAAAACGCAGAAAGAGAGGAAATATTGCAGGTGGTTCTTAAAGGTGATGTGGCCTCCTTGGATGTTAAATAAGGCCTCATTCCTAGACAAGATGAAGGAGGTCAATGAAGACTAGATTGAGGTTCCTTTTCCTCCCAAATAGATGGTCTATTGGTTAGGTTTTTTGGGTTTCTGGCGTTGCCGTAGGTGCTAGCCTAGTTTTTGGTTTTTTTTGTTGTTGCTAGTTCTTGTATTTTGTGTTGTTCTCTTAGTTAGTTAGTATTTTTAGTTCACTTCTTGTGAATTCTTTTTCTGTTATTTTTTCAGACTTGATGTTACTTTAAACTATTGGGTTCGAGCCCTCTCCCTCTTGATTAATTAGATTATTATTAGAAATATCAAAAGTTTGAATGTCTCAACCATAATCTTAATTTGTTCCCATGAATCATCATTATTGTCAATTGTTTGAGGCCAATCCTAAGCTTTCTCATAAACTAGCTTCTCTGAAACCTAGAATTGAGTTGAATTGGTTTGATACTAGTGGGCCAATTGCTAGCTAAATAGCTTCATTTGTATATTGAAATCCCTACACATCTCTTCCATTTTTTGTTGAAGCTTGACACATAAGATATCTAGGTAGGTTCAAATATGGTCACCTTCTCAAGATTTATAAATCCTTTTTAAGTAAGGAGAGAGGAGGGGGTGGTTCTGGAACATTAGAGATAGGGGAGCCCAAGTAATACTTGTAGAATTTCTATCATAACTTAAGGAATCATCACTATGTTGAGCACATGTAGTTAGTTGAAAGCTTAGAAGAAAACCCAAGGGATTAGAAAATCTACCTATTTTTCTCTTTCATTTTGTCATATAGAGGATCAAGGGTAAGGTTAATCAAATAGACAAGGCACAAATGGAACCTTGGATGGTGAGGTTTAAATTGGAATCAAGGGTCAAAGTAGCTAAATAGTAAGTAGTACCTAGGATGGGGAGCTTAGGGCTGGTACACTACACAAGCATTAAAGGATTCATAATTATGGGTTTTGGGTTAATCATATGGGTAAGTGACAAATTAAATTGAAACAAACACAAAATTAACCCTTGGTGAAGAGGAGGTTTTTGAGAACCAAGAGTTTTTAATATAGAATCTTCTAAAGAAGAAAATAACTAGTAACAAAATTAAGTTTCATTTTGTGAAAAAAAAGATTAAACATAGGAAAAAGAAAGGTTTGGAACCTTTTGTTCATACCTTCCAAAGTGACATATCTCAATAGAACTTCAAAAACTCTTGGTCATGCCTTAGGAAGGTCTTCATGATTGAACCCACTTTGGAGGCAATTTATTTTTTCTCCTTGTTAAATAGGAATCTTCATGTAGACTCCTTGATAATTCTATATATATTTATATATATACATGGAGGTTTTATATGAATGGTAGTTATTCATTTAAAAATATTTATTTATATAAATGTGTATAAACATGGAAATTTCATATATGAATAAATATAGTTTAACAGGACTTTAGTTAACAAAGTAGTTGTCTTTAAATAATTAAGACTTATGTTTTGAGTTCTTTGAGATGTTTCAATTAAAATTATTTATTTTTCCATGGAGTTTTTGTATGATTCTATTTATGGTCAAATTGGATCTTTGTAAACGAATTGAATATTTTAAACAACTGAAACTTGAATTGTGTTTTGGTTGCTTTTGTATACCTCATTGCATGATGTGTTGATGTTATTGGGTAACTAAGTTAAATTTTTAGGGTATGTGAACTAGGGGCTTTAAGGTTTTATTTTCTATGCCATGACCATTTTTAGTCTCGATTGGATCATTTATGGTTATGTAATGTTTGTAAGTGATCTCATGTGCCTTATTGTGTTCGATCTTTATTTCTTTTGACCTTAAAAGGTCACTATCGTTATTATGTTTAAGTTTGATTTACTTTGTCACCTTATGTTATTTTCTATGATTGTTCTATGTTCTGGATGATTATCTTTATGGAATATATTACTTCGTGTTTAGAGATGGATGTCATTGATGCTTTGAGTATCATTGGTCTTGTGATGAGAGACTCTGTGGATTTTTATTAGCTTTGAGATATCCATTATGTGATGGATGATCTGTGATTACATCTATATTGAGATGGACTATTTGATCCTTGTATAAGATGTGTCAATTTTCTACTATGCTCCATTATTTTACTTTGGTGATTATAATGATTTATGATTTATGAGAAGCTTTTGTGGTTTTGGTTCATTATTTTCCTTGCTATTTTGGTTGGAGCATTAGGGTGGGTTATCTGAGTGTATAGATGGGAAGGGGCTTGTTTTGGAGGTGTTGGAGCCTAGAAGTGGTTTCCTGGGTATCCTTTACAATTTACTTAATAAAATGATAACTTAATGAAATTGAGAGTTTAAAATCAATATATAAGATAATGTGTGCCTCGCCCATGCCTAAGCACTTGACTGAGGTCTTGACTAGGATGGGAGTGGGAAGATGCTTGCCACCTGTGTGGACTGTATATGGCATAGTTGGTGCCTCATTTGTATGAGAGATTTACTGATACTGCATAGACTCACTAGGGTGCTAGGGTCTAGAGAGACTACCAAGATAACCTTAGAGTTATCTCATGTGATGACACTTCCCTTTATACATCTTAGGTTTCCTAAGTGTGTTGGTTGCATCTGGTTGAGTGTCTTTTATCTTTTCAGTTGGTTTTGTACCTTTTGAGATAGAGATCTTTCATGCTCCCTTGCCTAGGTGTTGTTTTGAGTTGTATTTTAGTGTTTTTAATCTAAGTGGGATCTTTTGTTATCTCCTCATCACTGTGGGAGTGGACCTTTGGTTCCACGTGGTCAGGTGGTAGTGTTTCTTTTACCATTGAGATTCTGATGTTCCTAGACTAGTTTTGGATGATCCTTGTTGTTGTTACATTCTTCCTTGTTCATCATTATTGGAGACTTTCTCTTATATCGTTCAGTATATTGTACATGTACCTTGTATATGATTGGTTATTACATACCCTACGACCTATGTAGTGGATGATGGTTCATTATGTATACCTTATGGTATCAATTGTATTTATGTTTCATTTATACATGATGTTGTACTTGTTATCTATTTGTATATATGAGATTTTTAATTATATATTTAATCTAAAGTAATTAATTAATATTTACGTAATCTACATCAAGGAACCCTTGAGATTTGTAATCTATGTTTTGAGTTATACTTTCATGTATGAGTTGTAATTACATTATATTGCTTCCACATTGTTATCATTGTTATTATGTAAACTCTTAAGAAAAAAATTTATTCTGTAAACTTAGTAGCATCTTTAGGTTAATTTCTCCTAGGTTCCCTAGCGAGGCATTACACTGTCACAAACATAACACAATGAGAACATAGTGTTGTCATTTCTTTACCACCTTATAATATCCACACCTTTATCATCTTGTAAATCTGATAAACAAACATACCCTATTAACATCAATGACAAATACACCAAATTCTTGACAAATATGTGAAACAAGAAGATTTGGAAACCTCTATCTTTACCTCTTCCATATCGACCTCTATCACACATAATGTATGGTCTCTCTTTTCTTATCTTGATCCTTTTAACTTTTTGAAGGGTTGACCTCCTTATCAATGTTATATTTATTTTTATTTATCTATGTTAAATCCACCTCAATAGTTTACTACTCATTGCTTCCTTTCGAATATCTCCTCTTTCCATAGATCATATTGTGATATAGTTGAGAATGCGGGTCTTATCGATCTACCTAATATTGCAACCTTAAACTATCATCCAACCCACACTCTTGAAAATGTATATTGTAAATGATATATAAATTGTAAAAAAAATATGCAAACATGGTTTAATAAAACTCTCATATGTATTTTTATTCAATAAATCCCTCAAATATAAATTGCGTACATTCATAATTCAATACAAAAATAAATCTCAAAAATTTCAAGGGTTTCCAACCACTTCATTCTGTCAACTTTCATGGCTGAAATAATATTTTAAAATTTGATTTTTCCCTTTATCATATGTCTTTCATGGCTTCCAGAACATATATAAGAGACTTTAAATTTAATTATTCATCTATTTTATTCCTCTTCTCTTGGAAAACTATTTTGCTACATTTTTTCTCATTCAACCCTTGGAGAAACTTTTAAATACTTTCTTCAACATTATTCATGTTGGTTTCTTTCATTAATATAATTAAATTTTATGTTTTATAAATATTAGATCACTTTTGAGGCACCAAAAAGAGTCACCCAAATATTCTCATTCATTTCCCTCTAATTGTTGTTTAAATTACTCTATGTGTATGAAATTCATCACTAATTACATATTAATGAATTGATACTACATATGTATCTAAAACATGAATAACATCAATAACTAATTTGTGCTCATTTAGAAAGTTAAGATTCGTTAATTATTTTCTCACAAATTACTAGTGTTTCCTTATATGTTAGGCACATGGATTGAAGAATAAGACATGAATGGAATGTCAAAGATCACTTTCCTTGTGAAAAATTCCTTGGAATTCAAATCAAGTAAATTAATCAATTTTAAGTTTATAATATTCAAACTAATCTCTTCAAATCTTAAAATTTTGATATTGTGTTGTGCACTAATTTTAAAATCACATTAAACGTCATGTTTCTCTTTGATTTGTGAAATGGAAGCTAAGTCTTCATAAAATAAATATTTTATCCTTTAACACTCCAAAAGATTATTTATAAATATCTAACCCTACACCAAAAAATGAAAAACTTGATCATGAAAAAGAAAACATCTTTTTGGTGATGTAGGATTTCTTGTGAACCCAAATTCACCTACATCACATTGGTATGCCTCTTGTTAGCATGAATGTTGATGGTATTCCTGTGGGGGAGTATCCTAGTAGTGTTGGAGACATGTTACAGTGATTGTGTGTTGCATTCATCATAGAGTTTGTCATTAATGTCAACATACTAGTTATTTTGTGAAGACTCACAGTGTAAAAGATAGAGTTTGTCTTCATGTGGTTCGAGGATTGAAGATCAGCCTATGCGCACTTGGTATTATAATCTAGAGTATGTCTTGATATTATAGTTAAGAGCGCGTAGAGAATTATGCATTCTGGATAGATATATGAAGGTTTTACTGAAGACTTTGTTTAGGCAACATTTGCAGAGTGGCTTCTGATGTTTGGATTTTATCTCCTAACAGAGATGGAATCTGATTGAGTGGATTTGGACTGAGGATGAAGACAAGTCAAAGATGATGTGGTTAAGATGAGCAGTGTGTGTAAATTTATAAAGAGTGTGAGCCGACAGTTTGATTATAATTGTGAAAAAAATAAAATATTGTAATGTAATGTGTAAAGTAATATCTTAAAATGGTCCTATATTATAACTGTAAATTGGGAAAGCCTAAAGACTAACTCAATAACTTATTATAGGACTTGGTATAAAGGAAAGATTATTCCTTGGATGGAAAGTGTGATATACAGTAGTATCTTTGCATTGTGGAAGATGTGAACTTATGTATGAGATCCAGTGAACCTAAAAGTGAATATCTTTGGATCAAAGCAAAGATTGACCTGCGAGTGAGGCACAATGAGCTTACAAAGGACTATATTTGGAAAATAAGTTGTTGTTGACAGTTGTTTTGGTTACTTATATTATTCAGTGAGGATAATACTGAGATTGTTTGGACATCACGGGTCCTCCTATCTTCTTCACAACTTCTAACAAGTTTGGAATCTCCTAACAGGGATTCAAAGTCTCCTAACAAGGACTCATATGTACTAAATGTATTTCATTGACTCCTAATAGGGTTCATCCTCTCACAAGGAACATTTATATTAGTACATCATCTTGTGGGAATCATTCCCACTGAGGTTTTCCCTCTAATCAAGGGTTTCCCTAGTCAACAAAATCTGGTGTTATTGTGTATGTTTATCTTTCTCTGGTTGGTGATCTTATTGCTTACATGTTTCAGATCTAATAAAGATAATGAGCATGGTTTTAATTGTATAATGATTCACCCCACCCCCCACCCCCACCCTCAATTATCTTGGTCAACTTCACTTTCTTAGACACCTCTTCCATATTCAATAATTTTATCATCCTCAACTCACCTTGAATATTCAATACAATTCCATCAACATATCAAGGCACCACATCATGATCTAATTTATTATGCTATAAACTTATGGAAACTTTTTAAAACTCCTCTTTATAAGCCTTTAACTTGATGCACTTTATCTTAAATTTAATAATTTCTAGAGAAGTTCATGTTTAAAATAACTAGGTATTATCCTTCATATTGATGATCATTTGATCATATTAAAGTGATCTTGTCCCTACTAATTCTCCTTCTATTTGCATGCACCTTGAATTCTACCAAAATATTGCATGAGCGTTTGATTTTGTCAAAGAAACCTTCACTCTTCTCAGGTCCTCAACTTTTTCATATTCAAAGTATTCCTGCATTTCTATTCTCCAAAATATTAGTTCATCTAGTTTTACATTTCCTATGAATCATGTTAAATCCATCCTTTATCCCTTATAAATTTTTGAGATGGCCCTTATTAGCCTTCTTTCTCTTACATTCCTATCTACATTATATGTTTATCTTCTTGTCCTACCATGTTCTACTCATTATTCATCATCTTCACTACTAGTATCTTCATGGGCTTTTCCTCTTCTCATTCCACCTTATATTATATCTATCATTTCTTCCACTCCTCTTAGGGCCTCCACTACCTCATCTATCCTTCCTACTACTATTGCTAGTACTATAACTGATGCCATCCCAATTCTTGGTGGTATCCTACTACCTAAAATCTCTTTTATTTTTTCTTTCTTATTATTATAGTCCTTCTGGCTATAATATCCCTCACTACAAGGACACACACCTAGTCACTATGCATAAGATTTCCTTCGACTCCAATCTAAATTCACTATCTCCCTTCCAAGATTTGTAGTTGCACTTGGATACCATGTTGATGGCATCCACCCTACTATAGGTACTTGAAATCTAGTCAAATAGGGGCCAACGGGTGGAGGTAGGAGCTTGTGTTGCTATAATTCTCACATTACCTCTATAGAAATTTGATAATTCTTCTTGTTGTGAATATTTAACTATATGTAAATATAATTCTATCGCAAACAAATAAAACTAAGTTACAAGTAAGTAATTCGTTGTCATATGAATAAAAACTATGTTATAGATACAACAATTAGATACTATAGGAACAATCAAAATCAATGTTACAACATAAACACTATGATATGGCTACCAACACACACCAACTCACAAATACCTAGATATTCACACACAAAAAAAAATGAACTTCTATAACAACAAACTTATAAAAAATATCATTCATTGAAAAGACACAAACACTTCAAGAAAGAAACCTATTTCAAAAAAAAAAAACATTCCATTTCATTTAACTTTTAAATATATTCACTTACCATCATTTATAAATATTTACATTCCTTTAATGTAGTAGGACCAAATCTGAAATTCCTCTATTATCATATTTCTTGGTGTTTATTAGTTCCTTTCATATTTCTTGGTGTTTATAAGTTCCTTTCATATTTCTTGGTGTTTATTAGTTCCTTTCATAGGTTATAGAACTATAAATAACAATTGTGTTTTAACTTATTATTACTAATTATTCTTTTAACCAATCACATCTAAAAATCTTTTGAAATTTTTTCATATTTGAAAAGTATTTATCCTATCTAAAATAGAAATGCAATTTTTTTTATGGGTAAAATAGAAATACAATTTATTTAACAAAACATATTTTAAAAAATAAATAAAAATTCAACCATTTAATTGGCTAAAAAAAATTCAACAATAAAGTTACGATAAGGGCGATTTTCACGGAAGAAATTAGGGCATGCATTTTTCACGGAAATTTTCACTGGCTAAAAGATTGTGCTTTTGTTTTTACCGAGAATCTTCCATGTTTGACGGTGTTCTTATATATAAATTTGTGGGGGCTGGACTGTTAGCGTTAAATAGGTGACCTTAATTATTTTCAACAATTAAGGCCAAGACATTATCATTTAAGTTTTGTTTTGTTTTTTAAATTAATTATTATTATTTTAAAAATATATATATTACATTTGAATTATTTTAAATTATATTTTATTATTAATAAAATAATAGAAATTACATTTATGATATGTAATTATATTTTTTATTTTTATAATTATGATTATAGAAATGAAAGTATGATAAAATACACTTTTAATTAAATTGAGATTAAAATTATAATTAATTAAGATTTATTTAATTTAATTAAAATAAGATTTAAATTGTTTCAATTAAAAATAGAATAAAAGTTTTTAATCTCGGGTTTAATTTTTAATTTACAATTACATAATTATCTTAGGTTTAATTTTTTTATTTATAATTATTTCAAATAAAAATATATTTTTTTTACATGTTTCTTTGTATTTAAATAACATATACTATATGCTTTCATTAATTGGAAGCATTGTTTGGGTTACCTAAGTTATTTGGAAAGAGCACAAAAAAATATAAATCATCACTAACTATAAATTCTTAATCACCATTCAATTTTGTTTCAAATTGAATTGAATTTATAACTATCAAAAATAAAAATTGTATTTAAATATTTTAGTAAGAAAGCAAAATCATGGTTCCAAGAACTATTTTTCTCTTTTTATAGCAGGAACGGTTGATCTAGCCTTGTTAGTTCCTTTGTAGGTTGTAGAACTATAGGCATCGACCTGTTTTTAATTAGTGATTAAACTAGTTAATTCTATTTGATAAAGTAAAATGCACAATATTTAACTTTTTCAATTTATAAAATTAGTTATCTTTCGTTTCATTAGTTAATTCTTTTCAAAAATTTATGTCCACAAACATTAGCTACCATGTCAAATTATTTATTATAATAATTTTAGAATTAATTAAAGTTATTCTCAACTTTCTAATTTATATCAATATTTTATTTTGAATTGTTAGCTTTAATTAGTGATTAAATGAATTTATTTGGACCAATCTCAATCAATTAAATTTAAGTATATTTCTCATTGTGTAAAATTTTTAATATTTTCTATAGTTGACATGCACATGTTTTAAGTTAATAAATTGTTAAAATTATTTATTGATGATATGATTGATTAAAATAAATTGAATCTTATACACAAAATTTTTGAAATATAAAAAGACAACAATTTTAATGTCACATTTTCAGCTATATTGCATAAATTTAGTTACTTCATAATATTATGCCGGGCTCTTTTTATATGATATATTATTATATTATATATTAGATTGTATTGTAATATTATATATTTTATATAGGTTTTCATCGTTAGAGGCAATTGATATTTTTTGAGATTAATGCTATTAAAAATATATTTTACATTATTTAATTATCGACATCTACATTAATGTGTTACACTTATGACATAAAAGATAACAAAAAGTCAATTAATAATATTATTTTGATGATTAAAACATAAGATAAAGTCTAAATTTTGATAAGGTAGAATTAATCCATGAGATAGAAGTGTGGAGAATGATGGCATAACATTAAAACATTTGTGAATTCCTAAAAATAGTTTTAAAAGTGGAGAAAGAATTGTTCATATTCTAATCATTCCTAAAAATCCCTCTATAACACCTCAAATCTATTTGTAAAACTTGAATCATATTTAATTTTATAGAAGGGTATAATATTATGATTATTTTTATACACTGAAATATTTTTTATTTATTTTTAAAAATTACAAATAATATTAAATTATATTAAGTTTTATTATTATTATTATATAATTTATATTTTGTTATGATTTTAAAATTTGATTTTTAATTTAAAAATAGTTAAACAAATTCATTTTTATGTATTTTATTTTGAAATAGATTTTTACATATAATAAAATTTAAAAGACTATATTTTAATTTTCTAAGTTGATTTTTAAGTTTAATTATTATTCAAACTGATTTAAACATCACTCCCATCATTTTGACAGGAATTGCTCTGCAGCCTTGTTTAATATGTATTCTTATATCTTTCATTGTTCCTCCATGTTCATAATTGTTGTCCTCTTTTCTTCCTCTTTTTCTTTTTCTTTTTCTTTTTCATGTTCTCTTATTTATTCTATCTTTTATTTCTCTCCAAAATCCCTCAAAAATCTGAATTTTTTGCAAAATTTCACCTAAATTGATTCAAATTTCTTTCTCAAACTTCTTCCTCACCATTTTCCTATATTGCTATTCATAGATGGGCATCGGATAGGTGGTTCCTGCTCCGTATGATCAAGAAGTCAAATTTAAATAATAAAATATGCATGGTGGTGACTGAAGATAGAAAAAAGAATAAATAAATAAATAAATTTGATGTCCTACATCAATTGAACTATAATAACAACTGCTGATATTTGAAAATCTTTGTATAATTTTCTATAATTCCAATAACTAGTAGACAAGGACCAAAAACGTCAATCATTTAAAATTAAAGAATTAAGATCAATTTTAGATGCTTGAAATTGACTAAAGACCAAGAAATTAATAATTTCAAAGCAAATAATTGGATGGATAAAATATACAATGTATAAATAGCATAGCGCCAGACATAAATAGATAAAAATTAAAAATATACTTAATAAAACAGAGATAAAATTTTAAGTTAACCATATCATGAAAGTGTGCCCACCTGTCGAATTATAATTGTGTTAAATCGTTCCTTCCAATAATTCAAAATGGTCCCTGAAACAAAATGGTGATGGGCATGGACGGGTCCGAAAATTTCACCATGAAACATACTTAAATCCCATTCCTACCAGTCAAACCAGAAAATCTAGGCAGACATTTGAGTTCCTTCCCATTTATTATTACATTAAAATATCTTTATAATGCATATGGAGCTTAAAACATCAACTTGGAGACAACCTTGAAATGGACGGTAAGATGTACAACTACTACAGTCAATTTAGAGTAGACACAGATGTCTAGATTCTTTTTCTGAAGACTGTTTAAAAAATTCATAAAAAAATGTTTTTGTCTTTACTAATCATATATTTAGTTTCATGGAAGGTGGTGTCTTTTGCTATCACAATCAAGCTAACTATCACATACATCTAGACAAACTACACCTGCCTTTCAACACAACATACATTCTCATTGTTAAGACTAAGAGCACAGAACAAATTTATCTTAAACTCAATCTCAACATAAGAACATGCAAGAAGTTGCATAATTCTCTCTGCTTGTAAACATGGCTGATATTCTTAGCTCACCATTGTTGAAGGAAGAGGAGCAAGATCATGATATCAGTAACCATGAAGTTAGTGTCCTAGAGAATATCAGGTTAAGGGACCTGGATAGTATTGTTAGTTTTCAACAGTTGATAGAAGAAAGTTGGGGGGAATCGAAGAAACTGTGGAAAATTGCAGGGCCCGCTATTTTCAGCAGCTTATGTTCATATTCAATAATACTAATCACAACAATATGTGCTGGCCATTTGGGTGATTTGGAGTTGGCAGCTGTGTCAATTCAAGGCTGTGTCATTGGACTCCTGGCTTTTGGGCTGTTGGTTAGTACAACCCTTCCTTTGCATTCTTTTTGTCAAAATCTAAACCAACATTCATTCTGATGGTATATAAGGAAAACATTTATATTTTACAGTTATGACGGGTGTTATATAGCTGGTAAAATAAGATTATAAGAAGTAGATTTATTTGCAGAGTAGGTGAAGAATGTTGGAAGGCAGTTGATTTGGGCATTGTACCTTTGACTGTATAAAACATGTAGATTGAGTTGTAGTCAGGGCACAATTACTAACTAACAATGTTGGAAGGCAGTTGATTTGGGCAATGTACCTTTGACTGTATAAAACAGGTAGATTGAGTTGTAGTCAGGGCACAATTACTGACTAACAATGTAAAATAATAAATGTGGGTAAAATTCTTTCCATACAATATATCATCTTTCCTTAATAGAGTAGACTGTAATATAGGTACTCATCGTTCTTCATCTGAGTTTTATACTAGAAAATTCTGTTTGAATTTTCTATAATTAAGCTATGTTAGCCTTACAAAAGAAGAAAGAGAACCATTGTGGTCTATGCACAGCTATCGAAAACAGTGTAAAACAAACAAGTGTTTGTGGTGCAGTAGAGTCCTTGCCAAATGCAAGGGTACAGAGGAAAATGTTTGGAAATTTTAATGAAACATATATAGTAATATCTTTGAAAATGTTAATGAAACATATATAGTAATATCTGCACAGAAAAACCTTTACACTGACATACATTTTCAGCATGTAACACCTTTTTCAACTTTACACTGACATGCATTTTCAGCCTGTAACCCTTTTTCAACTTTACACTCGTATACATTTTCAGCCTGTAACACCTTTTTCAGTCCTGCCACACAGAATATTGAGAAAACCTAGAGGCTAATTTTAAGCAAATTGAACATAATGCCAGAACAGTTCGGTCACAAAATTTGTGTAGTTTTTATTCTAGTGAAGTTCTAATGAGAACAAACCTGAATGAAAATATTTTAACAGTAAACATTTGCTCCAAGCTAAACAACAGCCAGGCACTATGCTGAAGTCCTGTAGTTACTCCAAGCTACCACTTGGAAAATTTTATGACAAAATTACCAAAAAAGAAATTTGAAGTGTCAAATTGATACACTAATATGATATAATAGAGTTAAGGTGGTAACAGACTATAATTACTTTGAAATCAAATGTCATTTGCAGATTGTTGGAAAAACAACAGAAATGTCTACAATTATCTTTAAAAAAAATCATTTCACTCTCCTTTTAGAATAAGGATTCCATTGCCTGCTAAACCATATCATGTCACATTTTAATGTTTGTCTGGAAGAGGCTGTGCTGCAGCTGCTACAAGTTCTGCCTTGTACCTGAGGGATATAAGAGAATAAAATCATAAGCATAAAACAGGGGACAAAGAATATCAAGTCTGAGAACTGCTAATAAGATTAAGAGTAGAATATTGTGAATAGTATACTTATTGTTAATTCTTAACATTAATTGGAATCTTCGGAGGAGCAAGAGTAGGAGATTGTGAATCAACGGACAGATTCTGTAATGGCAAAGTTCATGTTGTAAGTATCTAAATGATGCTGAGTTCAAATCTTCTCCAATAAAAAAAATACTTTTCAGAATATTACGTTGTTGCCTTTTTTCGCAATGACAATGATACAATTGTCCATTGCAAGTATGAATATGTCATTTAAAATAAATAATTACATTAAATAATAACCAACTATGTTATTTATACAAAACCATTTAATAATATAAAAAGTTTATTTTCAGTATAGAGGGAAAAGGGGAACCATGAACTTTCTGAATTTAAGCTGATATTACATTTTTCATGTCAGCCAATATTATTTGCAATCTGAAAATTCTTCAAAGATTATGAGCTCTTCCTCATTAAATTCAAATCCACAACTCCTTTTTAAAAAAAATATTAAATTCAGGAGAATTGAAGTTGACCTCACATCTTGATTCTAGAACAGTCAAATATGCATATGCATTTACCATATTAGGATTTCTACCTGCCTGAATAGTATTATTAAGTTTGCAGCAAGGGACTTCGGCTTCCCATAGTCGATGCTCTGCCTCTATAATAGAGAATAGATGCAGAAATAACTTGACTGATTATCGGAAGTTTCAGAAAATAAACTGTTAAATTTAATTTGAGTATCCATGCGAAACTATAGTTTGTACAAGTTTTTCCAACAGAGTCACTGCAGAAATACCTGCAAAAAGGTTAATGATTTCCTTTTGATTGTGGATTCAAGAAGTTTATTGATTCTGTACACTCTGCTCAGTGTGGTATCACCACCGTCCTGGAGATTAAGACAGGCAGGGATGAAACCCAGAACCATTATGTACTGACATATCACTGATTTACTTCTCCTTACCTTATGTGTTTCTCATTAGGAGTTTTGAACTTTGTATAATATCTCCAAGAACATGTCTGTGAATATAGAAAATTATAACCCAATAATGATGATATTCATTTATATTTTGGATACAATTTTACATCATTATGAGAGGTATTGTATGTTCAACTTAGAAGTATCAGAGAGTTAGTATGTATTCCACACACTTGTGGAAGCAGAAAAGTGGGCCAAGAAACAACGGTTGTCAGGATGAAACTTAAGACCCATAGCTTGCCGCTTAGACACATTTATTTGTGATTACTTAACCATATGTGAGCGTAGTGGAATTGACCACAAATTTTCACATCAATGTGAAGGGAACCTCCATCGAAAGGGCATTTTTCTAACTTAAAATTTCTTTGGAAGTCCTGAATATCCAGAGTTTTGGAGGAAACTCAACGTGCTAGCTGGCTTTCTGTAGCTGTAATTCTCTCACACACAGTACCGGTCATATGTGGGAATCGCCAAAAGAGTTGTTTTATTCATCATATTGTTATTTTATGGAAGTGTTAGTTTCTTTGGCAAATAGCTTGGAAGGATGACAGTACTCTTGTTAATCTGCCAAAGGATTGATGTCATCCATGCTCAATTCAAGTGTTTGGTCTAGTTGAGAAGGATGACAATTTCCTGTATTGTTTTTGTGAAAAATATTATAAATTGATTGAAATTTCTGAGCATTTCTATGATCTATCTAATGGGAATAAGTCATATTTGGACTATCGATGGGTTTGTCAGAGGGGCTAGTAGTTTAATTAGTAGAGCACTTAAGTAGTCAATGGAAAGTCCTAGATTCAAGTACTAGCTGGCCTATATGAGCCATAGCTCAAAATGTTGTATCATAACCAGACTAGAAGACCCAAGCACTTGCAGTGTGCTTCATAGTAAATGTTGAAAATAAATCATACCCATTGGCCATCTAGAAGCCAATAGCTTTGCTGATAGAACACTTCAACAACGAATAGATGATCTTAGATTCAAATTGTAGCTAATCCATTTAAACTATAGCTCAATACTAGCAATAATTTCCATTCTAGCCACTCCTATTCCTAATTAACATAGAAATTCACAATAGCAAACTTGGATATGGTTATTATCGCTGTCCACAGGTCAACTTTGCTATCTGGCATCCTCTGTTATGTCAAAGTTGAACAGTTGAATATATCAATTAAGTATTGCACATTGTAATATGTGATCAGTTGTACTAGGAAAATATATTAATATTAGAAGTGGATGGTTCAAGTTTCATTTCTTCAAGCTTGTTTCTACCTTGTCGGATGCACAAGTCCCGATTTGCCTCTCAACTGACTAGTTTAATGGCACAAATAGACGTTGGACAGAATACGAAGAACTATGTTTGTTGGAAGATCCACGATTAACCCAAATGAGACATTTTTTACACGTTGGGTTCACCGGCTTGTAACAATTATCTTGATTGTTTCAAAACTAATTCTTATAGCTACATCATTTAATGGAAAAATACAATTTTCTTGGTTTTGGTCCTCCTAAAAGTCGGACAGTTATCTTTCAAAACTTCTCCTCTAATCTGAGACAACACATTGCATCTATTTTTAACTTCATAGCAATACACAAAAAATAATTTTCTTTTGACAGAAGCCACCATATTAAAATTTTAATTGGTTTGTATGCAGTTGGGAATGGGAAGTGCATTAGAAACCCTGTGTGGTCAGGCTGCCGGAGCAGGCAAAATTCAAATGCTTGGAGTGTATTTGCAGCGTTCATGGTTAATATTGATGGGTACATCAGTGCTTTTGAGTTTTGTTTACATCTTTGCCACCCCAATTCTTAAGCTGATCGGACAGGAGGATGACGTAGCTGATTTAGCGGGAAAATATGCACTTTGGATGCTACCACAGCTGTTTCTCTATTCATTATATTTCCCAATGCAAAAGTTTCTTCAGGCACAAAGCAAACTCATGGTTATGGCTTGGATTGCCTTAGTCACATTGATAATTCATGCCTTTCTCAGTTGGCTATTAATATTCAAACTGGGTTTGGGGTTGATTGGAGCAGCTATTACATTACATATATCATGGAGTCTTATCGATATTAGTCAGTTTCTGTATATTGTTTACTTTTTCCCAAATGCCTGGAAAGGATTCTCCTGGCTTGCTTTTCATGATCTATGGCCTTTTATTCGACTTTCAGTGGCTTCGGGTGTTATGTTATGGTTAGTAGCATAGTGGTTATGGTTGGTTTCTCTTCTTAACTCAATTTCTGGTAAAAACCCTGATTAGGAGATGACAAAACAATATCTCTAACGAAGTGAATCAATCCTTGTTACTCATAGTCATTTGTGGGTTTTGGCATTTTCAGTTTGGAGATCTGGTATATGATGTCACTGCTTATAATGACGGGTGATTTAAAAAATGCAACAATTGAAATCGATGCGCTATCTATCTGGTAAGAAGCACCTCCACAAGTCCATTTTAGAAGTCCAACTTTTGCCTTAAATGCAATTTGTCTAGCAGCATAAGACCTTCCCATTTCATTGGCCATAGGGCCTGCACACAAATGGCCCATCTAGTGATGATATATGTTGTTTCAGTTAGTAGTTAAATGTATCCTTTTTGAAAGTTTTTCTAACTCATGTTCCTTTTACAGCATGAATTTGAATGCATGGGAAGCCATGATCTTCATCGGTTTCAATGCTGCTATTAGGTATGAATTTCTTAGTTAGTACTATCATGTTTCATATTGGTTTTGTGTTCTTTAGAAATGAAACTTATTAGCATTGTATGAATTTCATGTTTCATATTGGTTTTGTGTTCTTTAGAAATGAAACTTACTAGCCCAATGGTAGACACTATAAACAAATATATACAGAGATTACTTGAACAAATAAAATATTTCATTTCTTTTTTTTCCTTCGAGGTGGCTTCGGTAAACTTGCAATCATTGCTTGGTTTTCATTCAATCTATGCAGTGTGAGAGTATCGAATGAACTGGGAGCTGGTCACCCTAAAGCTGCAAAATTTTCTGTCCTCATTGTTGTTCTAACATCATTGTCAATTGGGCTTATATGTATGGCCATCATTCTTGCAACCAAAAATGATTTTGCAGTACTATTCACAAGTAGTAAATCAGTCATGGAAGCAGTGTCCAATATGGCAATGTTACTTGGAGTGACGATGCTTTTAAATAGTGTACAACCAGTTCTATCAGGTAGAACGTAAATATTAATTCAAAATTTTTGGTTCATATTGTTGTATGATAATTTCTGAAGATTGTTTTTGGGTGCCAAAAAAACTCAGGTGTGGCTGTAGGCGGAGGTTGGCAAGGTCTGATAGCCTATGTAAACGTAGGGTCCTACTATGTTTTTGGGTTACCCCTTGGCCTTCTAATGGGATATAAGTTAGACCTCGGAGCCAAGGTGGACTTAAGTTCTTCCTTGATTGAATGCAAGTTCTTTCTCGTCTGTCCATTACCAAGAAATATCAAGGTATCATGAATTTGATCTTTGTATGTTGAAACAGGGCATTTGGACTGGTATGATTTGTGGAACAGCCCTCCAGACTCTCATTTTATTGCTGATAACATATTTCACTAACTGGAATCGAGAGGTAAAGCTTCATATTTCAGGGGAGGCTGTTGGGATCGTTATCTCATTTATTGTGGTGTCTAATTTATCTTTTTGTGGTGCAGGCTGCTCAAGCCGAGGATCGTATGAGGATATGGGGAGGAGCAACTGAGTCTAATATAAATCGATCTTTGAAGGTAAGTAAGTGCAGGTTAGATAAATTTTTGAAAAAAATTAGGAACTTCGCCATTCAAGTAAATTAAACTTTTGCAATATTTTGACTGACCCTATCAAATTTGAATTGCAGGGGGAAGAGAATGTTGAATGTGAGAACATCCTGTAAAGAATCTATAAGACCATTCTCGAAAAAATTTCCCAAATGTCTTCATACGAAAATATGTGTTCTAAATAGGGGAGAAGTTCCAAATAGTTGAACTTTTTTCATTGGGTTCAGTAATTTGAAATGTGAAAACATGTTTCAAAATCAAAACATTTAAATATATTATAAAGTCAAAGTATTTAAGTGATATATGATAGATAGAAAGGAAATAATTATAAATGAGATGTTAATAACATGAGATATATGTTGACAATTTTTGTTAAAAAAAATATTCTACATTCAAAAAAATCTTAAGTCTTTGTTAATGTTTTAAAAGAGTTACACCTATATATCTTCTCTATTTCAATTTTGTAGCACCTTGTTACTTCTACATCTTAAAAAAACAATGTTCTCTTCCTTATACTCCATGCTCCAATTTATAGTCAAAAGTAACACTATGTACCTTAATGTTTTCCAATAAAATGGATTCAAATTAAGAGTCAAAAGGTCTACCTGCAAACTATTCCTCATATCATTTATCTAGAAGTTACAAGAATCTTTATATATATCTCCTTGTGAGTGTGTGATTAACTTGGATGTCCAACATCACTAGAAGACAAAAGTAACCCATCAAAAAACAAAATAACAACTTTTTATGTCCAAAAGAGGCCACCCAATTCATACACATAGTCAAATATGTTTTCATACATTTCTTTAAATATTATAAATAATTTGTAAACCAATATAAAAGTCGGATTCTCTTTCACTTTCATGTAAAGTGTTGAACAATGTTGTCATTAGCCAAATTAAGCTTCCAACATAATATCATCTTGCAAGAATATTGTAAGTGAGTAGAAAATAATATTTAACTATAAAAATTATTTCTCCTTACATGAAATGTCCTCTCCTTCCATGGTTTTTGAATTAAAATAAAATAATAATGGCTATTACAATATTAAAGTTAAAATGCACAATAATAAGATTGCAACGTTCCTAAATTCATAGGAACCGCTAATTGGTTCATGGTTCCAAGTAAACCCCTAACATGAGATTTTAGGAAAACACGGATGAAAAACTATATCATCCAAACAATGAGGTAACTTGAACTAGGGAACAGGGGAGAGGGGCAAAACACCCAACCTCTATCTCAAC
This sequence comes from Chamaecyparis obtusa, assembly GCA_027943335.1. Lineage (NCBI taxonomy): Eukaryota > Viridiplantae > Streptophyta > Pinopsida > Cupressales > Cupressaceae > Chamaecyparis > Chamaecyparis obtusa. Next base: position 665,046 of record BSBK01003428.1, on the reverse strand, counting down.
CTTTCAAAGAGCTCTTTTTCCAAGGGTTTAGTGAAAATATCAACTACTTGGTATGTGGTGGAAATATAATTCAAAGTAAATGTATTGACCAACCCTTTCTCTCTTAAGGAATGACATCTAATGTCATTTTTCTTAGCTCTTGAGTTCATAACAAGGTTCTTAGAAATGTTGATAGCATTAGTGTTATCACACAAGATTGAAATTAGTTTAGGAACTTCCACCTTCATGTCTAAAAGGATTTGCACTATCAAAATCATTTGAGTAGAACATGAAGTAGTAGAAATATACTTTGTCTTGAGTGTCAATAGAGACACTAATTCCTATTATTTTTCTATGCCATTTTGCAAGCCTATTGCCCAAGAAAAAGCCTACACCACCGTTACTCTTATTGTCATTAAGATACTCTTCCCAATTAGAATCAGTATATAAACTTAAAGGAAAATAAATATTTTTGGGATACCACAATCCATAGTAATGTTCCTTTGATGTATCTAAAGATCCTCTTGACAACATTTACATGAGACTCTTTGGGAGATGACTAAAATCTTACAACAAAACATACTATCTGCATGATATTAGACCTAGATGTTGTGAGATATAATAAGCTTCCTATCATGGATCGATATCTACTTTGACAAGCATCAAGTGTATCATCAATCTTTCTCAACTTACAACAAGTTACCATTGGTGTGCTCACTAGTTTATAATCATCCATATAAAACCATTTAAGAATCTCTTTTGCATTCTTTGTTTGAGATAGAAATATACCTTTCTCAAGTTGAGAGATCTACAATCCAAGAAAGAAAGACAACTCTCCAAGCATGGACATTTCAAATTATGATTGTATGAGGGTAGAAAAAATCTTGCACATGTATCATCATTGTTGCAACCAAATATATAATGTCATCTACATAAACCTCTACAACAAGTACATCCTCGCCTTGTAATCTAACATATAGATCATTGTCCATGCCTTCTCTAGTAAACCCTTGTGCCAATAGGTTCTTATCTGACCAAGAGTACCACACTCTAAGAGCCTACTTCAAGCCATATAAGGCCTTCTTTAATCTATAAACTATGATTAAATATTTTCCTTCAAGATTATCCGTATAGACTTCTTCATAAAAATACCCATTTAGAAAAGTTTTCTTAACATCCATTTGGTAGATTTTAAAGTTTGTATATACTGAAAAAGCTAGGAATAGTTTGATTTCTTCAAGCCTAGCCATAGGTGCAAAGGTCTCAACAAAATCAATATTCATCTTCTCTTTGATGGAGATGATCCTTCTTTAGTTATTATGAGGGAACACTTGGACCCTCTTCCTCATTCTCTACATGATCATCCTTGATAGTTTGACATGATTTTGGATAGTTTGGATCATCATTTAGAGGAGGTCTCTTTATATTAAAAGGAGACATTTGGGTATTTGGATCTACATTCATCCTCATTATATCCTATTTTGTCTTTTCAGCAATGTGACCTAGTACACCTAATTTGGAGGATGCAACTTTGAACATCGACATGGGGATATTTGAATCATTTTCAGAGACTTCATACATCTTAAGGTTTCTACCTACATATTCCTTTTAGGATTGGAGAGATTCATTCATACACCTTTGTTTTTTATTGTTCCTAAGGGGAGGAACATTGTTCAACAACCATGGAACATCCTCTACATCCATCTTAGAGCATCTACCATTGGTGTTCATTCTACATTGAAGGGGGATACTTTGTATCTCTTCATCTCTCTCATGGGTGGGACTTTTTTCTCACATAAGGTTTTGTCCTTCTCATTCTTCTTTGAGAATATTTTGTATCTTCAACTCTCTTTTGGGGGGTGGAAGGGGGGGAGAGTTTTGTCGTACTAGGTTTTCTCCTTTTCTCTGTTTGTGAGAGATTGCATTTTCATATTGTACATTGGTACCTAACATGGCCTAGTAGTCGGAACTCATCTTCCATTGTTGGCTTGAGTTTGTATTCCCCTAAGTTTCAGTTAAGTGGGTGGGGGCAGTAGGGGGTGTTGATGTAATTAATTATACTTTACTTAACTTTGGATAATGCAATTTATAGTATTTTACATAGGAGACACTAAGGGAAATTCATATCTAGGAAATATGGTTGTGAAAGAAATTCCACCTTGGTGGGTGATCCACCTTTAATGAAATTATTTATTATTTTCTCCTACCTACCCTTACATCTCATTGGGCCATATATCATCAGTGTGTGTCATCTTCTCCTGTTGCCTTTCTTAATTAAGCAGACACATGTACATTGTAGTTCAATTGAGCATATTGCATCTTGATGATAATATTGTTTGTTCTTGTCCATCTTGTTCTCTCTTTCTTTTGTGTTGTTTATTGGCCTCTAGATCTTGGATTGCTATAGGCAAATTCTTACAGAAAGTCTTCATGTAATCTTCTATAGTTCTTTAATTAATATATTTTCTTATATTTTCCCCATAAAAGTATGAAGAGATGATAATAAATTGCAAAACCACATACCAAGTTTACTCGCAATAATTAATGAAAGGAACAAAAAAACAAATTTTAAAATTTTAAAATTTAATATTTAATATTTAAAACCAATTTTTAGAATCTTAAATTAAATAAAAATTTCAAAATAGAAAGAAACTATTGGAACTTTGTGGGGTTGTACTCCTTATCCATAAAACCTTAACATAGTACATATAATTTCATGAGGAACCATTCAACCAATTATATTTGAGGTCCTATTTGAATGCAATCTCTACGAGACACAAGCAATCTAGACATTGGAGTGTTTGTAATTGCATGATATATTGGTGCCAAAAAGAAGTCTACAAAATGGGTGTAGCTCCTTCTATTATCTTACATCCTTATCTTAGGGGTCCATTCATATATTGGAACCATTGTTCTCTACTTGTCATTCTTATACACCTGACTCTCAAGCGTGTTGGTCTCGAATGGTACATGATATTTTACTAGAAGAAGATGACACGAGTAGGTTATGAACCAAAATGTCTTAGACGGACCTATTTTAATCATTAAAAATTGTTTGTGCATGGATATTAAATATCATTTCAAGAAGGCTTGCACCCACTTCCATATTATTTTTAAATCTAAGGAAAAATGTTAGCAAGCCAATATTATCCTGAATCGATGGCACAAAAATATCAACATTATAAGGAGGCATATGATTCTGATCCAGTTGGGTACCCTCCATTGTTATAATTTTGAGAAATTTATTTTTCCCATCTTCATTGATTCTCTCATAACCCTCTACAAGCTTTTCTAGGTCAATGTGAACATTTGAGTTTTCTACTCCAAACCCTAAGTCCAACAAACTTTTAAATTCTTCCATGGCATTGGATAAAATTTCCTTTTAGGTATTTTTACTAACAATTTCTCTTTTATTTTCATCATAATTTTGGGCACAAACTATGTGACAATTTTTGGGAAAGGGAAAACTTGAGGTAACATCATGTGTCCCAATCCAACATCCCATGATGCAATTTTATTTTTTCTCTTAACATTTTGTTTAAAATATTATGTCATTCATTGGCCCTTGTTGCGTTATTCTCCAATGAAAACCTAATTTATGTCGTTCACCTACCATGGATTACAAGATCATAAATATCATGGTATTCATTAGTGAAACCTAGGGGTTTACCTTGTTGGGTATAGTCTATATTTTATGTTGCTTTGACTTTCTCTTTTCTCATTGCTAGTAATGGTTAAAAATAGTGGTAGACAAGCTCAAAAATCTAAACTTGCAACCTCTAATTCTATAATATAAACCACGCAATTGAAAAATAAAAACCCCGAGATGTAGGTGTTTTGTATATTACCCAAAATTTAAAATTGAAATGATGAATAGACATACTAGCATAGACAGACTCTATTGCATCCCTCAATCTCATTCAGGATTCATTGATATTAAATATGGAACCTTCAATGATGTATTGTGTGTACCTCACTTAACCAATAATCTTATTTCCATCTATCAAATCATGCAAGGCACGATAAGGAAGACTATGGAATTCACTCCTAATTTAATTATTATCCAAGACTTGGTGAGTGGAGCTATCATTGCTACTGAGGTGATGGATCATGCATCTAAATTGTACTACTTTGCAAACTTTTTTCCTATTGATGATTGTGATTCTTCAAATACTATTCACACTTCTAGTGTAGATTTAGATATTGAGGAGAACTTTGGCTACTTGAACCTACGTATATACTCACATATGATCAAGTTCTTGAACCTTCCATTCCATCTCCTCCCATTTAGATCACATCTACTTTTTCTCTTGATGATTCTTTCATTGCTACAATTTTGGCTTCTTGTGATTCATTGTAGTAGGATATTATTGTGGAGATATTGCTACATTGTCTTCTAAATATTGTTCCTTGGGATAACTACCAAAAAAAATATTGAAAATTTTTTTGTGGAGTCCCATATTGCTAATTTTGGAGACATGGTTGATGATATTCATCTTTTCTTTGATGGAGATAATCTTTCCTTAGTTATTGTGAGGGAACACTTGGACCCTCTTCATCATTCTCTACACGATCGTCATTCACAATTTGATATAATTGTGGATAGTTTGGGCTATCATTTGGAGGAAGTCTCTTTATATTCAAAGGGGACATTTGGCTCTTTGGATCATGTTCTCCATTCATCCTCATTAGATCCTAATTTATCTTTTTTAGCACTGTGACCTAGTACACCTGATTTGGAGGAGGAAACTTTTAACATCAACATGGGGACACTTAAATAGTTTGCAGAGACTCCATATGTCTTGAGGTTTCTTGCTAGTTATTCTTTTTAGGATTAGGGAAACTTCATTCATACACCTTTGGTTTTGTTTTTTCCTTAGGAAGGAACATTATTCAACAATCATGAAGTATCTTCTACATCCAACTTAGAGCATCTACCATTGGTGTTCATTCTACATTGATGGGGGATACTTTGTCTCTCTTCTCTTTTATGGGTGGCACTTTTTCCTCACATGGGGTTTTGTCCTTCTCATTCTTCTTTGAGAGTTCTTTTGTATCTTCATCTCTCTTTTGGAGGGGGAGGGGGGGGCGAGGGGGGCGAAGGGGGCGGAGTTTTGTCCTACTAGATTTTCTCCTTTTGTTTGTTTGTGAGATATTGCATTTGCATATTGTACATTGGTACCTAACATGGCCTTGTAGCTGGAACCCATCTTGTATTGGTACCTTGAATTTGCATTCCTTGTTGGTTTAATTAAATACACTTTACTTGACTTTGGATAATGCATTTTATAGTAATTTGCATAGGAGACACTCAAAGAATTCCAAATCTAGGGAATATGGTTATTGAAGAAATTCAACCTTGGTAGATGATGCACCTTTAATGAAATTTATTATTTTCTCCTCCCTACCCTTACATCTCATTGAGCCATATGTCATCATTTTGTGTTATCTTCTTGTATTTCCTTACTTATATAATCAGACACATGTACATTGTAGTTCAATTAACCATATTGCATCTTGATGAGAGTACAATTTTTTCTTGTCCATCTTGTTCTCTCTTTCTTTGGTGTTGTTTATTGGCCTCTAGATCTTTGATTGCTATAGACAAATTCTTAAAGTAAGCCTTTGTGTAATCTTCTATATAATTCCTCTGTGTGTGTGTGTGTGTATTCTTATATTTTCTCCATAAAAGTATAAAGAGATGACAATAAATTGTAAAAACATTTACCAAGTTGACTCGCAACAATCAATGAAAGGAACAAGAACATCAAATTTCAAAATTTAAAATGTAATATTTAAAACCAATTTTTAGAATCTTAAATTTACTAAAGACAAAATAAAATTAATTTCAAAATAGAAAGAAACTATGACAATATAAATACAATAAATGTACAAATGGTAAATGCATAAAATATACTAAATAGAAAAAACATTCGATCACATACATAGTTAGATAAATAGAGAAAACATAAGATCGCATACACAATTCAAATAAATAAAACAAATTAAATTATAAGTAACTTGAAAGTGTGCCACTTGTCAATTTATAATTGTGTTAAAATGTTCCTTCAAAATGATCCCTAAAACCAAATGGAAATGGTTATGGATGTGAATCCAAATTTCATCATCAGAGATATTTAAATCGCATTCCTACCAGTCAAGCAAAAACTTTATTCTGGAGAAATTATGTTCCCTTCACAATTATAAAAATCTATTAATCGATGGAATGGATGGTTTTAAAGTTCTTTTCATGTTTCTTAAGTTTGTAGGAGCAAGGAATGGTGGTAAATGGAGATTTGGTGATGCCCTAGCCTAATATCTTCATGTATTAGGCTTGATTTTCATAGGTAGATAAAGGGTTCTATAAAAGGGTGAATTGGTGAGATGTTCCAATTGATGAAAACTATAGATTTAGACGACATGAGATATTTATAAGGCCCTAGAGTGAAAATTAGAAGATTGGAGGAGGCAAATTTCAACATCAACATGGGGACACTTGAACAGTTTTTAGAGACTTCATACATCTTGAGGTTTATTCCTACATATTCCTTTTAGGATTGGGGAGACTTCAGTCATACACCTTTGGTTTTTTTTCTTCCTAATGGTAGGAATATTGTTCAACAGTCATAGAGTATCTTCTAAATCCAACTTAGAGCATCTACCATTGGTGTTCATTCTACATTCACAGGGGCCACTTTGTCTCTCTTCTTCTCTCTTATGGGTGGGAGTTTTTCCTCACATGAGGTTTTTCCCTTTTCATTATTCTTTGAGAATTATTTTGTATCTTCATCTTTTATCTTTTTTTTTATTTTTATTTTTTTTGGCGGGGGGGAGTTTTATCCCACTATGTTTTCTCCTTTTCTTCATTTGTGAGAGATTGCATTTACATATTGTACATTGGTATCTGACATGGCCTAGTAGTTGCAACTCATCTTGCATTGTTAGCTTGAGTTCGCATTTCTCTAAGTTGCACTTAAGAAGGAGGGGGGAAGGGTAGCGGCGGTAGGGGCTGCTGGTGTAATTAGTTACACTTAACTTTGGATAATGCATTTTATAATAATTTACATAGGAGACACTCAGGGAATTGCATATCTAGGGAATATAGTTGTTGAAGAAATTCCACCTTGGTGGATGATCCACCTTTAATTAAATTATCTATTATTTTCTCCTAGCTGCCCTTACATCTCATTGAGCCATATGTCATCATTGTGTGTTATCTTCTCCAAATGCCTTGCTTATATAGGCAGTCACATGTACATTGTAGTTTAATTGAGCATATTGCATCTTGATGAGAATATAGTTTTTAATTTTCCTTCATGTTCTCTCCTTCTTTTGTGTTGTTATTTGGCCTCTAGATCTTTGATTGCTATAGGCAAATTCTTACATAAAGTCTTCATGTTATCTTCTATAGCTCCTTAATTAGTATATTAATTTCTTATATTTTCTCTATAAAATATAAAGAAATGACAATAAATTGCAAAAACATATACCAAGTTGACTTGCAATAACTAATAAAAGAAACAAGAACACCAAATTTTACATTTTAAAATTTAATATTTAAAACCCATTTTTAAAATCTAAAGTTAACTAAAGACAAAATAAAATTGATTTCAAAATAGAAAGCAACTACGACAATATCAATACAATAAATCTACAAATGATAAATGCATAAAATATACTAAGTAGGAAAAACATTCGATCACATATATAATCAAATAAATAGAGAAAACATAAGATCATATAGATGATCAATTAAATAAAACAAATTAAATTATAAGTAACATGAAAGTGTGCCACTTGTCAATTTATAATTGTGCTAAGACGTTCCTTCAAAATGATCCAAAAAACCAAATGGAAATGGCTATGGATGTGTATGCAAATTTCATCATCAGAGATATTTAAATCCCATTCCTACCAGTCAAGCGGAAACTAATTTATTCTTCATAAATTCTGTCCCTTCACAATTATAATGGGTGGGTATTGACCTTAACGTATCCACTTGGAGACAACGATATTGACGTAGAAGCCAAATTGAACACGTATCTCTGTGTATTTAGAATTAGACAAAATGTTTTGATTCAGTTTTAAACCATTTAAAAATGATAAATCCTCTGAAGCTATGTACTTGGGAATTTATGGCGTGCTGTTCAAAGTTGGAAGTATTCAATTATTTTACATCAGACTCAATAAAGGTAACATCACATAAATCTTGATGAACATACGTATACCTGCCTTTCAACTAACATGCCCACTCAATGGTCAAGACTGAGAGTAAGTGGGAAAGCGTATATTGTTAAATGCAATCTCAATTTTGACTGAAACATGCATGATTGAGGTTGCATAATTCTCTCTGCTCGTAAACATGGCTGATGATCTTAGCTCACCATTGTTGAAGGAAGATGAGCAAAATAATGGTATTAGTAATCATGAAGTTAGTGGCAGAGAGAATATAAGGTTAACAGACTTGGATAGTATTGTTAGTTTTCGACAGCTGATGAAAGAAAGTTTTGTGGAGTCAAAGAAAATGTGGAAAATTGCAGGGCCTGCTATTTTTACCAGAGTATGTTCATATTCAATAATATTAATCACAACAATATGTGCAGGCCACTTGGGTAATGTTGAGTTGGCAGCTGTGGCAATCCAAGGCTCTGTTATTGCAGGCCTGGCTTTTGGACTCATGGTCAGTAAAACCCATCTTTTTCTCAAAATAAGGCCAACATTCGTTTTGCTGACATATGAAAAAAAAAAATTATATGTTTTAAATTTATGTTGGGTGTTTTATATAATTCTTAATATAAGATTAAAAGAAGTAGATTTAGTAGATTTGGCTGGTTTCCAATGGTAAATTTTATCTGTTCTTTCAGTTTTGTTCATTTTGATGATGGATCATGGAATGCGATTTGAAACTGTAAGAATTTACACATAATTAAAATCAGAAACAGCGTTCACTTTAATTGATAGATTGTAGAAATCTCTTAACATTTGATAGATTTAATTGCTGAAGAATATTTGGTAAGCAGTTGTTTTTGTAGATGTTGTGAGAAGCTAAACTATTATAAAAATATGTATGGATTTTTTTCTGATTATTTGTCTATATGTGAGCGTGGTGAAATCGAAACACAACAATCAAAATTTTAACTGGTTTATGTGCAGTTGGGAATGGGCAGTGCATTAGAAACCCTCTGTGGTCAGGCCTTTGGAGCAGGAAAATTTCAAATGCTTGGAATGTATTTGCAGCGTTCATGGTTGATATTGCTGGGTACAGCTGTTCTTTTGAGTCCTTTGTACATCTTTGCCACCCCAATTCTTAAGCTGCTGGGACAGGAAGATGATGTAGCTGATCTGGCGGGAAAATATGGACGTTGGATGATACCGCAGCTTTTTCTCTTTTCGTTAAATTTCCCAATGCAAAAGTTTCTTCAAGCACAGAGGAAAGTCATGGCCATGGCTTTGATTGCCTTAGTTGCATTGCTAATCCATGCCTTTATGTGTTGGTTTTTAATCTTCGATCTGGGATTGGGGTTGGTTGGAGCAGCTATCACAGGAAATCTATCATGGGTTATTATCGATACTTTTCAGTTTTTGTATATAGTTTACTATTGCCAAGATGCTTGGAAAGGATTCTCCTGGCTTGCTTTTCGTGATCTATGGCCTTTTATTCGACTTTCAGTGGCTTCGGGTATCATGTTATGGTTAGTAGCACAGTGGTTGTTGCGGTTTTCTCTTCTTAATTCAATTTCTTACAAAAACCCTGATTAGGAAATGACAAAACAATATCTCTTATGATGTGAGTCAATCTGTGTTAGTCAAATTCATTTGTGGGTTTTGACATTTTCAGTTTAGAGATCTGGTATATGACCTCACTGATTATTATGACGGGTAACTTGAAGAATGCAACAATTGAAGTCGATGCGCTGTCCATCTGGTAAGAAGCATCTCCAGTCTCCACAAATTTGTTTCAAAAACCCAGCTTTGATCTTAAATGCAATTTGTAAGCATGTCTCCTATTGGGTCTAATTAACTCGTGCATTTAGGTTTACTGCCTTCATTTCAAAGGTTACAGAATCTGTACACAAATTAGTAATCTAGTAATGGTGTACATGGTCGTTTGAACTTGTAGATTGTTGCAATTAGTAGTTAAATATACCCCTTTTGACAGTTTTCTATCTGATCCTTTTACAGCATGAATTTGAATGCGTGGGAAGCCATGATCTTCGTCGGTTTCAACGCTGGCATTAGGTATGAAATTTTTAGGTCGGGGTTCCATAAATTTTGTAAGCTAGTTCAGTTTAAAAGTTTAAGTTCTTATTTTGAAGGAGAAGATTCCAAATAATTCTATGACCAAACAAACTTTTGTTAATGAATACTCTTCTTTAAAAATAGAACTTAAACCCTTCATAAAACCCTACCTTAGTTACTGCTATCAAGTTTCATATTGGTTTTGCATTCTTTAGGATTGAAACTTACTCTAGCCCAATACTAGACCTTATAGTCAAATATACAGAGATTACTTGAACAAATAAAATATTTCTTATTTTTTGAATGGTGGCTGCATCATATTTTTGATAAACTTGCAAGCATTTCTTAGTATGCATTCAATCTGTGCAGTGTGAGAGTATCGAATGAACTGGGAGCTGGTCGCCCTAAAGCTGCAAAATTTGCTGTCATTGTCGTGGTTGTAACAACATTGTCAATTGGGCTTATATTTATGGGCATCATCCTTGCAACCAAAAATGATTTTGCAGTACTATTCACGAGTAGTAAAGTGGTCATGGATACAGTCTCAAATATGGCAATGTTACTTGGAGTTACAATGGTTTTAAATAGTGTACAACCAGTTCTATCAGGTACCAATTCACAATTCTTGGTTTACATGGCTCTAGTATCAGTAGCTTTGCAATTCATGCTATATAATTGATGACCTCTTTGATTATGGGTTCGTACTGTTGTATGATCTAATCTCTGAAGGCTATTTTTGGGTGCAAAATAAAAAATTCAGGTGTGGCTGTAGGCGGAGGTTGGCAAGCTCTGATAGCCTATGTAAACGTAGGATCCTACTATGTTTTTGGGTTACCCCTTGGCCTTCTAATGGGATATAAGTTCGACCTTGGAGTGAAGGTAGACTTAGCTTTAATGCATATTCTCAATTTCTCTTTGTTGTCTGTTCATGACAATAAGTATAAAGATTGAATCTGAATTTGATCTTTGTATGTTGAAACAGGGCATTTGGACAGGCATGATTTGTGGAACAGCCCTCCAGACTCTTATTTTATTGTTAATCACATATTTCACTAACTGGAATCGAGAGGTAAATCATCATATATCTGCAGAGGCTGTTGGGATCATTATCTCATTACTGTGGTGACTGATTTTTCTTTTGTAATGCAGGCTGCTCAAGCTGAGAATCGTATCAGGGTATGGGGGGGAATAGTTGAGCCCAACACAAATCGATCGCCGAAGGTAAGTGTGTGCATGTTACATAGATTACTTGAAAAACTCTAGAAACTGTATAGCCCAAGTGACCTAAACTTTTATTACATTCTGACTGACCCTCTCAAATTTGAGCTGCAGGTGGACGAGAATGTTGAAAATGAGAACATCCCCTAGAAATCTTCTTTTGATGAGAAAATCTTCCACTTACAAAAATCTTTGGCAAATAGCATCTAGAACACCCACTTTTGTAAAATGGAGAACCCTCCAAATATTTGAACTGCAGCTACAGATTCAGTAGGTTGAAACAGGATATGCTCAAGTAGATGGTTAATTATTAGGCTGGTTGATGTTACAGTTTTTTCTCTGAATTCAGTAATATGATATACTGGGAATCTTTGGCAAATCAGCTATACCATCAATCCAATTTGAGTATATATCTTCTCTCGTGGAGAAAAAAATAATAATAATAATAGAATTTCTTCCATGGAGGATCAATTTCGAAAAAAAGTTTAAAACAATAAAAATAGTTCGTTGAAGTGGTTTGTATTCAACTATACTGGGTTGATAACAAGTTTTATTACTAGGATTTGTAAATTTAAATATGGTCAAACTATCGGATAAAAAAATTCCAAATATTGAGTATTTGGCATTAAGATAATATATACTACTGGTGAGAAACAATTTGTTCAATACAACTTGAGTGGATCGAATAGTAAAGGTGTGTATACATTATATAAGAAATTCATGTTTGAATTGGGAGGGAACGGTACACATTAACGAATAATATATAAGGTTGCAGAAAAATCGATTCCCTCATTAACGAAGCTCTCATACACCATTTTGTTATCTGGATATTGGTGACCAAAAAATTGATTGTCAGCGAAAACCATAATTCAATTATCAAAATATATATATTTCAAGATGGGTGAATCTCTCGAGAACAAACTTTTAGAAAAACGGTAGATAGGAATGGTATTAATTGACATACACAGTTTGGACTTATTGCACTAGCGTTAATGCTTCTGGAGATGCACTTCTTATTCATTGTTTTATATTACAAAACTTTGAAACACTTCTATAAGATAATCTCAAGTCTACCAGAGACAATTGAAAGGGGCGTGTAATAAAATCTTCATTCAACATGATTTTATGATGGAAAGGAATATGTAATATGTATATGATTTTAAGACTGTGATCTACTTCTTTAAGCCAATCTCAAAAAAATAATAAAAAATTAGGAGGTAAATTTAAATTTGAATTGATGGGACCCTTCAATATCTCTTCCAAGTAAGGTCATGTGCCTTTGGTTTGAACACCCTTGGCAGAAATGATATATCTTGTTATTAATATTATGGTTTTACTTAATTATTATTTTTCTTGAGAGGTTTTATTTTTTATTTTTTCTACTTATAAGATTATGCTTCATATTTTCATTTATAAATACTTATTTATTATCATTCTTATTTTGGATAGATTTTAAGATCCATTTATAAATCTAAATGACAATAGTTTTTTAGTTAAAATCCTTTTCAAAAGAGATATATGAATATAAGATCATAGCTCTCCCTTTTATGTTTCTAATTATGATTAGTAAATTATTTAATGTGCACAATCTTTTTCTATATAATGATCATAATTACCTTTTATAGTTATCACCCTTATGTTTTATCCTCTCTTTTTTGTACTCATTCAATGATACTTACCCAATTCCTTTATATAATCTTTTCTATTTTCACCTTGATTATGGTCTGAAATGGGTACAATATTAGGGGCATCTTACTTCCTACTATCATCATATAAGTTATCATGTTCATATCCTATTGTATGAATTGCAAGAATGTCATGTGATGGTATCTTTATATTCATGCATACTAGATAGTACATGAGTACATCATTTGATATCCTATTTCCCTTTCCCCTTTCCTCCAATTTACATGCATTTGTGAAATAAAACTAATTAAAGATGGAATGGAAGTGACCTTACAAAATTACTAATGTGCTTTTGATGAATATAGAAATAGTAATTATCTTGTGATTATTTAGTTCCAAGTAAAACCATAGTGTTATATTTGCTAAGAGGAGTACCTTGAAACCATCCCTTGGTGATGTCTTATAGTTTCCACATGGAAATACCAAGTTACTTCCTTAGAGGTGTATTTTTATTATGTTGACTACCCTTTGGTGGTACTCCATAGCTAGCTTTAAGTAGTATCTTGTTTTACTTTTCTGTTTGTAGGTAGTTTTAGTTTTGAGTATACTTATTTTTGGATGCTTAGCAAATACTACTCAATATTTTCTTTCATGTTTGTTGATTTCATGAGTGCTTATGTATATTTAATTTAACATTGACTCTTAGGTTCTACTTTGACATGAATTTTTATAGTAGGTTAGATGCAAGTTAAAATAGGGGCATAATATAATGATGAAAAGTGCCTACCTTAAACATTTTCCCTTTATTTTACACTCACTTTAACTTGATTATCTTTTATGCAATGACAAGTATATAATTAAAATAATTTCTATTCAATTTGATATATATTAATTATAATTAATTCCATTTACTTTCACTTCTAAGAACTAATTATGATTGATGCATTTATCCATTCATCACCTAAAATCAAATCAACAATTTGAATAAATGACAAAGTTCAATTACATAATATAGATAAAAGAAACTATCATAAAATCTTTTTTTCAATTTACAATAAAATCACCAAAATATATTGGTTAGCAAATTTGTCTCCTCTTAACTAATTTCTAAAATTACTTGTCATACCCAAATTCAAAGACAGTAACTAAAGTGAAATTAAGGAATTAACCTCCATCAGAATTTTAAGCAGTACATCTTCCACATAGGATCAATGAAAATAGATGCAAAAATTATAACCATTCAACTAAAAATAATTTCACCATTGATATTCAACTCACAGATCTAATCATCAATGCGTACGATTGAAGATAGCATGAAAAATAAAGATACTATAATTTTCAGAAGTGAAAGAGATCATTTCACATGTTAGGTTCCCAGACTTAAATAGCCGAAAATTTGCACCTGCCCGTTGTCCCATTTCCCCATGCTGCCCATGCTAGTCCGCACGACGCACGACAGCAGTAATGTCAGATCTGTAGTGTAGATCTGACATAACATTAATATGAAAAAGTGTTAAATCTATTCGTTAAAAAAATAGATTAATATAAATATTATTTCATTGTTTAAGATAACAGTTTTATATATTTTTTTAATGTATATTTTTTATTTTTTATATCTTATTTTTTAATTTTTAATTTTTTATGAATGAAAGTTTCATTATATTATCTTAAAAAATCATATTTATTAAAAAAGGTAAGCAAATAGAGTCAAATAAATCTATTGTGATTTTTGTTCCAAATGTGAAATTTATATATAATATAGAATAAAATAAAATTTTAAACAATAATCGTGTTCATTCAGTAAAATTTAAAAATAAGATATAAAAAATAAAAAATATAAATTATAAAATTAAAAAAAAAACTGTTATCTTAAACAATGAAATAATATTTATATTAATCTATTTTTTTAACGAATAGTTTTAACACTTTTTCATATTAATGTGATGTCAGATTGACACTACAGATCTGACATTACTGCCGTCGTGCATCGTGCGTACTAGCATGGGCAGTATGGGGGAAATGGGACAACGGGCAGGTGCAAATTTTCGGCTATTTAGCCGCTTGCCCACAGACTTGTCATAAATGTCACATCCTCATTGACAGACTCCAAAAATAATAAACAAAAAAATATATAGTCAAACTTGTGGCTTTTGACAAGGACTGAGTATGCAAAATATAGTAGAGGAAATGGAGAGAGACAAAACCTGCAGATTAAGTAATGTGAATGGACTGTATCACAGTCATAAAGAGTGGATGTGGAAGGGGGGTTTCGAATCTACCACCTTACGCTTGTTTGTTTAAAAAAGGGAGAGAAAAAATAATAATATACAAAAGTGTCAGTATATGGACAGAGTTTATAAAGAAACATAACATGCTATGTATGATTTGTTTGTGAAGTAATTTTTTTTTAATTTTTTAGTTTAACAATTTTGAGAATATTGTGAATGGTTATTAATAAACATTGTTTTGCCCTTTATCTTATTGTCTAGATTGCTATTTGTTTCTTGGGTGACCAATTTCTCTAGTGTATTTCACTCTTGTTTCCTTTCTTTTGTGAGAATACTAGAAACATTTGTAATAAATACTCTTACCATGCTATTATTAAAGTGTAGTAGTCTATTAGAACATAAACAAATCCTTCTCATCACCTCCCTTAGCCCTAAATCATTCAAGTTAGGAAGGAATGTCTGGTTGGCAATTCATGATAATTGTTTGTGGCCCTAGTACCTTATTCACTGCCTCTCCATCTAATTAAAAAATTGAAATGAAAGAAGTTAGCACTCTAGCTAAGGCTAAATCAAATTCTCTTCACTTTGAGGCATTATTAAAAATGAGTAGCATATGGATAGTCAAGTGATAAGGAAAATTTCTCATTTTGGATAATTTTAGTAGTTCATTCTACTATTCTACATAGAAAAATAAAGTGCCATAATTTGAATACGATATTAAAAATTATTTGAGTCACTTGTAATTAAACTACTCTTAGATGCGGTAGTTCATTTCTTCACTTCAGTAGGAGAGAAAACTCCTAGGTTCCACCATAAACCCTAGAGACCAACAAAGATGAATCCTGATAGAAATATCTAATCAACAATCTAATAGCATGACCCTAATTTATTTGTAGAGTGTCATTCTATGTCTTAGTGAATGAGCTAGAAAACCCTACCTACTAAGGGCTTTTGTAAAGGCAATTTATCATACACTCATTGTAGCAATTAACCCAATTAGACTTTTGGGGTCTTTCATAATTGTGTAATTGTGAAGATAATTTAAACATTGTAATCTATCATCCCTAGTAAAATGTAATGTCCCCTTCCCAGCAGTAGGCCATTTAGATGTTTGATTAGTCTATCTATCCATTCGGATAGGTTAATGGCTTCGTTTCGGAGGATGTCAGCCAGTCATAGACTTGCATGGGCAAATATTTATTATTTGGGCTCTGTTTCTATAGTCAAAATCACTTTGTTTTATAAAATGTTGTTATAAAGTCACTTTGTGTCTTATTATAAAGTCACTTTATGTTTTAAAGTTACTTTATGTTATAAAAGTGACTTAAATGAGCTTTTATCCCACATGACTTAGTTTGGTGTGCTTGCACTCACTTTGAGGTTATAAAAGAGAAAAGTACATCTCAAAAAAAGCACCATGTGAAAATATAAAACAAAGAAAAGTAATCTGGTTGCTTTTTGTGACTGGTTATTCCAAGGACGCAAACCCTTAGGAATTCAAGAGAGATTGGACATAGCCCCAGCTCTCTTCAAGGTGAAAGCATTCATTTTTCACAGTGAGCTAGCTCATTAGATTGGTAAGAAAATATATCATCTTCAGTATTATCAGCAATAGAAAGGATTATTTCAATACCAGCATTGTTACACTTCGTCTTCAGCAAGAAAAGAGATTGGTGGTACTCTAGAAATCACTAGAACTAAACTATAAACATTAACATCTTCGAACCAGCTTGCTACAGTAGATATAAGAAGTCTCACACCCTTGCAACATTGACAGTGAACCCAGGAAGCGGAAGTAATATCACTGTTTGCAAATAGGGGGTCACAGCAGGGGTACCGAACTAGACTGAACACAGCCTACAAATGCCCATAAATCCCATGTGATAGAGAGCAGTCTACGGGAACATCCAAGAGAAGCGCACTTGGATGCATCATGACCATAGCATCCGAACTGCACACACCTAAGTCAGGCCAAGCATCAAGTCACAGGTGACGAGCTGAGGGAATGAACTCGGGCAAGGAGAGTAGGGACCCGTGAATCCCAATGTTGACATACTGGTGGTGAGTGAAGGGAGTTTACTGCCATCCACCTGAGCAGTCACCGTGAGGCAGGAAAGCTTGTTGCAGCTGCCTATCCTAGTCAATCCAACACACAGTCGCAGGCTCTTGTTCCTCACGCCTGCGTCCAACCAACATACATAGACTGGCGCTCACAAGCACATACCTCTACTCAAATCACACCTCAAGAGTTTATTGCCATCCACCTAAGCAATCACCGTGAGGTAGGAAAGCTTGTTGCATCTACTTATCCCAGTCAATCCAACACACAGTTGCGGGCTCTTGTTCCTCACACCCATGTATAGCCAGGATACACAGACCGGCACTCACGAGCACGTGCCTCCACTCACGTCACACCTCGGGTCGGACATTTCAGTTGCCAATCTAGTCTCCTTTACACATTTTTAGTTGTTTCCAGTATTAAAGAAATAAAAGATCTTAGTCTTCCATCTTGTTTATTATTGAGTATCAATTGCTATTCGTAGCTCTGCATTATGTGATTGAGTTTGTATGTTAGACGGTTATTTGGAGTGTTTACACTGCAAATAGATTCTACTTAAACAATAGCATTTGTTCTTATTATAGAAGTTGTGTTTACTATACTAGTTCTAGCACCTTGTGAGGAAAAGTCTGTATTTTGATGTGTTGATATATGAATCTGGACTCTAAACTCCAAAAACTAAACTCCTATACATCAGACCAATCAGAAAATTCATATCAAAAATTGGTTCAGAACATTTCAGTGATATCAGAGCCAATGGTCTTGCCAACCTAGTGGACATTTATTTACAACATGGGTAATGTTGTCTAGGCATGCATAATAGACACAGGGAATATAATTTCAGACATAACATGGCTGAACAGGGACAGTTTGAACCATCAGTATAGGTAGATATTGAGAATAATCATACAGAGGAGGATGAGAATATTATTTTTGAACAAGGCACTCGAGGTACAAGCATGGCAGATGAGGATAGAGAGGTCATAGAAATAATGAGAGCTCTTCGTGAGGGACAAGACCACATCGCTGATGTGTTACACCAGCTCACAGGGGTTATGCAGCAGTTGACAATGACAGGTAGGAGGCCCCATAGCCATCATAGTGATTGTAGTAGTGTAGCAGAGTCACCCAGAGTTGCTAGAGCAGCCACTCGCACTACAGATAGGCCCCTTATGCCTACGTTCATAGGGAATAATGTCGAGGAAGAAGTAGCCCAGCCCAAGGCAGCAGCTGAACTCCCAGATAATGTTGTAGCCGCACATGACGAGTGGGATATGTTACTTGACAAAGTCAAGGCTGACTTGACATTTGTTTAGTACATGAGACAAAAGAGGGATTTTGGCAGAGTGCAATAGGATAGGAGGCCCAGGGGGTCGAATGGGGATCTTAAACATGCTATGAATAAATTGACCCTCCCTACTTTTGATGGTAGCGGTAAGACTTCTGCAAGAGCTTGGATTCACAAGCTAGATACCTTCCTAACCCTGAAACCCATGTCAGAGACAAAGGCGATTAAGTTCACAACTATGCATTTAGAGGGTGCAGCTTATGATTGGTGGCATCATGGTCTCCTCACCCAAAATCATGGGTTGATTGCATCATACGAGATTTTCAGCACTAAATTGATCACTCATTTTGACAGGAAGGAAATTGAGGTCTACTATAGAGAGTTAGCCCAGCTGAGACAAATTGGGTCATTGGACCATTACATAGATAATTTTCAGAGGATATGCATCATGGTTCCAGATATGGTAGAGAAGAGGAAGGTAATGTTGTTTATTGAGGGCCTGTAGGATAGATTCAGAGGATTGGTTAGAGTCCTCAAGCCGGACACACTGGATGATGCTATTAAGTTAGCACATGACTTGGATTCACCATCTTCCATTCTTCAGCCACTGAAGAAAACTTTTAAGGGGTCTTCTTCCTTTCAGAAAAATAAAAATCAGAATAAGAGCACGCCTCCTAGACTTGACTTCGAGACTTAGAATGAGTTGAGATGAAAGAAATTGTGCTTCACATGTAGGGAGTCTTGGGCTCCAGATCACAGGTGCCTTGGGAAAGGAAAGGTACACTACATTGAGGTAGTATCTAATGATGATTATGAGCAGCCAGAGGGCAATGATGTTGAGGGCAGCAATGAGGAGGCTCAGGATGAGCATTCAGTAAAGGAGAAGAAAAGGGATGTTCACCATGGGCAACCCCCTATTCCTTAGCATCCCTCTCAGGTATTCCCGCATGTCACTCCTTTCACCTCAAGACAATAGTTAGAGGACAATAGATCATTTGTCTTCTAGACATAGGTGCAACACATAATTTCATCAACACCAGTTTGGTTTCCAGGAGAGGACTCCCGATAGATAGCATTTCGAAGTTTGAAGTAAAGGTGGTCAGGGGAGACTTGTTGAGTTGCACAAGGAGGATTTCAAGACTCCAAATTCACTTTGGAGATTATCTCCTAGAGGTAGATTTCTACATCATAGACTTGGATAGTCTTGACACCATCCTAGTTATGTAGTGGCTATAGACCCTAGGGTAATATACCATCGATCATCAGCTGAAACAATTAGATTTTGTGCAGGGTGATCAGTTGGTTACACTTAAGGCCATGACAAATAGTGGATCATGGGTGGTTTTAGCTCACAAGATGGAGGCCATTATCAGATACAGTAACATGGAGTGGGCAGCCCAATGTTTCATATCCTCCAGACCCTCACCAAATTCAGGGCAGTAGATTCACACTGACATACAAGATGTGCTTGATAGGCACAAGCAGGTTTTCGAGCACATCCCTCCAGGTATACCTACAAATAGGGGCTTTGAGCACATCATTGGGGCCAAGCTCGTAATCACCACTCCTTATCGTCATCCTTGGCACTATAAGGAGGAGATTGAGAAGACAATTAAGGAGCTTTTAGACATGGGGCACATCAGACCTAGTTCCATCCTTTTTGCTTCCTCTGTAGTTGTGGTGAAGAAGAAGTATGGCACTCTTCACATGTGTATTGATTACCATGCACTGAATAAGAGAACCATCAAGATAAGGTACCCCATCTCCAGGATTGATGACCTTCTAGATGAGTTGCATGGGGCAGTCTATTTCTCGAAGATTGATCTTCGATCTGGGTACCATCATATATGTGTCTAAGATGAGGATGTCCATAAGACAGCTTTCAGATGCCACTACGGACACTACGAGTTTCTAGTGATGCCTTTTGGGCTCACTAATGCTCCTGCCACATTTCAGTCTTGCATGAATCACATTTTTAAAATGCAGTTACGCAAGAGCGTCCCAGTGTTCTTTGATGACATCTTGATCTTCAACAGGACATGGGCAGAGCACTTACAACACTTGAATGAGATTTTGAGCATCATGGAGAGTCAGTCTTTATTTGTGAAAGAATCCAAGTGCGAATTTAGATTGACTAAGATTCTCTATCTGGGGCATGTGATTAGGGCGGATGGAGTTATGGTACACCAGGAGAAAATTCAGGCAATTCAGGATTGGCCACTACTACGGAATGTATCAGATTTGAGAGGATTCCTTGGGCTATGTTCTTACTACAAGAGGTTTCTTAAGGGATTTTCTCAGACAGGGGCTCCCCTCACCAATCTTACTCAGAAAGGAGCCTTCAGGTGGATAGATGAGGCTGAGGCAGTCTTCGACAGGCTCAAGACCATCATGAGCACTTGTCTGATTTTGGCTCTACCAGACTTCTCCTGCTACTTTTCCTTAGAGTGTGATGCCTCGAGGAATGGGATTGGTGCAGTATTGATGCAGGACAGGCACCCCATAGAATTTGAGAGCAAGAAGTTCAAGGATAGTGAGAGGCTTTATTCCACTTATGACAAGGAGATGCTTGCCATTATGCATGCCTTGTCTAAATTTAGATAGAATCTAGTGGGTGGCAAGTTCACAGTCAAAACAGACCACAATAGTTTATGCTACTTTCTGGAGCAGAAGGAGTTGAATGAGAAACAACAGAAGTGGGTCAGTAAGATTTAGGCATAAGATTTTAACATCGAGTATGTCAAGGGGAAGAATAATGTCGTGGCTGACGCACTCTCTAAAAGACCTTCAATAGTAGTTTGTTGTGTACTGTCAGACATTTTCGCTGATTGGAAATCTCTTTTACTGGTTGATTATTCTAAGAATATTCAAGCTTGCCAGGTTTTGGACGGTCAATTTTTGGATAGCAAGTATAGGGTGGTTGATGGCATTGTCCTTTATAAGGACAAGATCTACCTAGTGTCGGGCTCTAAGCTTAAGGCTAAGATATTGAGGGATGTTCATGATGCACCCACAGTAGGACATTCAGGATTCTTCAAGACTTACAAGCAGGTTAGAGAGAGGTTCTCTTGGAAGGGCCTCAAGGATGACGTACTCTAGCATGTCAGAGAGTGTCAGACTTCTCAACAAAACAAGTCAGACAACGAGCATTCAATAGAGTTATTGCAACCCCTTCTCATTCCAGCTCAAAAGTGGGAAGGTATATCGATGGATTTCATCACTGGTTTGCCGAGAGTGCGGGGCAAGGACAACATTTATGTGGTGGTTGAGAGACTCACCAAGTTTGCTCTCTTCTTTACTATCATCATGGATTGGTTAGCTTCACAGGTAGCAGAGTTGTTTTTTCGTGAGGTCTTTAGATTGCATGGTCTCCCTAAGACCATTATGAGCGATAGGTACAGAAAGTTCCTTAGCACCTTTTGGCAAGAGTTCTTCAGGTTGGCAGGCACTGAGTTGACTCCTAGTACCATTTACCACCCGCAAACAGATGGCCAGACAGAGATTGTAAATTGATGGGTGGAAAGCTACCTCTGGAGTTATGTAGCGGGGTAGCAGAGAGCATGGGTCTGATGGTTGTACTTAGGGGAGTTTTTCTACAAATCCACATACCGCGTGACTATTGGCATGTCGCCATTTTGAGCCCTCTCTGGCAGCGAGCCACTTTCTTTCATAGATTTAGCTCTGCAGGATAGCAGGGCCCCGATTGTGAGAGATTGGTTACAGGATCACCAAGATACACTTAGATCTCTCAAAGAGAACATTCAAAGGGCACATAATCAGCAGAAGATGTATGATGATCGGCACAAGATAGAGCGGAGCTTTGAGACATGAGACATGGTTTACCTTTGCCTATAGCCCTACAGACAGAGCTCACTAAAGCGGAGTGGGTTAGATAAGCTCAAACCTAGATTATATGGTCGTTTTCGCATCTCGAGGAGAGTTGGTGAGGTGGCTTATGAGCTAGAGCTTCCATCAGATAATAGAATCCACAATGGTTTTCACGTCTCTTGCCTCAAGAAGGAAATCAGACAGCAAATAGTGGTTTCAGATGGATTACCCCCACTGGATGAGGAGGGTAAACTGGTTTTAGTTCCAGCGGAGGTCATTGAGGTCAAGGAGAGGAAATTGTGGAGCAAGATTGTTTGTGAGTACTTGATTTGGTGGAGGGACTTACCTTATGAGGATGCCACTTGGGAGGGTGAGTCGATTCTGTAGCACCCAACATTGAGATTGTTTGAGGGCAAGCAATCCCAAGAAGAGAGGACTGTAATGTCCCCTTCCCAGTAGTAAGCCATTTAGATGCCTAATTAGTCTATCTATCCATCCAGATAGGATAATGGCTTCATTTCGGAGGATGCCAGCCAGTCACAGGTTTGCGTGGGAAAATATTTATTATTTGGGCTCTGTTTCTATAGTCAAAATTACTTTATTTTATAAAGTGTTGTTATAAAGTTACTTTATGTCTTATTACAAAGTCACTTTATATTTTAAAGTTACTTTATGTTATAAAAGTGACTTAAGTGATCTTTTATCCCACATGGCTTAGTTTGGTGTGCTTGCACTCACTTTGAGATTATAAAAGAGAAAAGTACATCTCGGAAAAAACACCATGTGAAAATATAAAACAAAGAAAAATAATCCGATTGCTTTTTATGACTAGTTATTCCAAGAACACAAACCCTTAGGGCCCATTTGGCGCTAGGAATTAACCTGGAATAAGCATTAGTTAATGCTAGAATAAATTTATTCTCTGTTTGTGGGCATTTTCCTTATTCTCGAATTAGAAAACTTATCCCCATTTTGGGGCTTATTCCAGCATAAGTTAATTCTAAAAAAAAGCTGGAATTCATTTCTTATTCGAGAATAAGCTATTTATGGATTCAAATTTATTTTATTTTATTAATTTTTATTTTTATTTTTAAAAAAATTTTAAATCTTTTTTTTTTAATGTGGGTATGTATATATATATACACATGTGTGTATATACACACACATGTGTACATGTGTGTATACACACACATGTGTACATGTGTGTATATACACACATATATGTGTATATATGTGTGTATGTGTGCATATAAGTGTATATATACACACGTGTGTGTGTGTATGTGTATGTGTATGTGTGTACATAAGTTAAAAATACATATTGTTCAAATTAATTAAAAAAATAAAAAATAACCTTTTATTCCAATTCCACATTATGGGATCCAAACATAGAATAGCTTATTCTAGCTTTCGTTTTGAGCATTAATTAATTCCAGAATAGGCCCTTATTCCAGAATAGGCCTATTCTGAATAAGTTAATTCCATGCGCCAAACGGGCCCTTAAAAATTCAAAAGAGATTGGACATAGTCCCAACTCTCTTCAAGGTGAAAGCATTCATTTTTCAAGTGAGCTTCATTGGATTGTTAAGAAAATCTATCACCTCCAGTATTATCAGCACTAGAAAGGATTATTTGAATACCAGAATTGTTAAACTTCATCTTCAGCAAGAAAAGAGATTGGTGGTACTCCAGAAATCACTGGAACTGAACTACAAACATTAACATCTTTGAAGGAGCTTCCTACAGTGGATACAAGAAGTCTTACACCTTTGCGGCATTGACAGTGAACCCAGGAAGCAGAAGCAATATCACTGTTAGAAAACAAGGGGTCACAGCAGGGATATCGAACTGGACTGAACACAGCCTACAAATGCCCATAAATCCCATGTGATAGAGAGAAATCTACGGGAACATCCAAGAGAAGCGCACCTGGACGCATCACGGCCATAGCATCCGAACTGCACGCACCTAAGTCAGGCCAGGCATCAGGTCATAGGTGACAAGCTTAGGGAATGAACTCAGGTAGGGACTGTAGGGGCCTATGAATCCCAACGTTGACATACTGGTGGCGAGTGAATGGAGTTTACTGTCATCCACCCCAGCAGTCACCGTGAGGCAAGAAAGCTTGTTGCAGCTGCTTATCCCGGTCAATCCAGCACACAGTCGCGGGCTCTTGTTCCTCACGCCCACATCCAGCTAGCATACACAGACCGGTGCTCACGGGCACGTGCCTCCACTCACATCACACCTTAGGTCGGACATTTCGAGTGCCAATCTAGTCTCCTTTACACATTTTTAGTTGTTTCTAGTATTAAAGAAATAAAAGATCTTAGTCTTCCATCTTGTTTATTATTGAGTATCAGTTGCTATTCATAGCTCTGCATTATGTGATTGAGTTTGTATGTTAGACAGTTACTTGGAGTGTTTACACTACAAACAGATTCTACTTAAACAATAGAATTTGTTCTTAATACGGAAGTTGTGTTTACTATACCGGTTCTAGCACCTTGTGAGGAAAAGTCTGCATTTTGATGTGTTGATATACGAATCTGGACTCTAAACTCTGAAAACTAAACTCCTATACATCAGACTGATCAGAAAATTCATATCAGAAATTGGTTCGGAACATTTCATAAAACGGGGTATAATATATTAAGAACTAGTTTCACTCCTTATTTATCCTAACATATATGTGTGAGGAATTGATTTGGAGATTACCTTGACAATCTAAGTATTAGAATCAAGCAATTTAACAGACAGGATACGAGAATACAAAAATAGAATTTACAATTAATATGTAATCATTATATCCTTTGCATCAATAAGATGATCCCATAGAGATCTTAGAATCATCATATTGAATTATGAATAATAAAAGCGTTAGAGGCCAAATTAGAGAGTTCACTATCCTTAAAAGGTAGTTTTATAGTATGGGTTGTTGAATTGTCAACTCGATTATAATTCCCTAACTTATTAAGAGTTATACATCAAGGGAAAATAATTTGATGAAACCATGGTTATGGAAACCTTTGAGTAGGTCTTTTGGGAGATCTTGTAAGGAGAACTATGTGTAACTTTGACCCATTTGGAAGCAAGCATGTAGGTGATCTTTGGCTGAAGGATACCCTTGTGATCTCAAGTCTATAGGGAGAGGGTCTAGGGGTAAAACTCTAAGTCTTGGCTTTTATTCTAAATTTATTTGACCTTCCTATTGTGCCTCACAGCTCACTCCCCAATTGATCATTTGACCAAGTGGGGACCCCCCTTTTCTTCTTTTCTTTCTCTTCTTTATGTTCTATTTTGTTTTCTTTATTTTGTGTCTTTACAACTTATTTTTTCCTTGTTGTTCGTTATTTAGGGTTTTTTCTTAATGTTCAATTTAGGGTTGGCAGCTTTAGTTTGCAATAATTATAAAATAATGTAATGAAAAAGATGGGTTTTCCTTATCAAAGATATTGTTAAATCACCTAGTCCCCTTGACACATAAAGAAAATCTTGAAAATATGATTTGACAACCTTTTTACCATTGAAGCCATGAATGAAGTCTTCGAAAAATTAAGTTTTGAGTCCTTTTTCTTGATGTGTCGAGGATCCCCAATCCCCAAAAGACATTAGTTTTTAAGTTATAAGAGGTTTAAAATTTTTGGGGATGCAACACCCCTAACCTTCAAAACTTATAGGGATGCAACACCCCTGACCTTCAAAAGTTTTAAGGATGCTACATCCCTGACCTTTGAAAGTTTCAACGATGTCACACCCCCAACCTTTGAAAATTTTAGGTGATGCAACACCCCCAACCTTCCAAAGTTTTGGGGATGCAATACTCCTAACCTTGAATTTTTTTGTGGATATCACAACCCCAACCTTTGAAAATTTTCAAGGATGCCACATCCTCGACCCTCAAAGTTTTTTGAGGTGTTGTCATCCTTGAACCCCAAAATAAATGATTGATCACAAAAGGAGATTTAATCTTGACATTTTTTTACACTCAGTTGGATCTAAGGGGGGTAAACTATGAGCTCTTGTTTAGAGTGTGATGGTGATGGTGCATTTAGGTAGTTTTATTTTGTTCTTAGCTAGTTCAATTCTTACTCTTAGTTAGCTCAATAAAACTCTTGAATGGTTCACTAATGCCTACACATTGTGCAAAAGGAGATATGAAGACCCTAGACATCAACAAAATCTATAAGGATGTAAATTCCTTTAGATCTACCCTTGTGGAGCTTGTAGCACATCTTTGAATCCATGGAGATGAGTTTTGAGATTATTTTTTATGATTTTGTATTTTCCAACAAGTAAAAAATACAAGAAAATAATAGGCCCATTTTTTGTGTTTGGTGATAATTTCTAGCACAAAATCACTTCTCAAATTCTTGCTAATAGGTCTCCAAACCACCCCAAGGTTCGTGCACACATAAAGCATTAGTTTTTTTTATAGTAAAACTCAATTAGAAATATGTGAGAAAAGTGGATCTGAGCAAGTTCACTTCCAACTGCCCAAACTAGAGCTTCATCCCATGATTTTAGGGCACATTTCAACATGATTGAAGGCTATTTCAAGTTGTAAACTCATGGAACTTTTTGTCAATCCATTTTTTAATATTTTAGGATTAGTTTTGTGAAGTTAAACTACTATTTTATTTTTATTTTCCAAGAAATAACACCCAAAAATCCTAGTTGCGAGCTTAGCAAATTGACAATGTCTAAACACTATATCCTAAGCCTTGTGCCCCTCCTCTCTCTCCACCTTAAACCCTAAGCCTTGAACCCTACACTAGTTCCTAAACCCTAAATCCTAAGCCCTAAGCCCTATACCCTATACCTTAAACCTTATAATAGTAC
Organism: Chamaecyparis obtusa; assembly: GCA_027943335.1. Classification (NCBI taxonomy): domain Eukaryota; kingdom Viridiplantae; phylum Streptophyta; class Pinopsida; order Cupressales; family Cupressaceae; genus Chamaecyparis; species Chamaecyparis obtusa. Next base: position 637,739 of record BSBK01003428.1, on the reverse strand, counting down.
ATAAACCCTAAATCCAAAGCCCTAATCCCTTAGGAGGAGAGATATAGGGTTTGGGGTTTAAGGCTTAGGGCTTAGGATTAAGGGACAACTATAGGGTTTATGACTTATGGATTAGTGTTTAGGGAGTGGTAGAGAGGGAAAAGTGAGAGACGGGGAAAGAGAGATGCGGAAAGGGAGAGAGGGTAGAGATGGATAAGAAGGAAAAGGAAAAAGAGGGTGAGGGACAAAGGGGAGAGAAGGTTTATGGATTAGGGCTTTTAGTTTAGGGTTTAGTGCTTTGATCTTAAAGATACGAATAGAGTGACAATGGGGAGAGAGGGAGAGAGGTGGGGGGATGGAGAGAGTTGGGTGAGAGAGAGAGACTGAGAGAGAGAGAGAGAGGTGGGAAATATATAAGGAAAAGAGGGAGATAATGAGAGGGATAAATGGGTGAGGGTGTATGGTTTATCATTTAGGGTTTGGGGTTTGGAGAAAGAGAGAGGTGGGGAAGATGGAGAGAAGGGAAAGAGGGAAAGAGTTAGAGGGGGATAAAGGGAGAAAGTGTAAGATCCTTGGTTTATTTGCACTAGTAATGTTTCTCTAATTTCCAAGGATATTTCGTTAAATAGTTTGCCTACTCCTAAAATTGTGAATGTTTATTATTTGCAATAAATCTGATTTAGTTTATATTGATTTCTTACCACAAAGATATGAAATTACAAGCCTTATCAAATTGAAACTGCTATTCAAATTTATATAGAGCATTACATAGCATGTTTTGCAATTTGTATGCAAAGAAGAAATAAACTATAAGTGGAAAGCACTATAGAAGTAAATTTATAACCTCTGGTCGAAAATTCAAAATTTATCATTGCAACATTACATACCTTCAATAATTTCCAGCATATATGTATCAGTTGTATAATTATCTTTAGTAGCAAACCCACAATCCTTTCACAAAGTAAAGAGAATTCTAACCCAGCTATCATTCCATATATCACTCCAATATCATCAAGTGTTCCAATGGCTTCTTTAGGTTGACAAGGCTTCAATCAATAGACCATTTAAGTATTCAATCTAGCTACTATTACTTCCAATTGATGGGAAGCTCATAAATTCAATGATTAAAAACACAACAGCAACCCAAACTCTACACATGCATAGAAGAGAAACACATGAATCTAAAATTCATAGGGTCATGCTACAGAAGGAAAAACTAATAGGTCTTGTTTTGTATAGTTGATAACATATTAATGTAAGACCTTATACCTCCCTCTATTAATACTAAGGAAATGTTCAATCATATGACTAATGTCACAACCCATTTCTTAAACTAGAATTTTACGAGGAAGTATGAGTCAAAGCTCCAGACCGACTCTTAATAAAATGAAGGATAGTTAGAAATAATCACTTCCCTGTAATTATTCCTTAATTAGGGAGTGGGGTTTAAAGGTGGAATAACTACCTTAGACATCTTTCATGTAAACTCCCACCTCTCCCACTATTTCACTCCAATATAGGAGATGATCTAGGAGAACGAAGTGCAGAATTGTTATGTAATTAAAATAATTGAATGATGGAGTGTTCATCTGGGGAGGTGGCAAGTAACGGTGGAAGATAATAATTCTCTTGGATGTGAAGAGGGAGTGACAGCGCCTCATAAGCAGGAGTTTTTGTGTTAAGTTAAAAACCTATCAAATGTCCAGATTTAGGGGGGGATTAAAATTCTTGGGTAGGGAATTTTGCATGAAAAGGGAAAGCATTATGCAGCTTCCCAAGGGAGTTCACTTTCTTGCGATGTCGATGGAAATTCCAATGGAATAACATGTCATTGAAACTAGAAAGGAAAAAAATTTCCTCTTCATTTCTCCCCCACGCTTGCAGATGTTTTCCGTCTGGTTCACTTGATTCAAATTAAGAACCCATTACCCACAGGAGGCACATTTCTTTCCAAGCATCGTGCGCACTGAGGAAGGAGGAAGCAATCAATTGATGAATGGACGGTAATCACACCATCTCATCTGGGCCCCATTCAACTGACTGTACTGGAAGTGATTTGGATGGTGACCAATATTTTCTAAGCTGGGACAAGTCCCTTATTCCACCCTGACAAGACCAGCGAATGGAAAAGGTGACTGGGCTAGCAAAAGTATTTGATCATGAGGTGACAATTGAGGTATGACCAGTTCGTGTAGATTTGAGATTTCTTTGTCTAGATATTATTGGCACTTATATTCAACATTTTCTGGCATGGAATTCATAGATGAGGGCTCGTTTGGCGCCTGGAATTAACCTGGAATAGGCATTCAATAATGCTCGAATAATCTTTTCTAATTCTTGCATAGGAAATTTTATTCCCGTTTTGAGGCTTATGCATGGATAAACTAATTCCAAAAAAAATTTGGAATTAATTTTATTCTCGAATAACTCTATTCGAGAATAAGAAAGTAAATGGCAATTTAATTTGCCGTCGGGTCCGGATGTTTGCAATGGATAGAGTTTTTTACGATTTAGGTTTTTTATGCTGCAAAGCGACTGTTCGCATCCGCATCCGCAGCCTCCCAGAGTGCCTACAAATCCCCCGTTCGCATCTGCAACCTCTTCAGAGCATGTGTGAGATCCCCGGTTTGCATCCGCAGGTACTTTGCTTTTGTGGGTTTTGCTAGATTTGGGCAAAAGTTCAGAACGAAAGCAGACATGTGAAAAATGATATGTAGGTTTGTTTCGGACTGCAATGGGGTGCTGGATTTCTCTGAATTCAAAAATATGATGTCTTCTGCAATGTTCCATGAATTGCCATGCCTTTGTACATTATTACAGAACTATATTACTGGAGGGGTCTCACTGTCTCTGGCCAGTCGACAAACCGCTACAATTATTATCATCCAGTTTAATTGCTATTTTAATCACAGTCACCCATTTTGGGGAAATTACTATATAATGAGGGTGTGAAGGGACTAAATTTTAAACTTGTTTTTTTTTAAATACGTAAATAATATGAATAAATAATGTATGTCTTAACTAGTATAATTTCTCACACTTAATTTTTATACATTATTTATACAAAAAAATTAATTTATATAAATTTTAAACTTGTTTTTTTTTAAGACATACTAGTTAATGGATAATATAAATTAAGACATACTAGTTAATGGATACATTATTTATACAAGGCCCCTATTTAGCTCTGGAATTTGACGGTTTTGATCATTTCTTAGTTTATGTTTTATCAAAAATATTGATCATCACAAAAATATTTACAAATGATTTATATTAAATTCTTTTATAATATTTTTAAAAAAATTAATAATAATATATAATAAATTATATACAAAATTGATAAGTTAAAAATACATATTGTTCAAATTAATTTAAAAAATGAAAAAATAATCCTTATTCCCATTCCAAAATAATTCGTATTCCCATTCCACATAATGGGATCCAAATGCAAAATAAATTAATTCCCAGTCATATTCTAGGTGCACCAAACAGGTTCATACCTTATTCCAGCTTTCATTTTGAGCATTAATTAATTCCAGAATAAGTCCTTATTCTAGAATAGGCCTATTCTAGATAAGTTAATTCCATGCACCAAATGGGCCCTGAGTGATTACTGCTTTTGATATTATCATATTTTATGTTAATAAGAGCTTTGGCTTCTATATTCTAGCTATTCAATGTTCTATTTCCTTTGATTCTTCTGGTTCCTATGTGGTCACAAAATATGAAAGGCAAAATACCTTTCCAACTCTTCATTCCTTACTCTTGAAATGTTCTCAAGTGTTGTGTTGGACACCATAGAGAATTAGAATTAGTAGTCTCTCACCTGCTCTCCTCTGCTCTGCTCTATTGATTTTTACATCAAGAACAAATTGAACTTTCAACTTTGTATATACATTTGAGATATCTCACTCAGAAACCCTTCATTTTGTTCAAGCCTATGCATAGTGAATTTAAGTGAATCGGTTGGATATTGAACTGTACACACCCAAGTGGACTTGTAGATTTTCATCCCAAGCTAACATGCACTTGCTATGGCATTGGACATTTTAAGAAAAAAAATTTAGTTTTACATGATGAATTGCGAACTTACACCCTAGAGAGCACTTCTTTGGGAACCTAACTTACCCCCCAAGGAGCTCACCATTTATTACACTTATCACAACAAGTAATCTTGATACAGAACACTAAAAAATCATAGTAAAAACACCCGCCCATCTAAGACTAAATTTAACTAAAACAAAATAATTGAGAAGTAAAATTTTAGTCCCTTTAAAATCAATTATATTTCTACAGTTGGTACCTGTTGAGATGCCTCTCCATGGGAGAGATCCTCCTTGTCTCAATAGGGTACATCCATTTGATGAGGTTGCGAAATTTTCTTATGCTCTCAACTTAGATCCAGACTAGGAGAATGTTCACCATTGGCTCTTTCCTCTTGCAAATTCTTTAAGCAAGGATGCTTCCTTTAACAAGATTAATTCATTTTTTTATGGCTCTTATATGTTTTTTTTTTCTGAGGTAGTATTCGTTGGGGTGTAGTCGTCTATTTGTTTTGGTTCTTGTGTTGTCGTGGTGTAGTTTTTGATATCTTACTTTTTGTCGCTTGGAGTTTATTAAGGATATGTCTGTCAATTTTCATTTGTTGTATTTTAATTTATTTTTTTATCGCATTGGCTTGATCTTTTCATTCATGGATATTGATGTAATTTCTCTCTTTATCTGATATTATGCCTCTATAGTATGTGATCTACATGCGACAAGTATAGTTGCATGTATTCCGACAACTCTAGATATATGCCCATTGTTTGTGTGGATACAGTTGGCAAAAATTGGACACATGAGTCCATTTGGGAGTGACTCCTATAATTCAGGAATTACCACAAATAAATCAAATTTAGTATTAGTATTTTATTGAGAATAATTGGTTCAACAGTCATTCAATGTGGCAATCATTTCATTTTAAATTTCAGTATGACTGGCGATTTTCTCATTGAAACATAATTTTGGTAAAGGAGTAGGTTGATGAGGGTACTGATAAATTAGAGCATTATAGACTACATACTTTGTCAATTCATCAGGTTTCTCAAATCCCTGGCATGCAAGAATGTTTTTTTCGATTCTCCTTTTAATTGTCATTTTTTATACTCTAAAACATCTTTTCCCAAGGTGAAAATCAAATCTTAATGAGTAGATAGATGAAAGAAAGCTTAGGCATGTAAAAAAACCCTATTATAGTTTATGCTTCTTGAATGAAATAAATTTGTTAGATGTGTAAATCTTGGGTATTCTCCATGTACTATGAATAATTCAAGTTATAATTATCATTTGAACTAAAAGAGATATTAGCGGATATTATGAGCTTGACATGTTTTGTATAGTTAAGAGAAGGATTTTTGTTATGTTCCTTTATGTATGTTAAATGCACCATGGAAACTTGATGTACTACGCATAAAATGTGAATCTTTGCATGATATTTTCCATAGGTATGAAATGGAAGTAGATTTACAAGGTTTGTTTTGGAAATTTGTGACATGTTATATTGGAAACTGATCAATATGGATGTAACATGTAGCACATATTCCATTACTCCTTAGTTTTACTTTGTTAGATTACTTCTAGCTGGGCTAGGTATCCTTCATGTTAGGAAGGATTCCGGGAAAGTTTTACTGCTTCGTGGTAGGGTGGAAAAGAACTCCCACAATATTCTCGCCCTAGATGACTTTTGTGAAGAGGTTTCTGAAGCTTCTTTCAGGAAGGACTTTTCTTTACAATGCTCTACGCTTCTTGTATTCGACATGGTGGTATTTGGTAATTTTGTTGTTTACTTTTTTCATTGAAATGGAAATACATATTTGATCTAATCTTTATCTTTTACTGGTTTGATTCGACAATTGGTCAAAAATCTCTTGGGTTGTCATCTTGACTTGATAGTTTGTACTTGCTTGTACTTGATGGGAAATCTCTTATTCTAACTCCATTACTATGTTCGACAGATGGTCGACATGTTTGCATATCTTTGGACATAGGTATACCTTATCATTTTGACAGTTATGGTCATAGTTGTACTTCTTTTATTCCTATATTATAGAGAAACTATTGGTATTATGTCAACTTATGTATTTGACCTTTGACTATTGACCGAATCCTTTGAATTGAATTTTTTTCTTATGTGTCATTTGTGTCAAAAGTATCAGTCTTTACAACTAATTTCATCAATCTTTTAAATTATGGAAGTATTGGTGTTTAAATGCCCTCTTCGTGCAACAAGGAAGAATAGTATTCCTAAGCCCACATATCAGTTCTGGGATAGACTAAATCTGAAACAACTATTCTCATGGACTTTATGTCATTTCCTTCTTCCATCTTGAAGAAACAGCTTCTACACTTTCTTCAAATAGAACATATGGAATTTCTGTCATTTTCATGATCTTGTAATGATAAAGTACATAGAAAAATATACACTACCTACACAAATATTTCTTCCACAACCTCCACCAATAGGATTCCACATTTCTTAATTATTTTGAGGAAACTTCAGTATTGCACCCAAATATTTACTGCATGGCTCACAACATCAACAGGAAGAGATCACGGAAAATACTTCATGGGAGTTATGAAATTAAAACATTACAAACTTAAATTTTTGTCCACAAATATTTAATCGAACCCCACATATAATATTTAATGCTGCCAATATATATATTGGAAACCCATAGTATGAAGTGTCTACAACACATTAAAAATCAAATGTAATCTTGCATTAATCACTAAGTTTAGAGGAATATTTCATCACATGGAGTGGGGTCTACAAACATCACAAATATGAAAGAGAGTTTGCAATAACAATCCTCAGTCAATATAATATAATATAATATGCTCACAAGAAATAAGCTTTATTTGAGTCAGGCCTCTTTATAATTATTTGTAGAAAAATAATTATAGTCCTGATAAACTTAGGATATAAAACAATTCTTAGGTAAGCATAATTAATTATATCTATCACTTATCTGTAAATTTGTCTTTGGATGAAGACTTCACAATTTCAACCCAAATGCAGACTTCGTTGTGAACCTACCACTTTGTAGAACTAGATTTTCGCCTATCCCTTCAGTTGATTTATGAAGGTTTTCCTCTCCAAAAATAACTTCTAATGAAACATGCATCAACAAATTCTTCAAATCAAAAATATATCTAAACATGCCGTAAATAAACCTCCCCATAAACTTTATAACATTCTCCAGGAAACTCTTGGTTTTCCATCAACATTTATTGGCTTTCCATTTCCTTCTCTTTTAAAGTAACTTTTATTTTATAAATCTATTCGACATAAATTAAATCACTTTAATTTCTCTTATTACATAATTAATTAAGTTGTCATTATATTTTGACAACTAAAATATGAATTATTTAATTAATCTTAGATATCATGTAAAGGGAACATTACAGAAAGGGGGATAAGGTTTAGGGAAAGTATGGTTTAGAAATTTGGGTTTGGATAAAGAGAAAGAGGGATGAGAGGGGGAAAGAGAGATGTGAATAGGGAGAGGGGGGAGATGGAGAAATTAGAAGATGGGGAGGAAGGGAGAGTGAGAGGAGAGACAAGGTTTAGGGCTTAGGTCTTAAATAGTTTATGGTTTAGGGATTTAAGCTTAGAGAGAGGGATAGAGTGAGAGAGGGGGAGAGAGTGGGAGAAAGGGAGAGAGGTGGAGGAGGTGGATGGAGGTGAGTGAGAGGAAGAGAGAGATGGTAAAGATAGATAAGAGAAAGAGGGAGACAGTGAAATATGGATAAAGGGAGAGAGGAATTAGGGATTATCATTTAGGGTTTGGGGTTTGGAGAAAGAGATAAGGGGGATAGATATGGGGGGGAGAGGTGGGGAAGATGGAGAGAAGGGAAAGAGGGACATAGTGAGAGGGGGATAGAGGGAGAAAGGGAGAAAAGTTTTAGGGCTTAGATTTTAGGGTTCAAGGCTTATAGTTTAGGATTTTTTATTTGGATAAAGAGAGATAAGGAGAGAGGGGGGAAGAAAGAGGGGGGGGTTGGGTAAAGGGAGTGGGGAAATAGAGAGAGGGAGAAAATCTTGAGATGGGGAATATATTGTGAAAAAGGGAAAGAGGGGGAGAGAGGGGGAAGGGATACAGAGGGGAGAGGGAGGTGAGTGGAAAAAGGAGAGAAGGGAGAGGGGTGGGATAGAGGGAGATGATAGATACGAAGAGAGATTTCATAAAGATAGGTTTGTAAGAGGGGGGACAAGGAGGTGTAGATGTTGAGACACAACTAGAGAGGTGAAACACTTAGAGGGAGAAATAGAAGTTAGAGACATAATCGGATAGAGACAAAAGTTTTACATGAATAGGTGATGATATCTAGGGAGATGGGATACATGAATGGAGAGTTAATACATAGAAAAAAAGAGAGAAATTAGGAATGCAAAATCCATAGTGTGCAGCATATATACCATGCTTTATATATGGTGTGTGTCATACTTTGAAAATTTTCTACATATGGTGTGCATTAGACTTAGAACATTTTCTACATATGGTGTGTGTCATATATGGCGCACGTCATATAAGGTGTGTGTCATGTATTAATAGTTTTAGGAAACACCAAGCCTTAGGCTTAGATTTGCATTTGACATCCAACCCAAAGGCTTGGATGATGATAACAAGTTTGAGATGTGTTAATTAGAAAACATACAAAAAACTCTCATGTTTTCATCAGTTCTCCTCTTCAAGTTTGTATGTGGTTAAATGTAGACAAAATTAGACACTGTGATATTGTTAATCTTTGTGTTAGCTATCTAACCATATAGTTTATTTTCAATTTTGATTATGTTAAGCGTTCCATCTCTAATTTCTTCAATAAGTAGATCTATTTTTTTGTCAAAAATCTATGTATAGTATTTCATGCATAGATTTTGGTTGGTTCATTAAAATTTGAAATAAATTATATTTTTAGAAACTAGACTCCATTCTACACACCTTAAGAAAAGTTTTCATTTTTTATTAGCTTCCAAAAATTTCTAGGGGGAGCACACTCAAATTTCATGTTTTAAGGATCTGTCCACTTTGAAATTTCATTAAAAAATCATATTTTCATCAAAAAATTAGCTAAAAAAATATAGAATAAACTACATGGTGCTAGCTAACCTTCCACTGAAGCGATTAAAAAAAATAAAAATAAAAAGTTGACATTTTAGAGAGAGCATATCAGACGCTATGTTATGGTTTTTTTTTTTGCAAACAAAAGGACCACTTAGTGTGCTCCTCCTTTTTGAGGCCCTTAATCTCAACCAATTTCAAAAAAATTAGTAGTTTAGAAACTAGATCTGGATTACTACAACTCTTGTTCTTGTCACACCTTCAAATTGTGAGTGTAACTATCTTGGATTTCTTGTCGAAGTTTAGAATTTGTTGATTTTAGGGGGAAAAAAGTGGCATCTTAAACCCCCTTGTGGGTTCCCCATCTTTGTGCACATACCCATAAACACCCTATCACTTCGCATTTCACATAGGACATCTACACTCAAGCATTTTGCAATCAAATTAAATTCAAGATTTGAAGGCAAGCATTTAATATCTAGTATTTCCTCAAACATACAAGGCATTTTGAAGAAAATCTTCTCCATTATATCAATCTTCTCTCCCATGATGGCCAAGTAGAGCATTTCTCAACCAAGAAAAAAGATCCTTTTGTTCATCTACATGCATCTCATTCATCCATTCTTTAAGGCAAGAATTATCAAGCATACCAACATTGAAGATATAGGAGTGATATTCATAGTTCAATCCATTTTTTAAAGGCATCTTTGATTATAAGTCAATATCCAACTACAATTCAAGCAAAAAATAAGCATCTTTATAGATATGAGTGATTCCTACATCTATTTATGAAGGTATATTCATTTACAAGGTTGATCAAGCATTTAGCTTTACTTTTATACAATTTCATTACATTTTCAAAGTTGATTCATAAACATGGGTTCGACCAAGGAAAAATCCTTTCCACATCCTTTTCCTTGTTTTTCTATGTGTAGAAATAGGTGGCATAGCTATCGGAACTATCTCAAAAATTTAGGGACATTTCAGATTGATGTTAAAATTTTAGGCAAAATTACAAGGTACACAATAAAGATCTACAAGTTGTATCTAAGTATAGAACATACTTCATTATGTAACCTACAAAATCTTCTCAAATTCGTATCATAGATTAGTACAACTCTTTGGATCCTGTTTCAAGTCATCAAATATTTCCTACTATTTTTTGTCAATCTGTAGTTTTTGAAATTAGTTATATTTTCTTATCTAGCCTTTTATTTTACATTATCATATCAAATCCCCTCAAATAGAATCATTCCAATATCATTAGTAGTGAAGTATTAGAATGACCCAGTTAGTTCTTGAGTCCTATTTGAGCCTATTGGGTCATCTTCCTTTCGATTGTGCATTGGGATTCAATCTCCCTTTTGCTTCCTTTTTCCCATTGTATATTTTGGTGAACCTGACACATGTACATTTTCATTCTGATTATGGTGTTAGAATTTTTTCATGTGCATTGGATCCCAACTTTTGATTTGATGATTAGAAATGCTCTTCATTAGTTCCATGTGTAATTATGCTAATTCAATTTATATTGCATAAAATTGATAAGTGTTTGCATATTTCATTCAAAAGTTAAAATTTGCATTTGTTAGATCTATCTCTCTTTTATTTTCTTGTGCATGAGTGTTTGTATATTTCATTCAAAAGTTGATATTTTTATTTGTAAGACATATCTCTCTTTTATTTGCTTGTGCATGAGTGTTATAACATTGAGTCCTACCTATAATATTATGGTTAGGATAAGTCGTATACTTAAGGGTTCCTTTGATCTTGAGTCCTCTTTGGTTCCTAGGACTCTTGATGAGATAAATATGCCTACTAATTAAATTCCTACTATCATTGAGAATGATTCTTCCACTCTTCTCATAATGAAGATGAGTCCCTAAGAGTCCCTCCTATGCAAGTACAAAATCTCTCCCATGACTTTGAAAAATTTGAGCAATAGTTAGAACAAGACAATTCTAATACCTAAGTCATCTCCTTAGTAGATGGTTTAAGGAAGTTGATTTACAATGATGAACATAGTGTTAATGTCTTACACACTATTTTTCATCTCATTGATAGTAATGTTAAACCTCTTAAATATACATTAGCATCATGATGAATCATGTGTCTTATATAGGATGAATCCTTCTTGAAACTAGGCACATCAATCATTTATCAATCACAAAAACTTAATCCTTGAGAAGAGATCTTCATGGTTGTTGACTTTTTTGGTTGGCACAAGTCTTATCTTTTATTTGATTTTATCTTTTTATCTTTGTTTCAACATGGTTTCTATGTTTCTCAAGGATTTCTTTCACTAGAGAATCTATGATGGGACATGATCACTTGCTTGTTGTTCATGGAATGTTCTTTAGTAGCACTTAATACATGACCATTAAAGCTTAATTGGTTACATATGATTCTAGTGTGAACATGGGCATTCCTTACCCGCAATTGGTATGTTGAATCATTTAGGTTTAATCCATATCCAAAAGAGTTCATATTTTTTCCATAATAAAATCAATGATGATATAGCACCTAAAAAGCATAAGAATTATCACCGCCTTAATTTCCTCCTTCATCATTTGCATCTCCTTTCATCCCCTTCACTCCCCTACTTTTCCATTAATCATATCTTCCATCACTTCCCATCTTCTTTCCTTTCTTCTTATTTTTGTAATGGGATCATTCAATCACTTTATCTACTAGATATATGTCTCCTAGATCAAATTTAAATTCAATCAACTTGCTTCTTGGAATCTCATCGCACCTTGATCAATCAATCAATAATTGTATCAATATATCTTTCACTAGTATCAATCTCAATCATCTTAATCACCTTAATCTAGCCATACAAGACATTTCCACCAATTGTGCAGTTGTGTTTATCAATTGTGCATTTTTATTGAATGTGTATCTCTGCATAATCACAGCTCGCACAATACCAATCATCCAATAATTTTATTGTAATCTATTGAGAGATCAATCTTCCTGCAATACATCAAATCAATCTCTTGAGGGGGCCATATCATATCAATTATCATCCTTCCCAGTATATCTCTAGGGCATATATATCAATCAAGATCAATTTTTCCTTTAAAACAATGTGGCAGGTTGCATTATTTCAAAGAGAGGAAAAATATAGACATGTAAAAATTTCCTCTTAATAATATCATTTTTTTCCATTTAAATGAGGTGGATCCATATCATTATTAAACAATATTCTTATTCTCCATTATATTATAAATATCATACCATTAATCCTATCTTCTATTATAATATTCCTATTATTATTTATATTATAATATATGGGTTTATCCACTATTCCCAGTTATCCATTTAATAAACTATTTCATTCTCCATTAATTCATTTAACCTGTTAAATAATATATATTATATTTGTATTCCATTAAATTCATTAAGTAAATATACTCTATCATTAAATCCATATCATTGCTAATATTTCTTGCATATCCACTACATCCTCCATTTATTATATTTCACCTCCACTTGTTACATCCACCTACTGCATGTGGGACAAGAACATTTACCACTCTATATCACATCTTTGATCCCACATTCATCCTGCAAGCTAAATTCCCCCTAAGGACATTTATTTAAGCCTTGCCCCCCTCTCATTTATAAGGATCCATAGCTTGCATCAGTTACTTGCATTTATTACATGCATATTTTGATATTCCTCTTGCATTTTAGATTTTTTATCAATATTGCATATTTACTCATATTTGTGTTCATCTTAGAATATTCATTCTTCATAGCTTCTTGTACATGTTATTCCGAGAGCATCCATTATTGATCATAAGATCTTGATAGATAGGAGTGCAATGGAGTCAGCAATCCATTTGCATGCATGTGTGTTTTATATTAGCTTTTTTTTTTAATGTGTGTATTTTTTAGGTGCTCCATTATTGGAATTTGGAACAAATTTGAATCTCTAATTTGGACATTCATTTCCCTCATCTAAAATGGTTAATTTGATTCAGAAATGATCATTGATATTTGTAACAAAATTGTTTAATTTTTAATTGTTCTTATTCACCCCCCTCTCAACACCTAGTAGTGTTCAACATTTTAGGCGATGAAGATGCAAACTCATCTTAAGGGACAAAAAACATAAATAGTTTAAGGAAATTTAACTCATTCATATTTTTTGAACCTTGAGATGAGATCCACAAACATTTTAGGAGAATAACACAAATTGGTTTAGGGAAAGTGGTGTGTACGTGTTACTTAGTGTTAAAGTGTTTTTTCAAGGGAGAGAGAGAGAGAGAGAGAGAGAGAGAGAGAGAGAGAGAGAGAGAGAGGCAATGGTAACTACATTTTCTCAAGTTTGGAGCAACCATAGCATGCTACTAGTAGATTTCTTTTCTTTTCTCTTTTTTAGTTTTGGAGGATGCAGTTAAGGGTTCTTGTCATTAGTATCAGCTTTCTAGATATATTGGTGTTTCTATTTATGTGAAATAAACATTTGTTTTGGATTTTTTCAAAGAGATCCTATAGAATTATTTAGTTCTAATTCACATTGTTCTTTAGAGTGGCAAGAACATACTACAAGAGATGAAAGGATCAAGTTGATAAATAGAAAAAAAAATTGTTATCACTCCTATGGATTTGTTTGCATGTATTAAGCCTTTATAGGATCAATTTAAGCTATGTTTCAATGCATAGACAATTTTTAGATATTTGTAGATTGTAGAACTAAACTTTAAATTTTTTTCATGTAGATACCATTAATATAAAAGGACTATCGTAAAAAAGAAACCAATTATCTTCCCAAGAAAAAGCACACAAGTGAACTTGCATGCACATCTAATCTGGCTCAAGATGAGCATGTGGTTTTGGAAAGATTTTTCAATTAATGCTTGTATTATTGTTATGAACTATCTTTTGAAAAAATATTTTAATTAATAGTTTTTATTTTTTTATCTTATATTGATACCTACAATTATGTTTCCTACAATCCTCAAGATGCGCATCTCTAAGATGAAAAAAATTGTATGGGACAAATGAAAGAATGGAAACCATAATTGTGAAAGCTTTGTAAAAAAACAAGGATTCCAAGTGGCCTACTATGTTAGTGAATTTTTGTAGCTCCTTCATAATGTACATATTTTATTTCTACTTAGTTCACCTAATATTCTCATAATATTTAGAGCTATACAACTCAATGATTTCCAAGTTTGCAACCTATGTACCTATATAGCCATACCACCTAGGAAATAAATTACATTACAATTAAATATCTTATCAACTTGTGCAATAATGTGGGATGTCCTAGGTTCAATTGGACTGTCCTATTTTCATGAATGTTACTTATTGACCTATAAGAGAAGAGTTTCAAGACCTACACCTCTATGAAGTTAGTTCATGAAAGATGGTGTCTTTCCTCTTCAATGTCATGGTGTCTTGATTTTTCCACTCCTTATTTTGCATCATTTAGAGCTTGTTTACATGTCTAAGGTCCAATTAATCTATTATTGTTGGGAGAAGAAAATGGGATGAAGAAAGTTGATAAAAATGGTATTCATATGTGTATTGTACAGGTGGAACAAACTCCTTTAGCTATGGATTCAAAATATCTATCATGGATTATGGTAATACCTATAATTATGTTGTTTGTAATCCTTAAAGAGCCTCTATAAGGTGGAAAATTTGTATAGGAAAAATGAAATAATAAAAACCCTAATTGTGAAAGCTTTGGTAAAAATAGAGGGTTCCAAGTGGTATGCTTTGTCAATGCTCTTTTGCACATTCTTAATGAATTTGAGGACTCTTAATATCTTTGGGAACTCTTTTGTAATGAACATATTTTCTTTCCACTTGGTTAACCTAATATTCTCACAATATTTGAATCTACACTTAACTTAATTATTACCAAGTACAGTGTATTTCCAACTATATATATCCATACCAGCAATGAAATCAATTCCATTGTAATTATATTTCTTATCAAATTATCCAATCACATTGGGATGTCCTGGGTCCATCAGGACTTCCCAATTTTCATGAATCTTATGTCTCAACCTAGAAGAGAAGAAGAGTTGCAAGACCTACATCTCCATGTAGTTAGTTCATGATAGTTGGTGTGTTTCCTCTTTAATGTCATGGCATATTGATTTGATTGATAGGAACAAAAATGCAATTGGGTTTCTTTTGGTTTTTTTAGAATGTTTTTGGCTTCTTTGGCATTGATCAATCTTAAAAAAATTGATATGCATTAAAACAAGATTGGGTTTCCTTAAATTTAAAAATACCAGTTACATTTTTTATATTATTAACATGATTGAGGGTTTATTTTGAAAATTGTGTATGCATGATGGCTTGGATTTTCTAAACCATTACGCATTTAGGTTATTTAAATGTTCAAATAACCCTATCACGTTAGGTGTGTTTTTGGGTTTTTTTGGGTGAGTAACCACTTTTTTATTCACCATATTGGTGCACATGTCCATTCCCTTAATTTAATGGTCAAGGTTTAAAAAGGAGATAAAAAATCTCATCAAGAGGAGAGAGTAAACTCCCTTTGAGAGTAAACTACAAAGCCTCTAACTTTCCACGAGATGATACGTAGATAGGATAATCATGAATAGACCCTTGAGACTTAGGTCTTGGCCTAGGGATGACACTAATTATGGGATCTTAACACTATCTAGTGTAAGCATAAATTATAAAATTGAGTAGTTGCCACCATGGTGAACGGGGGAGTTTTAAAATCATAACTTCTAAATTAAATAAATATGTTTGGTTGATTATTTTGATAATCAACATTAAAAAAGTTAGTAGTTAATGGGCAGATTTTACAACAACATGAAACAACACAGGATCAAATGTAGAGAAATAAAGAAAACTATTGAAAACACAACAAAATTTGTATTATTCATCTAAATTTGATAAGTTTCCTATCGTAATACTAATATCAAATCAAAAAAAATTGAACCTCTCCTTAGTCCATCAAATATCTATTTATACAATCCTTATGAATAACTACCCTATCATCATTGGAGTTGTTTGTTTTCTAGTGTGATTTGGTGAAAGTCTTTTGGAATCTTATTCCTCCTCACTTCTACTAGTGCATCTAGAAGGAAAGGAATAATAGAATATTCAGGGAAAAATTCTCTAAACCAGAAGTTGTAGGTAATCTTGTTTGCAGAGGGCTAGAGAAAAACTATATCAGTACTATCAATAGCAAGAATCAGTTGATGAAGGCCAAAATCTCTAAAGAGGACATCAAAAATTGGAATTTTCCCCACTCTAAATCCCACTCTACTAATCCAAGAGATAATGCTACCTAGACGACTCATCTGTTTGGCTAGATCAAAGCTAACTTTGACGGGGCATCAAAGGGAAACCTGGGTGCTTCTGGTGGTAGTGGAATTCTGAGAGATTGGAATGGTGACTATGTTGGAACTATAGGGACTCCTATGAGAATGCAGTTGAATCACAGAGTTGAGGTGATGGCTGCCCTTAATGTTATGATGTTGGTGGAAGAAATTGGGTGTAAAAAATTTTGGCTGGAGGGAGACTCTCTTAATATTGTTAATAATATTAAAGGTATCAGTATCTCTTCCTGGACAATAGAGCATATCATTGAGAAAATCAAAAATATAACCATTGGTCTTGACTCCTTTCATGTTACCCATAACTACCATGAAACTAACAAGGTTGTGGATGGGTTGGCTAACCTTGGGGTTAGAAGTGACATTACCCACAAATGGCATGGATCCTCTAAATTCAGTGACAAGATTAACTCGTGTATCAATTATGACAGGATTAACCAAAAGGAAGGAATTATTTGTAATGATTATACAATATGACATAATTATGATTTGGAGCAAGCCAAAGGCGATGTGGGATGTGGAGAAGGACTTACTAATTTTAATGATTACACATCAAAATTTATTTTTGAACCAGACTACTTTGAAGGTGAAGTGCCAAGTTGTGATTAATTCTTGTCACATTTCTTTAAACTCGCATGCTTTCTGGGTTATTAAACATGAGTTTCTCTGCAAAATCCATTACTCGAAGATTTTTATTCCTAGACTGAGTGATTGGGGAAATAAAATTCAGGATACTAAGTTGAGTAAAGTCTCTAAGTATCATTTTAAGGAGACGTATCTTAATATGGGAGGCGACCTCAAGAGAAAGGAACCAACGAAATGTAAATGGAGCCAAGACAAAGATGTTTGGAGGAAGCTCAAAAAGGGTAAAGTGCACCACTACCCGAGTTGTCTGCATGGGAATGACAAGGATATTTCTAGAGTGTTTGTGGCAGGGTGGGATAAAGGTCATGTTAACTTGGCGGGGAAGTCTTTTACCCTTACTCTGGAACTCTAGGCAGAAATAACCGGTCTCACGCTTAAGGGAATGCATTTTTCTAAAGAGAAGAAGGTGGGAAACAAAGCGTATAAAGATTTCCCAAAAAATGATGAAGAACATGCCCTCCTGGTTAAAGGTAAGTATGATTATGTCAATTTGGATAACATCAAGATTATTTGGGCTCAGTCATTAGGGTGATTATGGAGTATTTTACTCTCGAGGGTAGATGCTCTAGAGTTTACAATTACCATTTTGTGCTGGTAAACCATTTTTGGCATGATATTAGGGTTTCCTTCCCTTTTTTCCTACTCAGCTCCCTTAACCAGAGTATCATTGACCATAGGATGAGGGATACCCCTATCCTTTATGAGGGCTTAATCTTACTCATTGTCAAGTATGCCAGGGATCACATTCCTGACCTGATTCCCAACCAGATTACCTGTAAAAAAAGGAAGAACCTTGTTGCGTCTGGTTCTAGGAAGAAAGTTACCTATAACAAAAAAGCCCTAAATCCCTCGACCCCTTTTTTTGTCCCCTCTTTCTTGGCAGAAGGCTCTAATTCTAAGGATGGTCAAGTGGAAGAAGTGGAGTCATCGGTGAAATCTGATAATGTGAAAGAGGAAGATAGTAACATAGACAGCTCCGGGAAGGATAAAGTGACTATCTTCGACTCTGCCGAGGACAAGGAAGTTGTGGGTAACTATGGTATTGAGGCTACTCAAGAAATGGTTAAGGTAAGCCCTGAGGATCTGTCTAAAAACATCATTGAGATTATAGATTTTTATTTTGGCACTGGTCAACAGAATGAAACTCTAGAGGGTAACAACAATGTCAATGATAAGATGGATAATGTCGATCAAAGTGTTAAGGAAAAATCTAACAATCTGGGTGGTGCTGAAGAGAGTAAACAAGTGGAGGATAACGAAGAGATTCAGGAGGTCTAGGATGTTGATGAGGAAAATGAAGAAAGTGAGGATATTCCTACTAATTCTGGAGAGGAAGCTACCAACAATGAGAATTTGAGGACTATGGAAGAGGAAATTTAGGTCAACAAGGATACTCTAGAGTCTGACAAGGATATTGCCAGTGTTGAAGAGGAATGTGAGGTTAGATATTCCCCCCAGAAGTCCAAGGGACAATACTGTGGAATTTGAAGAGAACATCCAAGAGCAAAGAAGCCTCAAGGAGGACTTGTGGGATAGGGATTTCAAAGTGAAGAGAACCATTAGTATGACTATGCTTCAGGCAGCCAGAAATAAAGCCATGTATGGTTGCAACATAGACAAATGGGTTCAAAATGATATCCAAGTTTTGAAAAATAGATGTAAAAAGTTGGAAGCAAGGAATGAGCTGCTGGAGGAAGTCATTGATAAAATGAGAAAATGATGATGATAAGTATAAAAAAGGTAAGGATTTTTTTTATGAGGTTTATGTTAATACTACTATGTTGGAGGAGAATATTAACAAGGTCATAGATACAGTGATAAGCCCGATCAATGACAAAATCAACAAAAATGAAACAATGCTTAAGAATCTGATTACATTATCCAACACGGGCATGAAAACAACTGTGGACAATCTCAAAGCTCTTTGTGTTGTGCTGAAAGGAAATCAAACTGTCAACAGAAAAGATAAAGAATAGGGGAAAGATGATCTTCAACAGTTTGGTCCAGGAACCAGAACCAGATCCAACACCAGAAAGAAGACTGAGGCTCAGGATAAAGACATCGCTAATCTGAAGGAGTCCATCAAAAACATGCAAAATTTGATGGAGGAATCTAAGGATCTCCTCATAATGATGAAATAATCATGTTGCTAGTTGTTTTTCTGTTCTGTTTTGCTGGGAGTTTTTGTCTTATTTTTTGTCCTTTTTGGTGATAGTGCTTATTGCTATATCTGGGATTTTTCCCTCGTGGTTTCTATACTTAGCTGGGATAGAGCGTTGTTTTTAAGTGTTTCTAAGCTTATCTTTTCTATGCCTTGTTAAAGGGTTTCGTGGTCCCTTCAAAACCTGCAGTTACCTTAATCAAAAACTACCCTATCGTCATTGAAATAGATTCTTTTAAAGAATTTATCAAACAAAAGCATCATTATGAAATGGATGTAAATTACAATTAAATTTCCTTAATAGGGAATAGTTAATCCGTATTTGAATTGTGGTTGTTGATATTGAATTAATTAGTGATCCGTAGTGAAGTTTAAAAAGCCTATGGCTAGGCCACCTTTGACATGGAAAATCTTCCACGTATTGCATTTGTTTGGCCTTGTTAGAGCTTCAAAAATTCTCTAGTAGATTGAAAAGGTATAGTGGAAAGCTGACACGTCATGCAAATTACCTCTTTTGTCCTAGTTAGCAATTGAGTTGTTTGATGTCGCCATCTTTTATTTAATGTGGCATTATATTCAAAGTGGAAGATTATAAAGGGACTTCTACCTATTTTTTCATTTTTTTGAAGTTCAAATAGTAAAAGTAATTTGATTTTTATATGACATTTTGCTATCATTGGTAAAAAGAGTTTCATCTCTTATGGCTAAATTATAATAACATTAGGAGAATAAATAATACAAGGATTTACAAGATTGATGACACCTAAATTCTATCAAATTGATTGTTGATATGTGTTTGTAAGAATTTGCCTATAGCAACTCAATATCTAGAGGTCAATGAATAGCACAAAAGCAATAAAGAACAAGATGGACAAGAACAAATTGTATTCTAATCAAGATACAATAAACTAAACTTGGAAATTAAACTAACAAGTACAATGTACATGTGCTTTCTTATATAGGCAAGGCAATGGGAGAAGAGGGCACACAAGGATGACATGTGGGTCAATGAGATGCAAGGTTAGGTGGAAGAAAATAATAGATAATTCCACTAAAAGTGGATCACCCACCAAAGGTGGAATTATCATTCCACTATAAGTGGATATGAAAATGTGATAACAAGATCACACCACCAAAGGTGACATTTCTCCTACAACCATATTCCCTAGATATGCAATTCCTTAAGTGTCTCCTATGCAAATTACTATGAAATGCATTATTCTAAGTTAACTTACGTAAAGTTTAATTATATGATAAATTAATTACACTAACAACTTTCTATGGAGATGTCTACATTAAATGAGTATAGAAATTATATAAATTTTGGGTAGAAAGGTTGGATTGTTGGATGTCTAATTTTGACATAGAAATAGTGTTGGGCTTTTTTTTTTTTTTAAGATAAAAAAGAAAAAGAAAAAGAGTGTTTGTGAACAATTGATCATGATTAGAAAAGATTTTAATAAAGACCTTTTCAATATTTTTTATAATACATAAATTTTTATTTTTATTAATAAAACTAAAAAAATAATTTATATATCTATAAAAATTAAAATTTTAAATAATTTTTCAATATTGTAAACTATGAATCATTTAAATATTCTTGTTTGTCAAAAATTTTACACCAATCTTATTAAAAATTTAACACCAATTTGATTTTTTTATGGGACTCCTAATAAAACTAATTTAATTTTTATATGATAATTTGCTAGCATTGATAAAAACAGTTCCATCTCTTATGGCTAAATTATAATAACATTAGGACAACAAATGATACAAGGATTGACAAGATTGATGACACCTAAATTATGTCAAATTGATTGTTGATATATTTTTGTAAGAATTTTCCTATAGCAACTCAAGATCTAGAGGTCAATGAATAGCGCAAAAGCAATAAAGAACAAGATGGACAAGAACAAACTGTATCCTCATCAAGATACAAAAAACTAAACTAAACTAAATTGAGTACAATGTACATGTGCTTGCTTATATAGGCAAGGCAATGGGAGAAGAGGGCACACAAGGATGACACAATGAGGTGCAAGGTTAAATAGAAGAAAATAATAGATAATTCCACTAAAAGTGGATCACCCACCAAAGGTTGAATTATCATTCCACTATAAGTGGATATGAAAATGTGATAACAAGATCACACCACCAAAGGTGAAATTTCTCCTACAACCATACTCCCTAGATATGCAATTCCTTAAGTATCTCTTATGTAAATTACTATGAAATGCATTATTCTAAGTTAACTTAAGTAAAGTGTAATTATATGATAAATTAATTACACCAACAATTTTCTATGGAGAGGTCTACACTAAGTGAATATAGAAATGATATAGATTTTGGGTAGAAAGATTGGGTTGTTGGATGTCTAATTTTGGCATAGAAATAATGTTGGATTTTGTAAAAAAAAGACAAAAAAGAAAAAGAAAAAAGAATGTTTGTGAACAATCGATCATGATTAGAGAGGATTTTAATAAGACCTTTTCAATATTTTTTATAATACATAAATTTTTATTTTTATTATTAAAATTTAAAAAATAATTTACATGTCCATAAAAATTAAAATTTTAAATAGTTTTCCAATATTATAAACTATGAATCATTTAAATATTCTTGTTTGTAGAAAGTTTTACACCAATCTTATTAAAAATTTAAATATTTATTCTAAAAAATTAAATAAAAGTCCTAAATAAATAAATAAAAATCCTTACAGTTTTCATGAATAGTAATTGACACAAACTTTTCCTTCATAATGTCGTTGTAGTATAGTGGTGAGTATTCCCGCCTGTCACGCGGGTGACCCGGGTTCGATCCCCGGCAACGGCGCTTTTTAATTGTCGTCCTAACCCATATTATTTTACTGCACCACCATCTCTACAAACCATTCCAAAATTTTAGATTTTTTACACCTCGTTGTAGCTTCTTTAATCAGATCTATTCTGTGTACCTGCCTTCAACAAACATACCTTCTGAGTAGACAAATTGAAGACAACAGAGGACAAGTTTATGTTTTATACTCATGGTTTTATTTCACCTACGGCGATGAAATTAGAACACAGGTGCCGTAATGGACGCTCTAATTAATTAAATTCAAGGACACAGCGTTTCTGAAAGTGGCATTTAATTGTTTTAGATTAATTTAGTGTAATGTTGGTATGTGTTATGAGCCTTTGTCATTTAATTTATCTTAATTTATTTTATTTTATTTTTTAATATTCAATTTATTTTAATTGCAATTCAATTAGAATTTGCAAGTGGGTGTAGTTAAGAATTCTACTATCTAATTATGTGGCCTTCCAAATACCAAATGGAGCCATTAAAACATTTTTTTTTGCAGATCCTTAGTTATCAAAAAAGAACAAATTTAACCACTAACTCTAAGAACCAATATAGACCATGTGTGGCAATGAACAAGCAAATATGCAAGCGATGTAATGTCCCTAATGTCAAGTATGAAGGTCTCTAGGTCATCTAGCCTTGGGTAGGGTTTGTAGCTTTCTCATGCTATCATGCCTTTCCTTCATCCTCACTTCCCCGTTTTTTCAATCTCATATTTTGGCATAATTATTCATTTGGCTCTCAAAATGATAATAGAATATGAATAGGGAAAATGCATAAAATCTACATGGATGTGAAAACTTTTGTGAGTCAATCATGAATGGCACATGGTTGATCCCAAGCCACATGGAACTAGCCTCGAGGGAGTGATTCTGATATAGCAATTTATAGGCCTCTATGACGTGGTTCCCTCAAGTCTCTAATGTCTTAGGTCTGTATGAACTAGTGGTATTCAAAAATATTTTAAGGAAGTTGAACGATTGTGAGGACCAAGTTCTTTAATTCAACCACTTTTTTTGAGCATGAATTGGAGGATACAAAAAAGTTTAAAAGAATATACATAAATTAAAAAAAATTTAAGTGATAAAGAGGTTAACATGCAAGCACATAAATCATGTAATAAGTGTGATAGATAAGATTATGTGACAAATAAGTAGGATTTATCAAATAATAGGTATGTGAATTGATATAATGATTAAGGTATAAAGGGTTTCCCTTAGTATGATCTAATCATAATGCAAAAATGTTTGTAGAGGTGCAATGTAAGTATGGATAATATAGGGAAGATATGGTGTCCCTCATGTAGCTCTTAGGAATGATAATAAGGCATCTGAACACACAATAGGATGGAGAGGATTTATTAAATATAATGTGTAAGATAGCTCGAGTAATGTGATCAAGCATTTGAGAAAAATAAATGGGAAAAGCATTATGTTAATAAATACGCTAGGATAACTCTAGAAGCATGATATGACAATGAGAGTGCCAAGTGGTATAAAGAGGACATGGTGCCCCTAATGTAATAAAATAGCTCTAACGAAATCCAATATAGAAATGCACGGATAATTGGGTGCCCTATAACGGAATAGAGTAGTTCTAAAACTATGATGTGGAAAATTATGATGCATAAAATAACGATATTAGACATGATTAATGATAATTGGTGCATAAAATCAAACTAGGTATACATAGTAATGACTTGATGAGACTCAAAGAAACATAATCATCATAATCATGTGACTAAAGAGTGGCAAGGATACTAAACTATAGACCATATGTTAAATAAAGTATACAATCATTAAATGTGATTAAATTGGTAGCATGATTAATAATAGACATTAAAAAGTGCAAGCTGTTAAGGTTTTAGGATCATTGCAAATGTAATAGCACTGTCTCATTGTATGTGTTTTCCAAATGCAACAATCTCTTGCATTTATATTGAGAATAAGCCAAGAAGAGACATGTCCCTTCATGAGACATGTCTATTCATTAATAAGTAATTAATATAATGACAATTATGATTATATATATATACACACACATATATACATATATATAATTTCTCTTGAGTACTATATTAATTTCTCTAATATTTACATTATATATATATATATATATATATATATATATATATATATATATATATATATATATATATATATATATATATTGACTCATAGTATTTATTTGACTAAAGCTACAAAACATCAACACTCCCTCTTAGCTAGGGAGGATAAATCAATCCAATGTCAACACTTAAGACACTTAACATCAATCATATGATGTAAGAAATAAAGGCATCATCCTCAAGATGTAGTTAATATAAACATAGTCTCAATATGTGGATTGCCTCCATCGGCAATTCTATCCACAAGTTCTAAGGTGGATTGCCTCCATCGGCGATTCTATCCACTTGATAACATGAGTATTGGCCTATTAGAATGTCAACACATGACATTCACCAAATACTCTGAGTATTGGCCTATCAGAACATCAACATATGATATTCACCAAGTACTTAATAAATAACTAGCCTGCAAAATATCAACACATGATATTCACCAAATACCTATCATATATCTATACAAACAACTCATAGACCGTCAATGACATCTAACACTTAGTTTTTGATTTACAAGATATATCTATGCAAACAACTTATAGACCGTCAATTTAATGACATCTAACACTTAGTTGTTTCTTTACAAGATGTATCTATACAAGCAACTTATAGACTGTCAATTTAATGACATCTAACACTTAGTTGTTTCTTTACAAGATATATTTATGCAAACAACTCATAGACCGTCAACTTAATGACATCTAACACTTAGTTGTTGCATTAATTCATCATGATCTGTTTCAACATTATAAATAATGTATATCATGATTTAAGTTATTGTAAGATCGTCACCTTCCAATAACTTCTACAAATACAAGTGATAATCATATGGAAGTCATCACTTCCTCATGATTTACATAGGGGGCGGGCCCATTAAAAATATTCATGATTCATTAGTATAATAATCAATTATATCAAGTTTACCTCAGAAGTGTTTCACCTTAAATAGTGAACTCCCTCTCAATCAACATGATCAAGATTGTCACAAGTTGACTGAACCATCTGCTCCCTCTGAAGCTCAAGTTTATTAACTTATTGACCTCTTTTGAAATATCAAACTCCCTTTGCATCTAGTCTCAACCATCAATTTGTTTGCAAGCATCAAGTTCTTTCTCCCTTGAATGCAATTATCTTGTGCTTATGTCCTGAAGGTATGTCAGAGAGAGATTACAAATAGCTCACTAAACTATCTCGATCGTAAATACCAATGATAGAAGCATACAATATTTTACTAACCAATAGTATAGCATGAATTACAAACTCAAAAAATTGTGTGCATTAATAAAACATGAAATACTTATCTTTTATAAATTTCAAGTATTTCATCCCATAAGGTGAGCCCACATAGAAAATATCATACAAAGTCACAAAATTATGTCCCCTTTCTTTAACATTACCATAATTCTTCACATGATCTTTCTTGAATATCCAAAGGTTATATACACTATGAAAACCTTCAATATGATCGGATCTTCCTTCAAGCGATTAGGCTTTTAAAGAAGGAACCTCACTCTTTTACAGATTTTTGCATAGACCCATACACATTTGGTCATAACTTTTGAATCAAACACTTTCTTTCCAATCGCTTCGGTGAGATTATTCTAAATTTGGTTTTCACAAACATATCCACAATTTAGCAACATCCAACGGTGCATTTGTGAGATATGGTCCTCATACCGAGACTATATTTTCTGAGACAGTCACACATTCACCATCAATAAACTACTCTCTTACATTTGCAACTTGGCTCTGATACCATGTTAAAGTTTTAGGATCATTGCAAATTTAATAGTACTATCTCATTGTATGTGTTTTCCAAATTCAACAATCTCTTGCATTTATATTGAGAATAAGCCAAGAAGAGACACACGTCCCTTCATGAGACATGTCTATTCATTAATAAGTAATTAATATAATGACAATTATAATTATATATACATATATATAATTTCTCTTGAGTACTATATTAATTTCTCTAATATTTACATTATATATATATATATATATATATATATATATATATATATATATATATATATATATATATATATATATATATATATATATATATATATATATATATATATATATATATATATATATATATATATATATATATATATATATATATATATATTCACTAGTATTGACTCATAGTATTTATTTGACTGAAGTTACAAAACATCAACACAAGCAATCATAAATATGGAAAATGTGGTAAACATGAGCAAATAAGACAAGGCATTCAAGAACATAGAAATAGGAAAGGAGGGTAGAAATAATGATATAAGTAAACATTTCAAGAAAAAAAGGAACAATAACACCCCCAATTAGGTAAAAGTAGTCATGAAACATGAAATGGAATGAAATTCATGTAATGAAATGTAAAAAAAATCCATAATGAAGAATGTCAAATGAAAAGGGAACAAAAAAACATGAAGTAGTACTAGAAATATAGGCATGTTATCTACAGTTAACAATAGGTTATCATTTTAATTTTCACAAACACAATGCAATTGGTGGCACATTCTTGTTGTTTCTCGAACCATTCTTGCTTCTTTTATGATGGCTCCATCAATTCAACATGTAATTTTACAATCATCCATAAAAATCATATCTTGTGCCCCAAAATTTTTTGCATCAATAGATAATAAATTGATTTATATATTTCCAAGTGCCTGTATACAGTTGCAACTAAAGGATTCATATGTCATTAACACTCTTAACATGGATCGTGGTGTTATCAATAAGATCAAATTTACTTTGTGAAAGTTGAAAATCTCCTCATGACAACTCTCTAGAACTAGCTTATTTGGCTCCAAAAGATTGCTAGGATGAATAATAATAAAATTAATGCATAGTAGAATTTGAAGCACATCATTCAAGGATTCTTGCAAATTTTTTACTTCATAAGAGCATTTTATTTAAAAGAAGAAGGAAAATTGAGCGTAGCTACTCAACTTGGTTAATATTTTCCTTTAAATTATGATCCTTTGAAAAAGTGTTTACTTAAAAGTTCCAAAGGAAATGAAGAATCATTTGGAGTTAAAAATCCATTATCTAAAGACATTTTTTTTCTAAAGGGTTCCTTTATTTTCACATGTGTGCAAAGATATATTAAAGATGGTAAACTAATAACATACAATATTAAAAACTAACAGAAAGAAATAATGTAACTCAAGATAATGTATTAGGAAATCTAGAACATGTTGATTGTAGTCTTATGGCATAATTATTGATATGCTCATTTAGTCCTTGGGCACATTCAAATAAATAATAAATAGTAATTCTAAAGTCCATTGTGACATAGAATTATTTCAATAACACCTTTGGTAAAATCATCAAATCAATATATAGATCTATGCAGTGATGTAAAAAACATATTTAACAAAATAATATTTTAAATTCCCTTGTAATAACAACCAAAAAAACTATCATTGTACAATAAGTCAACAAATATTGTAATAAAGGATCCTAAATATGTTTTGGGGTCATATTTTTCATTATGCATCTAAAAAATGATGTACCACAAATCATATAGGTAGAGGATGTCTAAAACTATCAAATATCATTAGTTTATGCCTCATGTTGGCACCCAACTTGATGTTTCTCATTTTTTATTTGTTCTTATTTAGAATTTGTACATTTGACCTTATCCACCCTTTCTTAATAATCAATTTGAGAATTCTAAATGGATTACCTAAGTTTTAAATGGTGCAAGTTCTCATAAAACAAACTGATTTTGGTCTTTCTTTATTGTTTCTCTTAATATTCATGTGTTGTTTTGGTTACAATGATTTCTATGGATTTCTATACTTGCATGCATTTCCTATCAATTATGAAACTTCACCTAGCCTCTTTTTTTTATCTACCTAAGTCCTTTTGTCAAAATGGCAAGTTTTTGGGTTCATTCTTTCTTTGGTAACAATTTCCTTCACTACTTCCTCGGCCCAATGTTTGTGTCAATAATTTTTTTTGCCTAGTAAAGCTCATGTACTTATTTCCTAGTGGGGACTTACTCACATGACTTAAGTTTACTACTAGGTCCTAGGTAACTTTAAGAAGCTAGTTATAATGGGGCAATGTTCACCTCATTTACTTTTAGTTACTCTCAACATCAGAGTTAAGATAGAGTTTCTCCTACCATATTTACAAACTTCCTTGAAACAAATTTCCTTTTTTATATTAAATGGTTATTAACATACTCTTGAAACCTTTTTACAATAAAAATTTAGTAGAACAACTAAATAACAAAAAATAACAACACAAAAAATAATTCAATGGCTACCAAGTTATTTAATAGCACAACTATAACCAAGATACCTTTCAAAAGTAACCCCAACTTACACTATACCTAACACAAATTTTCCTTCTTGTGATCCTAGTAAGAAAATTAAAGGTTTCTTCAATTTGAACTTAGCATGTTGGAATAGGGTAATTTGATTGGTATGACTCCTAGAAAAACCCTTGACATGATACATAGAACATACCTCCAACATGTCATTCTATTATTAACTATGTTTTGTCTTTCTCAAAAAGTATTGAACTATGGTTTTCTATTGCTCATATCTCTATCAATCGATCCCCTCAACCTTCTAATTCAGTTGAGCATCCCAAATTTTCCTAATGATAAATTGAATATAACATAACTTTGAATATATCACTAATTATCTCCTCAACCTCCTCCAATGAATTCAAATTAGTTGATCCCTTATATCAATTGAGTATTTTATTACTCCTCACTCCTTCAAGATTAAGCTAATAGTCAAGAGGGTGTTCTCTTGACTTGAGAAACAATACAAAAAATAGAGAGAGGTTTGGTCCCTTATCCTTCTTAGGATAGGAAATTGGGAGCCCTCAAATCCTTTCAATTGTAGGGGTAGGTGCCTTAGATTAGCATTATGAATGTTCCCTCCTCACTTATTGGAAGGATGGTTGTTGTCCTCCCACCTTTGTGAAGATAGAGTGTGTGCCCTCACATCAATTAAGACAAAGCACTAGATTCTATGGTGATTATTGGCACCATTATCTTATTATGATAACCATATTTAATATTATACTACGTTCTCAATCCAATTATCACCTCAAAGTTTAGCAAGGTTCAATTGAGATTGTATAAATTAGACATTGAAGGTAAGTGATTGAGTTGTAGGTAGATTCTAGAAAAAATAGTTGAGGATATACAATCTAAAGATGCTAAAAAAGTTTAATGGCTTTCTTGCAAATTTGAATTTTGTGTGGCAAGGAGGAAAATACCTTAAAAATTATGGCATCTTCTAGGAAATTGTGAATTCTTCCATATTCTAGAAAAAATGAAAAATTGACATATTAGCATTAGGGCCACTATCTTCTTATGAAGCTCAATCAACTCATATTTTTCATATGCTTAGCATAAAATGTTTCATCATTTTAATTTAGAAAATTCACTTGATAAATTAACATCTAAAAACTTTCACTCAACCTTACCCTTTGAATGTTCCATGCCCAAAATTTGAATATGATATTTTACCTAATTTCAACACTTCATCATACCTTTGGTGCTCCCTTATAAAAGCTCTAATGCTTCTACCACTTGAGTTGATTCCATCAAACAAATAAAATATAATAACATTTTCCTAGTTACAATCTTGAAGTGAACTATGTATAAAAACATTGAGCTAAGATCAAGTTTTAATCTCATAGTTTTACGAGTTATACAATGTTGAGGGGTATCATATGACTACTCACATGAAAACAATATTTTATCCTAATTTATGATGAGTTCTCCACTATATGGAATATAAAAGTCTCGTACAAAAAATAAAAAATATTAGAATGGTATTAAAGAATTTAAAACAATATGATATCAAATGTTTAAAAAGGATTATTCCTAATAAACTTAAGTAGAACTCCAATACTAAAGAATTTATTACTAGATGATGAAACGTATATTGTGATTAATATGTGATTCTTAAGATGAACTTGATTGTAACCATCAAAATTTTATTAGTTTTTAGTCTTAAGGATGTACTTTTATATTTCTCAACAGTTTGTTTGTTTTTGCTACACAACATATGTAATAGGCATTTCAAGTACTAATAACACATCAAATGAGAAATACATAACTATCATGACAATATTTTTAGAACTTAAATTTAAATATTCATAGAAGTACTACCAAATACATATAACACTTACCAATGATTGGTCAATATTCTTTTTAAAATTATTAATCAATATATTTTAATTTTATATATTATATTTAATTTCTAATCTAATTATATTTTATTATGATTAAAATTTAATTAATTTATTTTTAAATATAATTATGGTCACAAATATAAAGTTGTAAAAAAAAATGAATAAAAAACAATATTTAATACTTTTAAAACTAAGAAAAAATAAATTAAACAACTAATTTCCTGTTTCGAACCCTATTCAAATATCTTTGGATGAGGAAGTGGTGAAAGATATTGAATGTGCAACCTCTTTATTCATCTCTTGGTGTTATCTATCACTTCCTGGGTCTGTGGCCAAGCCTTGCTGACTTGCACAGGTGGATTTCTATTCATTGGGAACCTATTATTTTTGGTTCTATTCATATCTTTCCCATGGCTAGGGGTTTTTTTATTGCTACTTTTGATAATGTCAAAGATAGAAATTTGATTATCTGTAATCTTTCTTTCTCTTGGGAAAACCGTAATATGTTGGTTATTAAACCTTGGTCTCCTGATTTTTCCCCCTCTTCTGAAATCTTTAATAAGATTCCAATTTGGGTGAGGCTCCCCTACCTCCCCCTCCATCTTTGGGTTGACTCCCTATTTGAACAGTGGGTGATGCTCTTGGAGACTTTCTGATGATAGATTTAGAATCTTCTAGAACTATGCATTCAACTTATGCACGTATTCTGGTAGAGATGGATATTTCTAAGGGGTTACCAGAAATGATTAAGTTAGAGTACTTAAATACTTCTTGGATTCAAACTTTGGACTATGAAGGGATTCCCTTTAGATGTAGGAAGTGTTTTAAAATGGGTCATTTGGTGGCTCAGTGTGGATTATAGAGGACTAAGACTAAAAGGTCTACATCTTGGTGGAAGGGTGCTTCCTTGGATCATTATACAGTTGTTAAGAAGAATGAGAATGTTGTTCTTGAGGATGTCCCTGCTATTAGAACTGTTCCTTTGGGGGCTTCCTTCAATTCTACTGGTAGTTCTGAGGTTGTTCAGCCTGCTGGTGTTTCTTCTGCTGGTAATGTTCCTGTTGTTTCTAATTGTATTTCTCCCAATAATCCTTTTATTGTTGGGGGTCGTCCTGTTGATTTTGGTATTGCTGGTGGATAGTCTGTTGGTGTTTCCGCTGGCACTATTCCTGTATTTTCTCCCAGCAATTCTCTTGCCGGTGGACAGTCTATTGGTGTTTCTGATCGCACTGTTCCTGTATTTTCTCCTAGTAATTCTATTGCTGGGTCCTATGGTGCTGGACAGTCTAATTCTACTGGTTTTGTTCATGTTCATGTTGGATCTGTTGGATTCCTTCCAGCTAGCCATATCTTATCTACTCTTCCTGCTGGTTGTCATGGCGTTAGTCAGTCTGCTGGTGTCTTTTCTGCTGGTTCTATTCTTGTTGGGTCTACTGGTTTCCCTCCAGCCAACCCTGTTTTGGCTGGTCCTTCTAATGGTGTAGAGAAATATGGACCTGGTGCTTCTCTTAAGGAGGCAGGTTCCTTGGTTGGTTCTGTCCATACTTCTTCTACTGCTTCTCTCTTGAGATCCTCCTCTCAAGAATGGCAGGAAAAGGCTTCTTTGGTGGAGGAGGGGTGGACTCCAGTTACTGGTAAACATCATAAAAAGTCCTCTCCTCAATTTGAAATGACTCTTCATTCTAAGAAGAAGGGAGGTAATGGAAAATCTTAGATTATGTCTTGGGTTGTTTCCCTTTTCTTGGTGACAACGTTCTTTCTTGGCTGGCTGGGGGTCTTTAGCTGGTACCTTTAGATTTGTTTCTTTGTGAGGGGTTTGTGGTGTCCGGGCTTATGTTTTTACCTTAATCAAAAACAAATTAAATAACTAATCAACTAAAAATAAACAATCAAAGATGTTTGCCTACCAATAACATGATTTTAAAATAAAATAATTTTAGTTTTAATTATATTACAATTTTACATTATAATTTGAAATTGACTTTTAATCCCATAAAATTGTCTTGCTTTACTTTAATTTTAAATAAAGAAAAAATAATTAAATTTAAATTTAATTATAAAACTAGGTTTTATGTTCATTTATTTTTTAAATACTATTTGTTGGTTGCATTTAAAAGTAAAGGGAGTATATTGTCTCTACTGCAATCACTTCAATATCATTCTCTACACCTTTCAATAAGCATTCATTAACTTCTGATTTGTCAATCTCTTTGTATTCATCCTCTTCCTCTTTCTTTGTACCACACGCATGGCACTCTGTTGCATCTTGTTTCTTCCTTGCATTCAAAATATCATTAGAAATATAAAAATAATTACCATCATCTCTTTTTTTATGAAGGGTTCTTCTCCTCTACCAATCTCCTTCTATTTCTTTCACTTGTTTCCTCAACTCTATCATTCCAACTCTTATTTCGTCTTGCTCTCTCTTTCTCTAATTTTTTCAAGTTCGAGAATCCTAAGAATCCATCCAATCAGAAAATTCTTTTTCCTCTTTCTTTTTTCCATATTGAAGGCCTCACAAAGCTACAACACAAATCCCATTATCAACTCTTTCATGTTTTGTTGCAAACTACCTCACATTCAATGATTTGTTTACAAACTTAGGAACCTCTTATTAACAATCCTCTAAGTAGATCTTATTGCAAGTTGCACATACGTATGCAACAAACTCACATTCATCTATCCTCTACCTAACAAAGATTTCTAGAAGACGCGCCTCTCACTTCCTCTAGCCACTCTCTTAATGGAGGAACTATGTGCACCTTCTACCTAGCTTCAATCTCTATTGGAGGATAACCAGCATGCTCTCATAAAAAATCATCCAACCCAAGGTCCTAGTGTAGATTTCCTCACATTTGATGATCTATCTACACACTCAAGATCTCTATCTCTAATACCACTTGGTGAAGGGTACTCCCCTTACTAAACACATGCTTTGATACCACTTGATGAAGGGCCACACCACCCCTACAAACTCATATCCAAAACACAAAACAACATAGAGACAAAAATAGAATAAAAATGCTTCACTAAGCATAGATTGATAATACTTGATTATGCTTACAATGCTCAAGGATGAGATCCTTATACCTTCTTACAAAATGAGATCACTACAACCTCTTACAAGATAAGATCATTACAACCTCTACAAGATGAGATCATTACTACAACTTATTACAATATGAGATCATTACTACTTCTTCAAGAAAAGAGAGATCCATATAAATGCTCATATGCCTTACTTATATAAGCACTTACCACCCAAGAGATTACAAACACTAACAATGTGGGATAAAGTTTGGAGAGAGTAGGTATAACTACCATACTACAAATACTAAATGCATGATGGAATTTAATAAATGCCTAAAGTAAATTATTAAATAAAGAACTTTCTTCCATCTTCTAAAATGTCACCTAATATAATCTCATGCACTTTATTAAATGATAAGTTACAAAAAGTAGATTTATGATAACTAACTTTTGCCAACTAAACCTAAGCAAGCTTCACATTTAAATGACCTTTTTTTTTATTCTCTCCTCTTAGTTCTTCTCTTTTTTTTTCTTTTTCTTTGTTTAGTAAAATTTGATTCTGTTTTATATAAGTTTTAATTTTATTTAAATTTGATTACGACTTATTTTATAAATCATTTTTATTTTAGTTTATTTTAAATTTGATTAAAAAATAGTTTCACTTATGATTTTAACTTCTTTATTACTATTTGATTCTATAATGTTTGTAGTGTGTATTTATGAGATACTTGGCAAATGAGATCAACATTTACATTCAATACCAAGAAACATATCATTAATTTGCAAGAGATTTGATGGTTATAAGGCCACTCTACTTGGGAATATTGCAAAGCATGCTCTCTAAAATTGCAAAGGTTATTACCAAATTCATGAATATTTGATTTTTTTTTCTCTTTTATATTAATATTTATGTTTTTTTTAATTTCAAAGTAAAAATTCTCCATAAATCATGACTAAAATGTTATATATATTTTTATTGATATTTAGAAATCAAATAACCTTCTCTTATATTTTATCAAAGTAGAAATTGAATTTTATATTTTTATTAACAATGTAAAAGTTGGATTAATACATCTAGATGTTTATATTTTCTAGAAGATATTATATTTTCATAAATTTCTCATAGAGTTCATTTTCTATTATATGATCCAACTATTATTAATTTATTCATCTTTGTGACTTATTTGGAATTATATTACATCTTATTCTTCAAGCATTGTTTAAGTTGGTTGAACCAAGCTTAAAAATCCTTCTAAATTACTTTTAATTTTTCTTTTGTTTTAACTTATAAATGAATGGTTACCTAATGTTCAATTATTGCTTAAAACCATTATATTTGTAATTGATTTGCGTAAAAAATGATAAGTTGTAGCTTTGTCCTCAAACATGCTATTATATTTATAACATTTTTAAATTATTTTAGTACTACTTAAGCATATATCATTAGTGGCAATTATCTAATTTTATTTTTATATAATCAGCAACCTAATAAGGGGGTTGACCTTGTACACAACAACAACCTAAAATCGTCAAAGAGAATAACACTAAAATAGGGGTGTTAGCGTTTACAGGACATAAATGGCTTATTAATAGCAAACGAATAAAACATGTGATGTAAAAATATAAAATTAAATAATACACTAGCACAAAGGCTAGTAAGCAACCCTCTTCAAGAGTGGGATGGCCGCCCAGTCACCACTTGTGGAGAATATTGTGAGTTTAAAGAACTATTTTTCCTACGTTGTCAAAAAAATGTCCAGATGATATTATCCACGGGATCTGCATCACAAGGGGGGCAACTAATGAAACTGCATTATGACATATGTTAGCACAATGGACAAAGTGCTACGAAAGTTGTACATTTTCAGCTAAAGCTTGGATCTGAGCAAGATCAGAAGGAAAAGAATGGTCCACATGGCCAGGGGGCCACACTAGTAGGAGTAGGAGTGGTATCCACATGGTTTACCGTAGGGGTATCACCTAGATTAGAAATAGGAGCATGACCTAGATTTATAGCAGGAGCATTGCCCAGTTTTGCAACAGGATCTTCATCCTCATCGTCAACCTATGAGGAGGCCTTAGAAGTAGAATTTTGTTATTGTAACAAGCATGCAATACTTAAATCATATTTTTAGAATGTATGATAAACTATATTTTGATTTATCTAAAACACATTGTTCACACGCTAATGACCATTCGTGTCTTGGCTTTTGATTCTTCCTCTGATGACTCCTCACATGTTGATGACAATTCCTCCTAGGATGATGTTTTATCTCCTCCTACTACTATGGCCTCCTTAGGTCCCAATGGATCCTACTCCACATCTTGATGTTAGTGTGGCCTCTTCTAACCACATGGCCTTTTCTTTGTTTGTTACTCTTATTTTACTCTAACCATTTGTCAATGGCATGTTGCCTCCTCAGCACTTGACTCCTTGCATTGATAGTATTACTAAAAGGATTTCCCCACTTGCTCCCCCTTGTGATGATGTTTATAATGATAGTATTGCCTGGATGGTTGTTCATTGGCAAAGGAAAGATTGTTCTTCCTCCTCTCCCCACTCTTTTCCATGCATTGTGGGTGAGTGTTCTACCCACCCTTGATGTGGGTTACTATAAATTCTTCTAGTATTATGTAAGTGGTTTGTTTTGGCCTTTCTTTTCTATGGCCTATTCTTGACCAGAATATTGGAAGTGGCATTTTTGGCATGTCTTTGTAAAAGGTTAGCACCCTTGTTTTGTTGCTATTATAATAAAAAAACACATTGTTCATGAGAAATAGTGTCAATTTTCTAACCCGCATCAAAATATTTTTGCCAATAATATCAATTTTCTAACCTACATCAAAATATTTTTGCCTTTATGATTTGTCTTTTAATATTGATCTTTTTAACATACTTTTACATAGGCTGAAATTTTGATTACAATAAATGTAAATTATCACTTAAAATTAAAGAATAAAAAATCAACAAATATAAATAACCACTTAGCTTCAGCATGACACACATCTTTTCTTGAGGTACTTGTTAATCAATTGGCATCTCCTAAGAGAGATTCTTCTATTTATGGTATATTTATAGATGGACCCTTTAAAGTTGTATCTCCCCCCCAATTCTCCTAGTTCTACAAACTTGAAAAATAACGTTTCTTGGATAGTTGTTCAAAGATAAAAGAAAGGTCTTCCCAGATCTATAGAGTCTCGCATTGTTTAGGCTAGGTTTATTTAGTATTATTTTATACTTGATAGCTTGATTGTGGTTGTGTTATATCTTGCTTGCCAACTTGGCCCCAATTATCTTGTTTATGTCCTATATGAAAACTTGTTGTGCAAGCTTTGAGTTGTTCTAATGAATAAAGGTTTTAGGTCCCAATAAAAAATGTAGGCAATTGAACAACAATAAAAAGAAAAGAAAGTGTTGTTTATTTAAAATTTGTGTCTTGTTGTCACATGTTCAATCGCCTGCTCCCACATTATATAGGCCCTACATGACAAAATGTTGTCAAGCTTTCAAGATGGGACATGTGATGAGATGTGTTTCAAACCATTGGTAGGCCTCCTCTTTGAGCATGAGATTCAAAAACTTGCCATTTAAAAACCATCATTTCTATGCACATTTCTCTAGACTATCATTAGAATGGTTTTAGTTTTTAGGAATAGTTATATCATCCACGAGATTGTTTTGCTACCTGATACAGAAGAAGAAACCTCTGCATATACCTCTTCCCTTATATCATACCTCCAAGAATTTGAAGCTTGGTGGGGTAGCATTATTAGTCGATAGACTATATGTAGTGAGGTTTTAGTCTAAAACCAAATGTCACAGGTAATCTATCTATGATCTTGGTGGAACATGTAAAAATTGGTTGTCTTGCGCTTTTCCCTTGTCCTCTGTCATGTTTTTGTTAGGAGTCGGTATCATTTTGAAAAAATTTCCCACGTTCCTACAATAGTTTCTCTTATAAAAGTCAATGTTTGTATTTAGATAAGGTTTCCCCTAAAAGTTTGGTCAAACCAAGTCAAACTCCTACATGACTCATTGATATTGGTCCACATCTGCAGGTCAAATGAGTCGAGCGTTGGTCTACATTTTTATGTTAGTCGTGCTCTCATGGCTTGAAGCGAGTCTTAACATATAATGGTTGTGAGCGGTTAGAAATTTATGTTGTCGTAACCCCACCATGATTATAGGTCCAAACAGCTAGGGGTTGGTGAGGCTACGAGTAAACCATAGAGGTCAATCAAGTTTTTCAGTCGCATTTTTGCAACGGTTATGTGGAAGTAAAGTGTTCGGGTTGTGCGCATGCAAGGAAATGACAAGTGGCAGTTTTATG